>VZRV01010041.1:1513947-2022953 GCA_013398115.1 Falcunculus frontatus
GGCGCCGGGGCAGCGGAACCTGCCGCCCACGGCCGGGGCTGCGTCGGCCCCGCGCCTCACGGAGCGGCCGTGCGGCCTGCGCCGCGGGCCCCGGGCGGAGAAAGGGGGTGAGACGGGGGTGCTGCTGGTTGGCTTTCGGTTGAAAAATATATTTTTTTTTTCTTTTGCTTGCGCCTGTTTCGCTCTCCTCCTGGCGGCGGTTAAGGCGGTGTGTAAACAGGTTCTGGCTTTCCCTCGGACCTGTGTGTAAAAGAAACTTGAAAGAGACCGAGCGCGGTCGCCGGAGGAAGGAGCCAGCCTTCCCCGGCCCGCTTGTGCGGCGATGACAAGCTCTGGCATGAACCTGACCCGTGCTGGGAGAGGAGGTGGCACAGGGTGACAGGTTAGGGATAAGAGGGCGATAGTAGGGCGGTGGGAAAAGATGCGAGGGTCTGTGTTAGCAGTCTAGTTGGTGTATGTGTCCTCCTGGTGAAAACAAGGTACCAACTCATGGGTATTCTCGGTTTTAGGGTGGGTTTTTCTTGGTGAAGTTGCAAGTAACTTTGTTTTGAAGGCTCTGTAATGTGGGAAAATGAAAATATGCTTGTGTAAGGTGTTAGTTGCTTCTGCTGCTTATTCACATCTAACACAAGCATGTTTTCATTTTTGCTGTCGCTTTTATCAGGGAAAAAGTTGTTTGCAACTTTGCACTGTTTTATCCCCAGGGGAGGATAAGAACTTTCTGTGTATCTTTCTTGAATATGTGTGTGTATGTGTGACTTGAGTGTGTGAAGGAGACACTCCAGTGGGCCTGCACAGCAGCAACATCTGGTGCTGGTGACTGGCTGCTAGTCTTAACTCTTCAGCTGGGGAAAGAGAGATTAAGATGATCAAACCTGCTGTCATATCTGTTATTGGAAAACTTGATGTTTTGGGAAATGTGGATTTGTTTCAGACTGTTAAGACTTGTGAAGACCTGCAAGAGCAAAATAATTGTTGAAGTTTATATTGCAAAGGCATCTTTCTTTGGACTGGGAGAATTGTTGTGTATGTGTTGATGTACTTTTGAGTTCTTTTATAATAACGTATTAATAGAATACAACTCACAGGATCAAGTTTTGTGATCTTGAACATGATGTATCTGTCCCATGCCTTTTTTTCCTCTTCTTTTTGCCCCCAACTTCCACTGTTGTTTATGTTGAGTATTCAGCTGGTATGCTAAACCTCAAGGCGTTGACTGCTTCTCATTTTAGAAAGGGATTTGAATACTCACTTATCAAGAGCTGACTGACTTGACTTGCAAGTGTATTTCCGTTTCATTTTCAGGAAGCTGTTGATAAAGCTAAGAATGTAGTAGTAGATAAACCTTGTCTACACATCTCTTCTAGAAACTTAATATTGCTGTCAAAGTAGTCATTGTTATTGCAACCCATTTGTGTGTCAGTTCTATCAACAAATGAAAGAAAAGCCCTCGGCTAAAAGGTGAAAATAAAGAAACCCTAGACATTTATATTAAAAAAAATGATTTGAATTCTTTGTAACAGGATCTAATTTTAGCTAATTGTTATTTAGTGGAAAAAATAAGGCAGTTAGTGTGTCCTGAAGTTTGATGCTGAAAAATTGTCCCATAAGTGGCTGTTTTCACCTGAAAATCTTGGTCTTTACCTCAGTCTCTTCATATGAAAATTCTGTGTGCCCACAGCGGACTGGTAGATCTCAGAAGGTATTTATTTTGTATTTTTTACATTTCTAAATGCGTTTCTGTCTAGATAGAGATTAGCTTTGAAATCAGGAACATTATTGCTTTTTTAGCCTCTGCTGTAGCTTTCTTAAAAATTACCCTAATATTCGTCTTGGTGCAAGGTCTGTTGTGTAGTAATTGCTAAGTTGTAACCTCATTATGGCTTTAAAGGGGCCTTGTCAAAACTTTGTTTATTCAAAAATATCTTCCACCTCTTTTTTATGGACTCAAGAAGTGAATAGAACTTAAAAATACACCATAGTTGAATTAAAATAGAGGTTTCTATCACCTGGCTTTCTGACTTTGTCTGGAAACTGAAGTGAAATATTGAATGGCTTGTTTTCCTATGAGGTAGTATAGAAAATGCGCCAAGTACAGAATTTTGTTCTAAAGGAAGTAGACCCCTGTATCTAACTTTTTAAAATTATGTCTTCTTTAAAGCTCTAATGTGCTTGAATATAGATTCTTAAAAGGCACCTTAAAAAAATGTGTTCTTAAAAAAAAAAGAAAAAGTCTTAAATTCTTGGCAGAATATTTGCCACATTTGTTACGTGTGTGTTTATAAATGTTAGCTTAAATTGAAAGCCCTGTACCAGTTTCTAGAGGAGTACAGTACCTTAGGAAGTCAAACCAGTATTTTTTAGGACAGATTAAAATGATTGCTCTGTAAATGATACAGTTTTTCTCATTTTAAAAATTACTGTTAATACAGTGTGTATGTAAATTTCAAGAATTGACAAAAGCATAGAAGTTGAAATTAGGTTAACTTTGCTTTATCTGAGCTTTTGAGACATAAATAAGTAAAAAAATGTACATGAGCATTCTGCTATACAACAGAAATCTGCTAATATATTTTCTTGAAATTTACGTCTCAGATACACTGTACTGAACAGTTCAGTAGAACTTGTGTCAGTCGTCTTTCCTGAATAGAATTGGCCTTTTTTTTTTTTTTTCCTTTTTTTTTCTTTCCAGGTGTGCTTTAGCACATTAGGTGCAGTGTTTGTGTGCTTCGTTGGTCTCCTGACCCAGGTTCCTGGAAAAGTGTATGAACACTTGGAAGTTTGTGTGTAGTCTCATTGACTTAAAAGCACCTGCTCACATGTTGATGGTTAACTTTGTGCATGAGAGTTTTCAGCATGGATGGTGTGTTTTGACAGTTAACTATGCTTTTATTGAGCGTTATAATAGCGTAGGTAGAATTGTGTCAAATGAAAATACTGCACAGTGGGGTATTTTAAATTGTCCTTGTGGAATTATTTCGGTTTTGGAGCAGGTGTGTGTATACCAACCACGGTCTGTGCTAATTAGCAAGAGATTCTTACATAGGATTGAAAATATTTTTGTTTGTATATGCAAAAATGAAAAAAGCCAACAAAAAAACCCTAACCAGAAACCCAAAAACCCGACCATAAAATGTTCATATTGCTTATAATTTATATTTTATCTTTCATTTTTAATAGTCTCATAAAATACAATATTTTTGTTGTGGTGGTGTGCACTAGCTCATTCTCTGGTCTGGTTGTATTCTAGGCTTCAGGTCAAGGTGTGAGTGGTTCTTGCCTGAAGGGGTTACTGAGAACCCCTAATTTGTCTTGCTGTAGCATTGGTTATCAGCATTAAAGAAAAATGTGCATTATTTTTTCCCCGTGATTTGGTTACTCTGCCATCTGATTGCTTTTTGCAGTGCTAATATGTATAATTTCACAACTCTGCGTTTCCTAGGAGGATTCCTTTCAGGTTATGCTGGTAGGTTAAAATTTGATTATAATGAAGATTTTTTCAGACACATCCTTCTCTTGTTAAATTGCAATGCAAAAATTGTTAATCAGAAATTGGGTAGTAAGTAAACCATTGTTTCTTCCTGTTTTCCTTTTGATTTGGGATAATTTGTGGGAGGATATTTTTAAGTATTGTTTTTCATGCCATGTCACTTGGCATTTTTTTTTCCTGGGTTTTTTTGGTTTATTGAACTTCAGAAACATTTTTAAAATCCTACTTTCAGATTTTTTATGTGCTTGGGATTGATCAGTGATGTTTGAATATAGTTTGCTGAGGTCAAGTTGTTTGTCAAAAGGTGTAGTTTATTTAAACTAAAAACTGGTATAAATGCTGCTGTATTTGTGGTACATAAAATGGAAACTCTTTCTTTGCATTGCTCTCAATGAGCAGACAGTAATCCAGTGGATTGAGGTGGACCATGCTTTCTATCTGAGTTACCTACTGAAGTGATGGGTTACTCTGGGTAAGTCATTTAACCAGTTTATAGCCAAGATCTAGTCTGGTAATAGGATAATGGTTTTCTGTGTTTTACTGACCTGGTTCAAGACTTCTGTGGAACCACATACCGGTAGCAGTTAATACAGATAGTTTGCAAAACCAATATTAACTCCCCCGAAATGGCCCTATACCAAGTTCAGTAGGTGGCAGTTGTATTGTTTGTCCTTACGTGTTTCAGAATGGCATGTCCACAATATTTTCATTACAATCTAAATATGCGTGCATTTGGAAACAATAGCAGGGGGTTTTCAGGCATCAAAAAGAGGCAGTAGGACTCATTACGGCCAACTATTTTGAATTATAAAATGTTAACATTCAGATTTGTAGACAGCATCTTGGCAAACAAGTTTTTCTAAGGCTGTCTTTGTAACACAGACAATGATAACGTAATATCATATGTTCTCTTTCCTCTCAAAGGGTTGTAGGGAGATGCCTGTCCTGGTATAAAATGAGCAACTAATGCTTGTGTTAGTGGACTGTGTATTTGTCTTGCAGTCTATATGACTGTGAGAGTTTTTGCTTTGAGCTTCAATGAAACAGTATTTTTCCCCTTCCGACTTACAAAAACCTTGCATTGTTTGGGGCAGAATGACTATTCCTTGTAAGCATTTTTAATGCATTTTTTATTCGAATTATGAAAACTATTCTTGCAAAGGAAATGTTGCCGGAGAATTATAATGATGGAAAAAATGTCTGCCAACCTTCCTTCTGTTGCTCTGCTGTGTAGGGGACTTGTTTGGGTGCATACTTCAAGTCTTTTACCATTCAGTAGTGATGAGGTTTGTGAGAAAGTACTTGTTGCATATAAACAGTTATGTTTTGAAAAAGTTGTAATACGGGAAAATAGCTGTGAAGCGGGTATTTTATGTAATGACCAAGTAGGCTAAAAAAATGTATAGAAGAAGGTCGTCTCTTGAATGTTTGTAGCATATATTGTGGTGTGGAGAAGCGGAAATCTGAAAGGTTTTCAAAAACAAATCAGCTGTAAGTTATGTCAACTTTTGAAAGACTGACAAGATGATGAGCAATTCTGAATGTTAAGGTACCTTGTGATGCTGTGTCCACCTGTAAAACTGTTTGATGCAAAAAATCTTTTTAATGAGGTGTTTGATTATTTATTGCAATGTTGGTACTGGTCTTGATACTTTGCTGTGTGATGTACCTTTTCTAACATGTCAAAAGCACCATTGTAAAGTAGAAAGGTACCTTATGTTGAAATCTTAATTTGTTGGCTTATTTTCTGGATGTGGATGCACATTTCTAGTAAGTTGATCAAGATCAAATTGATTAGGATCAGCATTACACATGAGAGTAAGTCAGTATCACTTTTTATTTCATGGTAGAAGTCGAAGTAAATTCAAGTCCCTTTGCTACTGTGGTATGGAGTTAATTTTTTAAAAATTTTATTTTATTTATTTTCTTTTTAGGAAACTTTGACATTTTCAGGATGATATGTTTTGGACAATAAATACATGTTTTGTTTCCCCCAATTTTCTGGAAGTTTAGTTAGGCAAGAACATAAATGTTGTGAGACATCTGTGTTGAAACAGGGACTATCCAAATTTCTTGCAAGGATAAAATTTAGTTTTCAGGAGTTTGGTGCTCTTCTGAGCTTACCTTGGTTCAGTGTGTGTTGTGAATACCAGCAGTATATGGTTGATGGCAAGTAATATTTTCATTGGCATTAGTATTTTAATTAGGAATTTTCAAACTCTTAGTATTGGCTGTGTTCCTAATCTTTTATTGTCTCTGAAAGATATGTAAGTAATTTAAATGATTTTGTTTTTCTTAAATGCAACTAGCAGTTCTTTTAGGGTCCACAGCATAGATTTGGTTTCACACTAGTCTGAATTAGGTTTTATAGCAATAGTTCAGCGAGTCTTGAAAATTGGGATGGCCAAGTGTAGGTCTGGTTGGTAACCAGGGGGACTCACTAAGGGCAGGCATCTTTAACTCCTCCTTAACAATGTATTCCAGTATACAGCTGCTGGCCTTCTCTACACTAATGATTTACCTCTCTGTACCTGCATCTGCCAAGTCCAGTCATTTAAAAAAAAAACATTTTGAGCAGTGTATTTTAAAACTTAGTAGACTAAAAGTACTTCACAGGCCCTGGTGTTAATGTACTACACGAGAGAGCCTGGAGAGGAGTAACAGAGGCTGCAAATGAATAAATGGTGGTAGTAAAATCTTTTGATAGTAGAATGTGCTTCATGGATTATTTTATGTTTGTAACTACAAAAAACATAATTTAAAATATATCAAGTATATATAGGTAACCCAATTTTTGAGTTAACTCCAAAGTTAAGCATTTAACTGAATTTATCTTTTATATAAATATGTTTCTATATGGAAACTTAAATCAGAAGGAGAAGTTAAGGTTCAAAATACAGTCCTACAGACCTCATAAAATTGCATGTAGGTGAAGGAAGGAATTTCAAATTAGTGCACCCTCTTGAAAAAGAAATAGTCAGACGTGATCTGGTATGTATTCGGTAGGATGGCAGCTGGTCAGGCATCCTGTAAGCACATGCAGACTTTCAGAGTGCACCACAACTCTTTTCCCTGAAGTGTGGGGAAAGTCACAAAGATGTGGAAAAGAAGGAGGTTGAGGGTCATCGTGGTTTAAGTATCAAGAAACAGAACAAATCTCTAAGAAACTAATTTTTATTAATTCTGCTGCTCATAGGAAAGGTCTTTATGATTAGGAGGTTTTTTGTGTTTTGATTTGTTTTTTCTTTATCTACTGAATGTAAATTAAATTTTATAGTCTTAGATGGTTCAGTATTTTTTGGGACTGTCAGGAGAGAACTTCAGTCTGAATCGAATCTAATATTCTGCTCCAGCTGAACAGTTGTTCTTTGTGCATATTGATGTAACTGTCCATGGCTCTGCAACAGATTCCAGTGCAGTACTTAATTTTGTAATGTGCTTCTAAAAATAAGTGCATAGTCTTATGTAACATATCTTGTATTGTTAGCACCTAGAGGCTTCATCCCCACTGGTATGAAGTGGAACACATCCTACATAATTTTTGATTGTGGGTATTTACATCTGAAATATTTTCTCTGTCAGTGTCTATTGGGCAAAGAGTACCTTTGTTTTAGGAATGAGTAGTAGTTTTAGGAATATCAGATGTCATGTTTGCATGGTGAAGTATGTTAATCCTCTGCATATCTGAGCAAAACAACAGTTGGAAAGGTATTATTTAGTTCAGTAGACATTTGTTTCCCTAAAGAAGCTCTGTGGATTCCTGCTCACAGGTATGTGCACTTTCTCAGAGAGCTCTCACTTAATTTGGCTCTGCACTGCAACTGTGAGAGTTCTGAAAGTCTGTGCATGCTTCAGACATGAAAATGAGATGTTAATCATATTAATGCAGCTTTGAGGGCAAGCTTGAAATCTTCTTGAAAAGAAGGGTGACATTTATGATCAAATTACAGTGTTCTGTTAGTTCTTGTACACCTTTTGCTTTAGTCTTAGCAATGTTTTGATCTCTTTCATGTGGCTTTTCTCACACTTTTTGAATTCAGGCTGCAAATAACATGTTAAATTAGATGATAAAATGCATCATGTCTTGCTGATAGGATGACACCTGTATAGAACAAACTTGTCATATGTAAATAATTTAAGGGACAGAAATCAAATTTATCAAGAATTACAGCTTTATCTGAGTAACTTGGTTCTCATTTTTCACCACTTCTTGAAATAGGTGCTATACTTTTATGTTAGGGGCCCAGCTGAAATTTCAGAGTAGAGGATTGAAAGTTCATCTCAAAGTCTGAGGCCAAAACAGAGGCAACCATTCTTTACTCTATTAGTGTCCTTCTAAAAGTTAATTATCTGTAGTGTTATTTACTGACATCCCAAATGCTTCACTTTACAAGGTCCTTCTCTTTCCATGAGAGATCTGGTACTTCAGTGAAGAATTAATTCAAAGGGATCTGAAGAAATAGATACTTGTAAAACTAAACAAACAGGTAGTCTCTTGATTAGGTTGCATCTTTAACAATAAATGAGATTTTTGTAGATGCTTTTAATGATTGTTTTATCTGAACAATTCAAATTATTTAATTTTCTGGCAATGTCTAGGTCATGTATCCATAACTTTGAGGCAGGAGAAGTGCTGTCAGCCCTCAGACTTTCTTGTCAACTATGGAGGTAATCTGGAAAGACTGAAAATGTAAAGCTCGGTGTTTATGACACCAGATGCCCAAGCTTCAGTGTTAGGGTTACCCTTGGCAAAGTATGGGTTACCTTTGTCCTTCCTGAGGCCAAACAGCACAAATACATGTTTGGGTAGTTAGATATGGGCCATTTCTACATGTATAGGTTTTGTTCTTTGCATCGAAGGTCTGGGACTGTGCCCTAGCCCTGGTGGAGCAGGGATGCACCTCTGATAGGCAAGGCACGGAGAAGGTGAGCAAGGAGGGGAAGCATCCCAGAGAGGAAGAGCCTGTGCAGACCATGCCATGTTCTGATCCTGGTGTTTCAGCCCAGGCCTAGCCTGTCACTTAATACTGTGCTTGTAGAGAAGAAATGCAATATTGTTATAGCAAATATGTTCTGTTCTGTCTGGTATTATTTCCTCTTTCTCTTGAGTAGGAGTCCAGGGAGCCAAATGCAGGAATAATGCCTTGCTTGTGTATTTCAGAATTTTTGTGCCCAGTCCTTGTTTTTAAGAGTGTGTCCCAGAGATTGCTCACCGTAGCTGCCTGTCATCTGTTTGTTCACTGGTAAGAGAAGACTGCTAATGTGAAGTAGGTCCTGCAGCTGGTATTTTATCACCTTCTTGGCCTGGTTTGAACAGGGCTGTGTCAGGAAATATGTTGGTATCACCAGGTTCATGGGGGGTTGTTAGGTGAGGAGAGTTTAGTGAAAAGAATGTACCATTTATTTTTGTGTGGAGAATCAGTAGACACTTCTTTAAACACTTAATTGTCCTGTTAATATAATTTATCTTTGTGAAGTTAGTGTGTTTATCCCACACTCATCATATAACTTGCTGTTTATGAAAAACTTCAGAGTTTTGTGAAAGATGGCATAACCTCCCTTTCCTGTCTAATTAAGCAAAACTTTGAAGTTTTATGTGAGGTTTATTCAATATCTACGTTTTTGACTTGCAGCTTATAGAATGAATGGTCTATTTTATTAACACAGGGTCAGAATGAGCTCCCATCCCTCTAATATTGCCCTTGCCACGGCATGCTGTAAAATTATGTGGGTATGTTTTGATCCTTCTGAGATACGGATATTTTGGCGGTAAACATGTTTTCTGTGAAAACTTTTAGTCACTAATAATTGTAGTGTCACTCTAAAGTATGTATTACTGTTTTTACTGGAAAAGCAAAAAGTGCATAAGACCACAAGAGAATGACAGATTTTGCTTAGAAGGTAAGTTTCTGAAATTGTTACGCATGAAGATCATTCAAAATAACCCAGTTGTCAGTGTTAAACTAATACTGAAACAGGAAAAAAAGTGAAAATGGTCTTAATTAGTTGTCCTCATGCTTTGTAGTGTCAAACCCAGAAGACATACCAAATTTTGCCTTGGTTTGCAAAAGAAAGTTCCCTTTGGTGGTGTTTCTTCCATATGAATGCAACTGCCATGGTTCTGCCCACATTATACTTCTTTCTTTTTTTTTCTCTCTCCTCTCTATTGAGAGTCCAGTGGTGGTAAGGATAAGGGTGGTAAGGGTGCTATCTTGGAACAAGACAGACAGCTGCTAATAGAATGGGTTCCACAGCAGGGCGTTGTTATTTACGGGAAGCATCACCTGGTCCTGCTCCTGTCAGCCATCTGACTTCTGTGGAAACTGCCAAAGTGGCAAAGTAAAATCAACAAAAAATCAGAATTACAAATTGCAAGATTACTAATGAAAATGTGTCCCTTGAGTAAGAATGGGACTCCTAGTGATACCTTGTAATTACACATCTGTTATGAGTATGTAATCTAAATTTGAGGTTGATGTTTGAAGTGATAGAAATCTGTGCCACGCTGCTGAGATGGTCATATTCTTCACATATCGGTGCTGTAATGTCAAATACGTTTTAAAACCCTAGCTATTAGAAGTTAAAATTTTTTTTTCACGTAGCATGAGAAGCTTTGAGTTGGGTTAGTACATAAACCTGGAGAGGAGCAGCTATGTTCCATCAAGTGATGAAGGCTTTTCAGTGTTAATATAGGCACGTGATGCTGAGAACTAAAGCTTTGTCTGAAGACAGGGGTTTAGGTAAATGCAAGACACTACAGGTAGCCTTTTTTTGTCTCCTCCCAGAATGCCTCTCTTTTTCTACCTTATGTATTCTTATGATTTGTTGGTTTGTTTTTGTTTGGGGTTTTTTGTGCTTTTCTTACTCTTTCATCACTTCTTTTCACTAAGGTTCATTTCTTCCCAAACACTTTAAGAATGAACAGTGAAGTTTTGGATCACCTCATTGTTCTTCCTGATGCTTCGTCTTTGTATTGCAATGTCAGACTTCTCTCATTTTCAGTTCATAAGCTGAGAGGGATGTAGGTCACTGTTTAAATGAGTGTTTGAAGTTTTCTTGCAAACAAACCCCTCCATCAGTGCATAAAACCCTCCTTCAGTGGCTGGTAAAATTGCAAACTCAAGGGAATCTGAATTCAAGGAATGCTGGAGTGAAGGTTTCCTTTCCCATCTTAAGTCAGGTTCCATCTGCATGTCACTGTTACACAGGTTTTTTTGATCAAATAGTGTTTTCCTCAGAGCACTCTGGTCTCATTGGTTAGAGAGGATTCATGGTGTTCTCGCACTGAGGTTTTTCTTTTTTAATCCCGTTGTTCAGATCATGCTATCCAAAAGTATAGGTAAATACAGGATTAATGTTTTCTCTCCAATTTCTTCATTACAGTTTCATGGAAGTGCTTCATAATATGTTTTTGAAAAGTTATATTTTTATATTGCCTCACTGAAGTGACAGCCGTACATTACAAATACAGAAACTGAGACACTGGCTTAGTATTTCATAACAGAAATACCTTCATTTAATTTGCAGCTGTGAATAGTTAATGCTTCTCCATAGACTCATTAAGTATTTCAAACAGAAGGCACTTGTGAAAATCTTCATGTGGCTCCTTCGGCATTATTAAAAAAAAAAAAAAAGAAAATACAAACTTTAATAGACAGGCCTAAAATTGGTTTAGATATGTAGCATTTAAACATCTCAGCTAGACACATTTTCTTTCTGTAGTCTCTATGTCATTAATTAGAAGAGGATAGAGGTACATCTTGACAGTGGTCCCTGGTCCATTGGCCAAAAGAATGAGAAAATCCAGAAAGGATGGTTCCAAGATCTGAAGCTCTGCATTCTGTAGTGTCTGGATCTTTGGGACTCTCTGCTTTCTCATCAGCATCTTAACTTCTGTCTCTTTCTTTCTGCAATTTCTTTTTCTGTTCCTGTTCTGAACTCTAATTCCTCTTCTGGTTTCCTCCTCCACTGTGTTCTAGCTATTCTCCTGATAGCACCCAGCTGGTACTTAAGACAATGACAAGTATTTCTCAGTCCTAGGATGACAGGTCCTTCGCTGTCTCATGGCTAAGCTTACATCCACATCATTGCACAGTGCTCTTGTGTGAGAAGATGAAACGTGTTGTAGATCAGCAGAGAGCCGGCACCATCTCAGTGTAGCATGTGAGCAGGGTGGTGCAGAGCCTTGCAGCTGAAGCAGATTTGAGCAGGTCTTCACTGTGATGGTACACAGTGGCTCCTAAGACAAGAACCTACTTGTACTAGTAGGTACTACTTGCTCTAGTACTTGTCACTGTTGCACAGCATTCAAGTACTAGAGCATTCCAACAGACTAGATTTTAAAATGTTTTCAGCTGAAGGAGGATATTTTTCTGTTGAAAAACATCGAGCTATCTTAGTTGCTCTAAAAAAGAATAAATTTGATCAATTTGGCCTGAAAGATGGTTAAGGGTTGTGTTTGATTGTAAAAGGCTTATGCATTCTGTAGTTCGGCCAAGTGAATGAATATGGGGTCTTAATGACTAAAATGATTCAACACAGTATTACTGTCTGTGCTTTCTGTAACAATTTAAGTTGGTCTTAATTTAGTAAAACTGAATCTGTATGTTTTCATAGCTTTTTCTTCTTCCAAAGTAGTGCATTTGAAGGCAGTTTTAAACAAGACTCAGATTACAGTGCATTTCATGTGCATGCATTTTGTTGTGCTGTTCTGAACATAAAGTATAGGAAGAGCTATAGAAAATTTCTTGGAAATCCTTAGTTTAGAAGTGTTGGATAAAATTCAAATTGCAGGATTTTGTTCAGAATTCCCAACTTTAAAGTATAATACAGTGTTCAAAGGGAGCTATCTGCCCAAGATTTCTTTTGAAAATGGCTCTGGAATTAAATGCTTAGAAAAAGTATTTTTGTGCTTGTTTTTTATTTTATTTTTTTCTGAATGGGAGTGTCACTTAAGGAGATAAGTTGTATCCGTAGGAAGATTATTGATATTTTTAGAGATGGATTGGAAAGCTGTTAGCTGTAACTTCATTGTTAAGGAATGACTGCCATTGTTTGTGTTGTAAATGAAGATAATTTACATGTAAGGGTATAGGAGGATTATGTCATGAGAAAAAGGGTGAACCAATTAAAAGTGAAAGTGTTACAAGAGGAGTGAATGTTATCAGGTGAGGTGAAGGTTTTAGTTTCATTTGGTGTGTTCACCTGCATTAAAACTACTGTGAAAACAGTAAAGATGTTTATTTAAGGAATATATGACTCATTTTCTCCACTTCTTTGTGTTTTACAAGTGAGACTGAATACCCAGACTCAGCTATAAGTCTTTGGGTGTCGGTTATAAAATCCAGATTTATCCCACATATCTTTCTCCACTTAGTTTTATTGCTTGAGATGAAATGGCTGTCTTCTGACTTCAGCTGGCTAAGAGGTAGGTGTGTAGGCCTCTGAAAGTCCGGGTAAAGAAATGCAAGAACTTAAGTATCCTTGAAAACACATGCATGCAGCAGAAATGAGCATTTGCTCTCGGAATGAATAAGCGTAGCTGAAAGAGTACGTGTGTTACGGCAACGTGTATAACAGGTCACAGGGACATTGTAAATGTTGCTGTACCCTTATCCTCCTTTTCAGACTCTGCTTGTGGCAATACGCATATAGCCAGTCTTTATGTTGTGCAGATACACTGCAAATAATGGTCAGGGGTTTTCACTAGGATGGACTTAAATTTGTGAGTTGCGACATTGTGAGTTGCTGAACTAAAACTTCCCCTCTTTATGCTTCAATTTCCAGGTAGGGATATTTTTTCTTATTATGCAGGTCTTGATTTCTGTGTGTAACCCTAAGTTTTGGTAAAAATCTTCCTATGTAAATAGGTAGTAGAGCTGCTAGACCTGTGCTAAAGCATAAGGACCCTAATAAACCTGGTATCATTATAGGAATTACAGTATAATAATGATTGAGAAACCTTTGAATAATCTTAAAAAAACCCCACAAAAACCCAAACCCAAACCCTATGCAACTGTATATAGTCAGTAGGATCCCTATGGGATTATGCATTTTTTGAAGACTGCCTCTAAGTGCATATGTGAGTAGTGATTATCGAGCTCTCAAATGAGAATATGGTTAGCATATTTTCCTGTTAGGAATCAGTTCTGGACTCATATTTTCTCTTCCCCCTCTCTGTCCTCCCTGTGTTGTGGTGCTTGTCTTTCTTGGTGAAGGGCCTGTGTTGAATTATGGTTATTATTTACTGGCTCTTCACGGGCTGCTTACTGCCTGCTTTTTAGGCACAGTGCCTCTGGGATCTTTCCTCTTCAACCTTCTTTGTCTGGCAAAGCCAGAGTTTGTAATTCATAAAATTTATTTAGATTCTTTTGGTTGAGAGGTGTGATAATTTTTTAATGTATAATTTTATAAGGATGTGTAGCGTTGCTTTTGCAGTCTCAATGTGTGCTTCCCCTTTCAGGTGCATATATAAATAGTTACCAGTTCAGTTCTGACTAAAAAATGTGTTTAAGTTACAGTTTCATGCCTTTTTTTTTTTTTTTGTGAATTAGAACAGCATAAATTGGATTAGGAGTAGAACATTCAGAAAAAAAAGTTTTCAAACTGTGTAATTTTTGCTCAGTCCTCTCTAATTGTGCACTTCTCTTGAGATCTATTGTGAGAAAGTCCCTACTGGGCCAGCATGCTGACAGTATGAAGTTAGCCCAAGGTACAGACTTTGCTTGCAAAAACATTAAAATATGAGCTGTAGTTCTTGTCACCAGTTTTTGTGTCCTAACAAAGTTCAAAATCAGGCTACATTGCTTTCCAGTTTTTAAAATTTTTTTAAAATAAGGGTTTTTTTGTCAAGTATGTACTGTACTCCAGAATCACTGAGTTTTATCAGTGTGAAAATTTATCTTTCTGATGTTTTTGTTCTTTAAAATGTCTATTAATCTTTATAGCTGTAAAAATGTGCTTGATACTGATGGGCTTATGTAAACTGGTGGACTTACTTATAAACAGTTACTTGGATATATTTTTTAAAAAAGAAGAGTTCTGGATCATTAAGAAATGTAATGGAAAAAATCGGATTTTTGGAAAAGAGGTAGATACTTACATGGTTAAGGGAGCATGCATTAGGGCAGCAGACAGACATTGCTCCCATATGCATCGCATAACTGACACATGTTATTCATGTTGTGCTTCAAAAGAGTAAACTACTGAAACAATTTCGTTCATTTAGGCCTTTTCCTAACTAAGTCAATTAGAAAAGATCATGACATTCTTTCATACTTTATTTAAAACTTTTAACTTAGGTTTCATGTGGTTTTGAAGATTCTTGAAGGATCAATTCTTTTAAAAGTTGGAATTTCTGTTGTATTACGTGTCAGCCTCGCTAGACTTAATTTCAGTAATAAAACCAATAGTTTCTCAATATTGCAGTTAATAAATGTAATGGTGAAGGTTCCTTTTGTATATGTGTATGTGTCTTCATCCTCTTAGAGAGAAAGTGTTGAGATTTCTGGATTTTTTTTTTTTATTTCTGCTGATTCTTTAGTGAAGAGTATGTGTTTACTCTTAATTTGCAAACATGAGTTGCAATCTCCAAATTGATGTGCCATCAGGTTTATATTCCAGAATTGGACAGTTGGGTTCTTTTACCTATAGATTTGTTTTGAGGGATGATAGAACCTTTGGTTGTGGATATGGTACATTTTTCTTTTTTGCAGAATTAAGTAAGCAATTCTCAAGTGAACATCTTCCTTATAGAACCTTCCTATGGGAAATACACCAAAATTAAAAGCATGATATCCATTTAAAAATATTGTGAGCTTGTGTCCAGATAGGAGACAGAGAGTACTGTCTTCTATTTGTTTTGAAGAACACCTTTGTTAAGTGAACTCTTTGGATTATTGGGATGCTTAAAACGACCTGATGGACTAAGTAAGGTCTTGTCTCTGATGTCTGTGTTAAAGGGTTAACACGCACATTACTTAGGCGTTAAGTCTAGCTTTCCTCAGTTAACTCCAAGGAACTTGCCATAGGGTTGTGAAAAAGTGAAAAGTAAATGTCCAGATCCGGGGATTCTACTGCTGCAGCCAAATTAGGAGTGGGAGAACAGATTCTGCCTCTCCTGTCTTGGCTTTCAGTGTCCTGGAAGGTATTAGTAGTTGATAAACAGATACCATTAAAGACTGGAAGGAGGATGTCCCTTGAAAGCTGTTTAAGGGTTTATAAAGTGGAAGTTACTAAGTTGTTCTTCATTTATGTGATTTCTCTGATTCCTTGCAGCTGGTCTTGCAGCTCACCATTCCAAGGGCATAATTCTGTCTCTTAGAATTATTTTTACTTACCTGTCATTTCTTGAGAATGCTGGTATTACTGTTCACAGCCTGCAAAAGGTGTTTTCTATAGGAAGTTGCGGTGGGTTTGGCTGAGATGAATTCCTTTTCCCACAGCAGCCCTCACAGTGCTGTGCTTTGCATCGGTGGCTAGAAAGGGGTTGATAACACACGAGTGTTTTGGCTACAGCTGAGCAGCACTGGCACAGCATCAGCACTATATCTCCAACATTTCCCCCACATCAATAGGCTGGGGGTGGGCAAAATCCTGGGAGGGGACACAACTAGGCCAGCTGATCGAAAATAACCAAAAGGATATTCCATACCGAATGAAACCAGCTCAGATGTTAGAGCTAAGATGAAGAGAAGGAAGGGGGAGTAATTTTTTATTTTACAAAGTTTGCCTTCTGCAGCAAGTGCTATACGTGCTGAAGCCCTGCTTCCTGCTAAGTGGCTTGCTGATGGTAAGTGGAGAATAAACTTTTTTTTTCCCTCTTTACTTCGGCACGTGCAAACTTTTGGTTTTGCTTTAGTAAACTGACTTAACTCTAGAGTCATTTTCCATCTTACTTTCTCTCCCCTGTGCATCTGGGAAGGGAGAGTGATAGAGCAGCTTGGTGGGCACCTGATGTCCAGCCAAGGTCAATCCATCACAGAAGTGAAAAGCATTAGATGGAGAGATTTTAGAAAAATTGTGGGAGTTAAGTTTTTGGACAATATGGACTGTTCAGAACAGTGTCATGTTTTTGTCTTTTGGAAGCAAGACACAGAAACCATTTATTCAAGATTCTGGTTTCCCCTAGACAGAGATCATGGAAGAACAATATAGGCATATTCCGTGGTGTCAGCCTTCTGAGTGAAGTATCAGCTGCAGAGCAATAGCTTTGATACAGCCATGTCTGAGAAAGCTGTTTATGATTATTACCACCACAAAAAGCTTTGTGCTTCCTTTTTTTCCTGCCTTCATAAATGCTTCCTGGCAAACAGTGGTCTGCCAGCACTAGGTACCTGTGTGACAGGGAAGTGAGCAACTAAACAAATCCGGGAGATCCTGCCAGTCAGTAAACTGGCTAGAAAGTTGCTGTGAGAACCAATGGAGAAGTTGGTTGGCAGAGCCTGCTCTGATAAATGAGGAAAGTAATTTTTAAACTGTTCCCTGCTAGACAGGCTTGCAAGCCTTGCCTTAGGCTCTAACAATTATCTCTGATTTCCAGCAAGGCAGCTGAATTAAAGAGAACTGCTACATCAGGAAAAGAGGAACAAGTTTCTAAGGAGATGTTTCAGGTAGTTTGCTGCGTTTTTCTCCAGCTTAAGCGTGATCTAGGAGGCTATTGCTGTTCTTGGTGGTTCTTACAGAATTAGGTTTTGGGGGTCATAGGTGGGAGTTTTCATAGATGGATCAAGATCTTGGCTCGACAATTAATTAAAACGTGTCATTGAACTACAATGTTTTTGGTCTGTTCACAGTGTGACTGATGTGGTATTTCAGAGTATCCGTTGGAAATTGACTGAGTTGAGGTGAAGTCCAAGATTCTTTCTCTTTAGGATGCCTTTTTCTGTAACCGTCTGTAGCAAGTATACTTCTTTTGCACAACATTTCCAGAATAAGTTCAGCTTTTTACAAACATCACTTAGTAAGCTACTAACCCGAAGTAGAACAGTTCAGTTGGGATGAATTTGCAAAATGAGTTATGGTAAAATTAGGCTTTATGGAGGAAAATCTTCAAATCTGCCATCTTACGTGCCTCTCAGTGTTTTTTTCAGTTTGGTTTTGTTCAGTTTTTATCTGTATGCCTGTCTTATCCAAAGGTGTGTTTCTGATACTTTGCTAACAGTCAAATTACTATTCGTCTTTTAAGTGTGTCTACTTCCAGGAGCCAGACCCGCCCTCCTCTGTAGTAGCAAGTCCTAAGTCTAGCTCTTGGCTGCTGTAAGCTGAGTATCCATCATAATAGACTTCCAGAATTAATTTTGCTAAGAATAGCAGTTTTTATAGTAAGTTCTGTTTGTCTCACTTCTCAAACTTTAAATGGAGACAGAAGCTGCATTCTTTGCATTCTGTCCATAGTGAGGGAATGAAGGAGGGAACTCGTGCCTTTCAGTTAAGAGTATAAAACTTGGATTTGCTCTTCTGCATAGCTGCAAAATATGCTAACAATTCCCTGTAGCTTTTGTTTCTGCTACTACTCTCAGCTGGTTAAGAGCTGTCCGGTACTAAAAAAAAATTCAGTGCAAAATTTCAGCTTTAGAGACTCTTTGATAATATACAAAGGAAGAAAAAATAACTCCTGTTACATTAATTCTCATTGCCAGTCTGTTGCTTTTCGTGTTTAAATGGTACCATCTGAGACCTCTGGGGTTTTTTCCCTGGTCTCAGTTGCTCTTTATGCTCTTGTCAGAAGTGAGCAAAAATGAATATAGGCATGTTCAATTCAACTAAAAGCAAACTCTAAAAGAGACCTATTATTTAATCATATTCTTAACTAAACATGAACTGTTATGTTATGCTTTTTTCAAATCTTTTGATTTGTTCTGTTATGTTTTTTTGTTTTAAGAGTGTGTTGAACTTTCAAAAAATGTTTTGCATATTGATACTGTAACTTAAAACGTACTCAGAGTCCAGATATGTATAAGAGCAGAGATTATAACAGCATTATTTTTTAATTGATTTGCCATGGAAGGGTTTTGAATACTTGTTTTGTTATTGTATTGTTACAGGAGCTACTTTTAAGGGACAAAAGGCTGACAAATAGGTAGCAAGAAATACTGGAATACGAGGTAGCCGGGGATGAAACTATTGGGAAAACTTAAGAAAAATATTATATGTTTTTATATTTAAATCTATGTAAATATCATGATCTCTAGCCTTGACTTTGGAGCATTTTTTGGATGTTTTTGGATGATAAATATCTTTTAATCTTAATTACATGTAGTCAGTCAGGATAATCTCTGGGTGCTCATTTCTAGATGCTTAATTAAATACTGCAGGAGAAGGATTTAGCATACCTAGTAACATTTTTAATAAAGAAATTTGACTTAGTCTTAAATGTTCTAATGTATCTTCCCTTAAAAGAACAGTTCTTAACGTATTGTAAAATAATCAAAGCAGTGCTCAGTATTTATAAGAGTGCCTGTGTAATGACAGTTTTAATTACAAGGTCATTGTGCTTTCAGATGTATCTGTGCCTACATTGGAAAGTTGGTTTTCTTTTTTTCTTTAACTGCCATCTAAATATTACTTGTACCTTATGAACTGGTGAGTGGAATTACTGTTCTGGTCCATCAAGAAGTTGAGTGTGGGATAGCATAGACAATACTGAAGCAATAATTTGACCCAAAGAGTTCTTGTATTATCACCTGCAATACATCAAAAGAAAAGTTTGCCCTTTAACTATTCTAATTTAAAAAGCAAAAGGCTGAGTAGTTCACTGGCATGAGAACTGAGCAGGTTTATGAGAGATGAAGTGAATAAACTTCATGTTATTTCTAGGTACTTTGGATTTACCAGTCAGAAATAAAAAGGTGTTTTCTAATCAAAGACAAAGTAACTTGGACACTGATCAGCTGGAACAGATGTGCAGTTTGATTAATTGTCAGTACTACCTTGCTTCTTCTTATTAATG
This sequence comes from Falcunculus frontatus, assembly GCA_013398115.1. Taxonomy (NCBI): domain Eukaryota; kingdom Metazoa; phylum Chordata; class Aves; order Passeriformes; genus Falcunculus; species Falcunculus frontatus. The sequence continues at coordinate 1,533,387 of VZRV01010041.1, forward strand.
AGTGTAAAATCTTTATGAGCCTTGGAAGGAGTAATTATAGGCTTATTTTTCATATTAAGTGCAGTTAGGTTTTTGTAATTTTGATTGAGAATTACAAGTGCTCTGCAAAGACTAAATTGTTTTATCTGTTGCCCAGTGTCTAAATATAAGCAGTAAAGTCCGAATTGTTAGTGTACCTGGCCAAAGACAGTTCTCAGGTAAACATTCAGTTACTAGAAAATGTGCTGTGATATTTAATGTGAAACCCAGCTTTTTTTGAAATTCCCATATTAAGGGTCTGTTACTACTGGACAGTTTTATGATGCGCTTTTTCTGTTATTTTTCTCCTTGAACTTTTCTTCCTTGCTGTCTGTTTAAAACAAGGGGATGGAGAAATTAAGGGAAAGGTAAAAGTCTCTTCTACAACCCTCTTTCCCTCCTTACAAAAAGGGGGATGAATAAAACTTAATTTTCAGACCCTAATTTAAAATAGTCTGGGCCCTGTTGTTATCATTAAAATTCTGTGTGTAAAAGCACTTGCTTTGGGGAAGGGATTGGCCCCAATCCCAAACTAAACATAGCTTGATTTAAGTCATGAGTTTCTGATTTGACTTCAGTGAGGCTCATTGTGTATATAGTGTTTCCACTTAAGAGTATATTGTGTAAAAATAAAGTAGAAGAGTGGTTGAAGGGGCACTGCTGATTTGTTTTAAGTTGACATTTTCCAGTAATGCATTTTGAATACTTTACCATGAGGTCTTTTTATTTATTCAGATACCCTTTTTTCCCCCCTTGATATCACTTGCTGATCTACAATTTGCTGCAGAAACTTTTGCTTGTCAGCAAAGGTATCTTGCTACTCTGTTCTCCTTGAGCACCGTGGGCTATCTGCTGTCTCTTCAGGGGCAGGGGTGTTGCCCTTGTTTGTTGCTCTTGTATGCTGGTTGGTGTGGGCAGGTGGGAGTGCATGAGCGGAGCACAGCATCCATGGATGAACCATGAAGGGCCTGTAAGAGTGAAACCAGTGATCTGCAAAGTGCTCTCTAACCAAACAAGCAAAAAGACTAATGATATTTTGAATTAAGTTTCCTTGGTGATTTGGCATTTGTTTGCTAGCAGAGCTGACAAGAGCATAAACCACTGTTTCATGGTTTAATAAAGTCCACAAGGGGTATTTAGTGAAGTCATGTGGTCTTGATTCTCTGCAGAGTATGCGTATATTAAGGGTGAAGGCATATCTCCTTACCTTTGTATTACTGAGTCCTACTTACGTAGCTCTTTATCATGAATTGCACTTTTATTTTGCTCTGTTATTGTTGCTGCATTACTGTAGAATTGCTCTACTGGCAACCTAAAAATAAGGGAGTTTTGGAGTTATCTAATATCCACATAAACGTCAGTGGATAAAGTTCCTGAAACGTGCATGGGATAACGTACTGTGGTGTTGAGTTAAATGGAGTGATTGGAGGAAAAAAAATACATCCATGTCTGGGTTTTGTTGTTTGAATAAATTAAACAAAATAGATCTGCATCAGTTCCTGATTGGGCTAGACTAGCACAGGTGTGTGCTTATAGCTCCACGTAAATGTATGAAATAATATAAATAATGCTTGAAGAATTAAGCAGAAGAAAACTTGGAGAAGTCAGAATCTATTAGATTAAATAGAATGAAATTCAGTTTCAGTGTATGAATTGATTTAGCTGCAATGGTATATACTGACCAACTTCAAACAAAAAAGCGGGAATATTGCGGATGTGCTCAGATGAGTGGTGTGGATGTGTGATGAACTCCCGGTGTCCAGAGGCCGGGTTGTAGCTATTGGGACTGTCTTGGTTCCGTTTATGCGTACGTTGTACCAAAGGCTGCATTTGCTCTACAGCTGGACCTTGGATCCTGCATACAGCAGTTGGACAAGTACTTAGTTAACCTGTTAACTTACTTGCCCAGTCTAATTGAATGTAATACTCCTTTAACTATACTAAACAAACAAACAAATTATTTTTACAAGTTTTGAACAGATGTGAAGATTGCTTTACCTTTGAGGTATGAGTCACGTAGGTGTTCACACAGAGATCCTTGTATGCTCACAGTTATTTGAATTGGAGACCTCTTCTATTTGTAAGTGGTATTTGGCTGGAGTATTCCTGATGCCCTCCCCTGTTTGCTGACAACACTTGGCTATTTTGTTTTTCCCTGAGCTGCGCTGTTTTTTACTTGGAGTTTCTGGCCTTTAAATCTACTTGCCCTTCTTGTCTTTGGCATCTGTGATAGTGGCTTTGTGGTCTCTTCAAGCTGTGTGTATTGTAGGGCAGGGCCAAAAGATGGTGGCTAGGTGCAAAAGCTTCTCAACAGCAGATAAGATGGATGCTTGTTTATTTAAACTGTCTGGGCATGTGCTCCAGGCTGCGGATTTGTGGGGTACGTTAATGGGTCTCTGTCTTCTCCACATTATCTGGGAATGAAATAATTTTGTAATACAATACAGGTCTGCAGCCATCTTTGTCCATCAGGAAGAGCACCATCCCCAGGTGTTAGTAGGATAATGGCTTTGCTTCTAGGATTTAGCGGAAGGCACTGCAATGTCCTGTGTGTTAGAAACAGAAGAGGGAAGGGAAACATCCTACAACCCCACAGATGCTCTGCAGTAGCTAGATTGCTCTGACCTGTGGGTTTGGCCAAAGCACAGCTCTGCTTCACTGCTGACTTCTGTTTCCTTGGCTGTAGGAAAGAAAGGCCAGGAGTTCTAGCCTTCTATGGAGATATTTTTGGTGTTGCCTTCTTGTCTGGCTGTCTTGACAAAATCAGAGAAATTTTAATAGTTAAGAGTTTAGGGATAGGCAGGAATATACCTGTGTTTTGCCCAAGCACTTGCATCTGTTGTAGAGGATCTGCCTGTGCTGTTTGACCTGAAAACGCATGGTCTTCTGTTTTGTCATGGTTTCTAGCTGACAGCATCCTTTCTTTTGCCTCTTTTTATTTTTTTACTTTTTTTTCCCCAAATAAGGTGGCTTTTACACTGCTTGGGGACCTTGGCTTCAGCTTTTCCTTACTCACTTTTCAGACATGCAGAAAAATAGTCACAATTGAAGGCTTTATAAAGCTTCACCTCCAGTTCTAACGACCTATTTGTATTCACTCTGCTGCTGTGACGATGTAGGTGTCCCAGCAGGTTCGTATTGCCTGCTTTTTCCTCCCTGCCTGCAGTTTTCCCTCTCTAAAGTGAAGAAAACCTCAAACCAAACAAGCAACCAAACCCCCAACAAACTCCCTCTCGTGTTCTTGATGTGCATAGCCACAAGTCTTACCAGCTGTATGTCGTACAGTTAATCACTACCTTTCTCTTTCTGGAGTCAGTGTGGAATTTTGCTGTATAAAGTTTCATCGCACTACGGAGAGAAATGATTTTTTACAGCCTGTTTTTCTAATATCAAAAAGGAGGAGAAAGATGGAATCATTTTACTCTGAAGCATTCATCTTCTTCTCTCTCTTTTCCTTCAGGCTTTGGGACTGGCCATTCTCTTGGCCATTCAGGAAAGTAATTGGTGTCTCTCTTGATTTCAAGACACTGCAATGGAAATATGGAAGTGAGTGTCACAGAGGAAGTATCTGTATTTTTTTAGTGATGTAGATCTGCTAACAGTAACATACTTGATTGATTGGCTTCTTTATGGCACTAAGGTATGGTATGTCGCCTTCCATAGGAATGAAATAGGAGTCTCTTAACTGAGACTCAAGAAACTGTACTGTTGCCTTGAAGCATCCTTTTTTTGTTTTTGTCAAGGGAAGACTAAACTTCAGGCCCAGTGCCCAGAAATTTTGCCTTTGTCCTATTCATTTGGATACAGCTGACTGGGGTAATTTGTCCTGCTACCTGGAGTAAGGCCCTTAGGGTTGTTTTCATAACAGCTTTCTCCTTACAATGTAAAGTTTAATTAGGATTAGTTTTACTTAATCTAGGATGGGATGCCCAGGTCTTGTACTTTAGAGTTGTCCATCCCAGAGAAAAAAGATATATTACATCATCTTTCTGTAGCTGGTCAGTGAAGTGGAAAGACTGAGAGGTCCCTGTCTTTGGGTGACAATGATGGTGTATATCACTACAGTATAGCAATATTGAAGAAAATGCTGTAAAGTCACATGATGTTCACCAAGACAAAATAATTTAATATATTAGGGATTGAGTTTGCTTTTTAGTTGATATCTGGGTATTGTGAGTGCCTTAGCAAAAGTCTCAGTCACTTCATGGCTTGGATCCTGAGTGGGAGATTTGGACCTGTGAGGTAGACATCTACAAATAGATCTGTCATCTCTATTATGCATTCAGAGAATAATTCTTGAAATAACAATTCAGTTTATGATTGTGCTGAAGGGGTGTGTGCTGTGATTTGAACACCTTAGCACAGCAGGTTCAAAATTTGCCTCAGACCAATGAGAAAGTTTGTTGCTCTTTTAAGTGATATTCATGCTCCTGTTTGGACTTGCTTCTGCTTATTGTTGGAAGCCTGAAGATACTTTTCATTTTCGTTTCTCCAGCAGTAATGTCTTCCAGTTTTTAGGATAATATTAATCCAATATTTGTTGAATTAAAATTTGGAATTAAAATAGTGATCACCTACAACAGATATTTTGAAATATCCTTATTGAGAGAAAAAACACTGTAAAACAGCTTAATGGTTTGGGTAGCTGTAACTTCCAAGTAACGGAAGAGATATGAGACCATAAAAGCAGGTAGTATCAACAGGAAATTGTGTAATTTCACTGACATTGTAAACACTTACTTACACTGGCCCAAACCAGATAGTTACTACTTTTTTTTGGACCATATATGCATGTGAAGTTGCTTTCACCTGCATGTTTATTCTCATTTTGGGTCATTTCAGCACTGGAAATGGCTTAATATTACAGTGATGTCAATTTAGCCACTTTTCACCCTTTTCGCTGTATAGCACATTAAGATTTTCTTGCTAGCGTATTGTCTATAAAGACTACTTACCACCCCTCCTTGTAGGGAACCTCTGTTACATCTGTGCAATGTGGACCAAGTCTGTGTCTTTGGAATGCTGTATTTTTATGTGGTTTTGTGGTGACATTTACTTGCCCCTTCTTATCCATTTAGCAGTCTGAAATATAATTAAATTAATGTTTTGTAATTTTTAGTTATCTTTATTAAAAATAAGTAGACTTTCCTTGGAAATTCACTCCCCAGATGACATCTTCAGTGTATATGCTCTCCCAGATACTGAGAAAGATGAGTTTGTGCACAGATAACTAAAATCAACATCTCTTATCTTGTCAGAGGTGCAATATGTGGAGGAATTAAAAGTGAAAGATGAGAAGGAGTTGTCAAGTTATACAGGCTAATGAAGAATTTTGAAAGAAGCAGTTGAGAAGTGCAATTGAATGTGAATATGGTTAGCCAGAAACTGAGTATTGTCTTAGGTTTTATGAGTTTGAATACTCTTCCATTGCTCTTTGTGATCTTTTCAGGGTAGGAGAGATAAAAGAAAGCTTACATTATAAGACTTTTATATTAACAAATTGAAAATCCTACCAGTTGGTAAAGCTTCTGAAATCTGTAATCTGTAGGGAGATCTTTTTATCGAGATCTGCATGAACACACATATTTGTGTGTTGTGGGTGTGTATGGTTTATATCTTTATATCTTGATCTGTGGATTGTTATAACCCTGTCCCCTAAGTTTGGTGAAATGAGAATCTTTGTTCTGCTGGGATTGTTAGGTCGTCTGTGTGATGCAAGTGAGCATGAATGTGGTTGTAAGGTACCAAGCAGAGAGGTTTATTTTTGTTTACAAGTATACTTGACAGAAAAGTATACAGAAATGTGAATGTTTTAGGATTATCTCCCTTTTTCATAATTATCAGATGGTGACTCTTTCTGAATGGAAACCGTTACTGTAATTTGGACTTACGTATGCAAAGAAAGACGATGGTGACTTTATTTCATGAAGTGATTAAAGGGGAAACTGATGCTAGAACAAGCTCCAAGTATTTCTTTTTCCCTACTTAATTTTACCTGGATAGTTAGAAGATTAACTTGGATATTTCTGTGCATCTGTACTTACTAAATGTGACACTTGAGTCTTGAAGGTGAGCTTGTCTGCAAAGTAGTGATGGTTCTGCTTTGAGAGCTGTCTCCCACTCAAGTTAATGGTGGTAGTATCTGTAGTAAAAGATCATTCAAGATTACTGGTCCTTTGTGCATAATGTTTGTTTTCTGTTAACTGTCTTTTGTGTAGTTGTTTTGTGCTCTTGCCAAAGCTCTGCATGTTTGAGCAGTTTATAAATAATTTTTGATTGTCCTAAATGCAGTTCATTGGTGCATGTTCTACTTTAGGCTTCAAGTGCTGCGTCCTGAGATACTAATATCAGTGTAGAGCTGTCTTAGACTACTGTAAGATGCAGTTGAAATAGAATACGTGAGAGAATAAGTAAATGAGCTGCAGATAAATACAGTAAGTGGTAAACTTTGTTTTAATTTATTGTACATAGTTGTTTAGTTATTAATTTTAGATGCTGGTTGCATATCTGTGTGACAAATACAGTGATCATATTCTCTTTAGTATGAGCCATTAGAATTCTGGTGTGACAAATTCAGGATTATTGGCTTTTTTCCAATCAGTAAGATCAGAGGAAATGTGAAGTATGCTCAGTTGGATGCAGTGACTAGGTCTGCCTTGCTTATATTTAACCACAACTAACAGTTTGAAATCTGATTCACCTGCTTCTTCCGACGTCTCTTTTGTAGGCAGTGGCTTGAGATCACTCCAGGAGCGATTCCTTCCCTGACACTTCTCTTGCCTGTTGGTAAGGCAAGTCTAAGTGTTGCTTTTGAAAATAGGATTCTTAATGCAGCTGCTTCTGAGTTCTTCAGTTACTAGCAAAGAACCTGTACTGCAGACTTGGTTGGTTTGGTAGAGCATCCAAAAGGGCCTTATTACCTAGAGAAACCTTTTTTTTTTCCCAAATTTATGCATTAGTAGCCAAAGGAGAGCAGTGCTATTTCTCTGTAAGGGGAAAAAAAAATTGTTTGGACAATTTGTTCTTGAAAATGACCTGAAGTGATTTGGATTAGGATCACTGATCAGATGGAGGTTTTTCAGGTGTGTAAAGTCAAAGCAGTATAAGAATATTTGAATTTAAAGAACAATGCTGGCATAAAATTAATATTCCGCTATGACAAATGCAAATCAAAATTAAAAATAATGAAATTGGCCATCAGTCAAGACAATTGAGTCTGAGGCTACAGAGGAAATATCTTTCAAAGTAATTCTTCTACAGGGAAAAATGCAGGCAGTATTCAGAATGCAAATCTGAAACTAATGTATCACAAATAGAAGCAGACTATAAAAAGCTATATCTGAGTTTAGTGTAGAGGAAATTTTGCAAAATGACGTGTATTTTAGTGTGCTTCAGTATAAACACTGTTTTGACTGTTATTTTTACTGGAATTTGAAAATTAAATAATGAAATCTTTCCAATAGTGAAATACTTCCTGTTGTGTTTGCTCTATGTGACCTAAGGTTTTAATGTCAGAAGCATCTTTGTCTTAGCTTTGCATTAATCTGTATTAAAGTTTGGAATGCTTGAAGAAACATTTTTCAGTTTTTTTGGTCCTTATTGTGTGTCTTTTGGGGAGTTTTTAACTAGGATTTCTTTGTGTGGAGACAGTTGTCCAAGCTGTATGATCTGAAATTCAAAGTGGGACTTGTCAGTGTGAATACTGCATAGTTTTTCTGAAAAGCAGAGGGAGGAGGGAGGAAGAGAAGCTGTTGTTTGAGAAAATATTTGATTTTTTTACTCTGTCAAATCTAATATTAATAGCCATTTTTTTTCTTTTTTTTTAATATATCTTTATTTATTTTCCTGTGACCTCTGCTGTCTTACTTTCTTCTAAAATAAGGTAGTTCTTAGTGGATGTTGCCTTTTTTTTTTGGTTGTTTATTTTTGTTTCTTTGTTTCTTTTTATAATGTTATTGTTAAGATTTTTAAACACCTAGCAATGTTTTTTCTCAGTTTGTTAGAAGGGAGGGTGAGTCGCTTGGTTAGGGTTTGTAAAGCTAAAGCCTAAACTTAGGTTGCAGATGGAGTCTGATTGGGTGTTACTCTTGAAGCTTATTTTGAAAGGTTTCCTACAAAACCAAACTGTGCTGAAACAATCATGTGTTCTCCAGTGGTGTAACAGAATATTTGAGTAGAGAAGAAGGAGTAGATCGTGTATATTTCAGTAAGAGCTTTTGGCACACACTGGTGTGGTCTACAGAAGTTAGTTAAGGAGGTGTGTCGTAGACTGAAGTTTCTATAAGTTGTCTGGAATACTGTAGTATGAGTATTTCACTGTGAAATTGTAGGGGAAATTACAAGTTTCATATGCATTTTCTTGAGCCTAGTACTTGTCAATACTTTCCTGAATGATTGGCTGAGAGAACAGAAAGTAAATGAACGCACTTTGTATGAAAAAGCAAATACAGAAATGCCAAACAGTACATATCTGTGATGAGGGGTACTGCCCAATTAGCAGGGAAGGAGGTAGTGCTTGTAGTGAGCAGTAAGACATTCAAACCTGCAGTATGTTGTTGAGGGAAAGAGGGAAGCTGACACTGTTCTGGGATGTATTCATAGAAGTGCAAATGTCCAAACAGTAGTGAAATACAGTGGCTGCGTTCAATGATGTTAGGACCTCACATGGAACACTATACTTAAAGAAGTATATTAACTGTTACAAGGATCAAAAAGGAATGGTTCTAGCAATTTGGACCAGAAAAGCAGAGAGGAAGAACTGGAGCTGTTCTCTGCTGGGAACGAGTACAGTACTTAGCCTCATGAATGCGAAAGGAAAGTGAGAGGAAAAGGGGAGGGACAAGATTGTTATGATGCTTTATATGAAAGGGTTTTCAGGAGGTTGGAGAGAATTTGGGTAAATGTGGTCAGATGCTGGGGATAGGTTCCTCAGGGAGGTTGTATAAGGGCTCTCATGGGTTAGAGAGCCATTTAATGGTGTTACCCAGTAGATACGCGTTCCTACCTTCTGGAGAACTGAAAGCTCAGGAGCCAGAAACTACCGCGCAGGATATGGTAGCAACTGCTCCGCTCTTGAGTAGGAGGTATCTGTTTGCTAGGGAGAATCTCATGTTTCCTGCAAAATTTTTAATCAATAAGTTAACATCTGATTTGGAGAAGAAGAATACAGTTTGATGCGCAGCCTTTCGGCTGAAGAATTCTCATTTCCCATAAAACATGAAAAATGAGCCCTGAAATAAAGTGAAATTAGGGTGATTTTAATGAGACTAGAATTCGTGTTTGTATAGGTGAACTAGTCTAATATTTGGATTAGCATGTTATCTTCATAATATAACATTATATACATATGTAACAAAATAATGAAGATTGGTGTTTTCTCATTCAAAATGTATTTATTTCCAATTTGGTTTGTCTATAATGCTCTCAAGTCTTACATATTTTGGTACTTGAGTAGGGTCCCACTCATGCTTTATCAATCGCTGTCCTAGGGATGATGGGACTGGAGTGTTGTGGAATTTCAGCAATACTGTTTTAATTGGTCTGGTAAAGTTGGTGTTATAATGGTGTGAGATGCCTTTCTTCCATTGGAACTGAACAAAAGGCTGCTTTGGAGTAGTTGGTTGATGCTGTAAAGAGAGCGGAGGGAGGAGTTGAGTGGAACCAAGCTCCTTCTGTGGCACTGCCTGGAGAGGCTTTGCAACCCAAGCCCTTTCCCTTCCTGCAAAGCAAAGGAGCAGTCTAGTTTTGTGTTGAAATTATGACACTTTAGTGATTATACCCTAATACCAGTTGCTTATGCTGTGATTAAGTTTGTCATATCTGTTCAGGGAAAACGTATAACCCTTTCTCTCCAATTTCTCTTATGACTTTATTATTATTTGCATGCCAGATATGATGCATACTTCCATCAACAGGTTTATAAGACTTGTTGACAAGAGCCATTCCATGTGTAGCAAGTCTGAACTTATGGAGTAAAATATAATACAGTTTTAATGATTACAGTGTTAGAAGAAATACTTAATATTGTCAAGTATAGGGATGCTAGAATTGAAATAATAACATTTTAAGGCAAGTAAAGAAAGCAGCATTAGTGAGTGTGAGGTGAATTTAGAATCTACCCAGAAGGCAGTTGTGGAAGCTGTAAAGTTTTATGTCCTACATGTTGTAGCTCCTGAAGGATCCAGTCCCTTTCCAGACAGAAGGATTGTTTCTGTGAGACATAGGTGGTATAATTTGTATTTTTTTAATAGCCAGTGAAGTCGTTATAGAAATCTCTTCCTCAAAAAAAGAAACCTATGGGTTTGCCACAGTATTTGATACCACCTCCATTCAGATGGAGAGCTGGCTGTCAGACACATCCTTGTATCCAACAGTGCCAAGTCCCACTTGCTTTGGGCAGCAGTGCTGCTCTTTGCTGGTGCTGGTGAAGGGAGAGTGTCTGGATTATCTGGTTACATAACTTGAGAGGCCAGGTTTGTTCGGAGAACCAGGGGCATATGAAACTTTCTGCTGGCTTTTTGGTGCTGTATGTTGACTTTGCAACCTTTGAAAGAGGAAGACAGCAATCTACCTGCTGCCCTACTGTTTCTTTGCCAGATGTGATGAGGCTGGGTGTGCTGTACAGTGGTGTAGCAACATTGGAGACAGCACCTTGTCCTGCTTTTCTTCCTCCCATTGCCTCATCGTTGCCAGACTGGGTTGTGTTGCATGGTGCACTGAACCTGGGGCTGCACTTGAATTGCTCAGGGACCACAGGGCTAACTGCTGTGGACCTGGGCAACTTGGTTGCTTTCTTCAGGCTTTCTTCTAGGCTGTGTTTGGTGGTAGTCTCCTTGAATAGGTTCTCTAAAGTGTCAGTGCTTCAGGACTAATTTCACTGAAGTGTTTCGGTTGAATGGCTTAAAGAATTTTGCAGAATAAGCATGTCCAAATTAGTTAGCAAATATACTTTGAAATGTTGCCACTTTTCTGAGGTAAGGACCCCTAGGAAAGTATTTTGAGAAGGGATGATGCAAAACTCTTGGTGGAGTTCTACTGTGCAGCTGCAGAACCCACACCTGGTTGTGTTATGCCTCTTCTGGGCATTGCTCTTCCACTATGGATGTGCTGTTTGGCTTTTTGGTGAAAAAAAATTACAGCTTTGTGATTGTGTGCAACAACAGGTTCCTTGTCTAGACCCTGAAAGGTCACCACCTGCCTGCCCAATTGCTTTTTGGTGGTTTTTTTTGTTTTGTGGTTGTTTGTTTGTTTTAAATTATTTTTTAATTTTTCTTTCCATTATTTTCTCAGTAAACTAAGTTTTCTGTTGGGGGTGGTTCATCTTTTCCTTCTTCTCCTTATGGATTTGGAAATAGGGATTCTGTGCTTTCAGCTTCTGGTTTTGTCTTTCCAGTCATCTGTGAAAACTGTTGGTTCATGAATTTGAACTTGTTCTTTTGCTGTCCCAAGCACTGGGTTTGGAAACATTTCTGCCTTTTTGTAGGGAGGAAAAGTTCCCTATAAGGTGGATAACAGAAAGAGTTGTCAGTATTCAAGTTCTGTTGGGGTTAGCAGAGAATAAATTATACACAGTTAAAAATAACTTTGGGGGCATTTGTGATTTCTTATGTGGTTTTCTTTTGAGGCAAATCTATATTACTAGAATAACTTGTCTTTAGAGGATCAAAGCATCTATGGCTTTCTGTTTGGAGAAAGGATCTCTAGATACTGTAGATCTAGATCTCTGTAGCCTTTAATATTTTTTTCTGGGAAAAAGACCCCAGCACTTAACTTGATCTATCTTTTTCCTAAATCTTCAAGCGAGTAATAATTTTGTTTTTAAAATGAAGTTTCTCTAGTTAATGACTCCTGCTTTAGTTTGAGTGTGATTGTTTTTATTGCATTTAGGTTTTGCTTTAAAACTACTCAGAACCTTTTTATTTTGAGTTTATTTTCATCTTATTTTCAGTATATAAAATGTTTTCAAATTGTTTTTTTCCTGTTTATGGAACAGTAGGAATTGTAAGAAGGTTGGAAGATAACAATATATTTTACTAATAATGTTTTATCAATCTACTTCATTTACAGGAAGTGGGCATCGGTCAAAATTTGCTTACCAGAGCAGAGGCAAAAAATTAATGGGCAAAAGTACAGTGTGTAGGTAGGTTGTGATTTTCAGTGCACTTAAGGTTCTTTGAGGAGAACCTTGTTCTAAGGGAGTGGGATTAGCCCTCAAAATTTAAGATTTTGGTCTTTAAAATATTTAGGTAGTAGATTCAACAATGAGGCATTGAAGGAACTGGCTTTGAAGTATATTAATGTGCTCCCTACCTTTTTGACTTTTTATTAAAAAGTGACATGGAATGATGTATATGTGCATTTGAGTGGTCAAGAGAAATTAAAACAAGTCTGTTTATTTCTACATGTGCTTTAAAAATTTTTGCAAATACTTTTCTTTAAGATTTGTGAACACAGCATTCCCAAAAGTGATAGTCTTCCCAAATTTGAACGTAACTAATTTATAAAGCGGTTTGGCACAGGCATCTTTATTTATTGATGGATGTTTTTTTACTACGTTCAGTGCATTGAAACACAGTGCAATAATTGTTACACTTCAGTATTGTTTACTGCAGTCTGTAATCATAACAAAAGTTGGTCAGGGTTCTGTGATTGTAAATTTGCAGCAGCTGTACCATACAGTGAGTGGATGAGTTCTGTATTTTGGATTATGAATAAGAAACATGTTTTGTTTATCCCCTTAAAAAAGGAAATAAATACTTCATCTTAACAGTCTGCTTTACACATAAATGTTCTTTGGAATCCCTAGTGTTCCTTCAGCTGAAATGGCAAAGGCTAAAAGATCCACAAAAACCCCCCCTTGGTTTTGCTCATACAGAAATGTGTGTTGTTAATAATTATATTAAATACTTTGGGATAGCATTGCATTTAATTCAATAAAATAATCTTTGGAGATGAAAGTTTCAATTTCAGGTCTGTTTTGTTTTTTATGTTAACATCAATAAGTAGAAATTCCATGGCTTTGTTTTTTATTGCAAGTCTCAAACTGTGGTGCTATGCAGTGTAGCTAGTTTTTGTATTTATGGCCTAAACATAAAGTAGGAAGGACGTGACATTTCTAAATTGGGTATTACAGCATTTTAAATGTAAAATTTGTTACGTTCTTGTGTAATAGGGAGGAATTTGGGTGGACTGCAGTCTGTGGGTTAGTAAAAGCATACAAATTATTGGGAAAAAAGTGAAATGATAAAGCATGAAGTTAAAAACAGATGAGTTAGCTTTGGGGTTTTGCCATATTGGATTTGAAAGTAGCATGGTCATGTTCCCAGGAACATGCCATGACATGCTTAGGATTCATTACTCTGAGATGAGCAGAAGAGTCAATAAACCTCAAGAATAGCTTGCTTTTGTGATTACTCTGTTTTACATTTTGGCAATATGTGTTTGAATTTAATGATACACTGTGGAAAGTCCCAGAAGTAATTTTGAAGAGTTTTTCCTTTCTGTTGTCACGTATTGTTTGTTATGCTCAGTTAGAATTCAGTTTGAGGATTTAAATGTGAATGCGAACTTTCTCCTATGGGCTCCTAGCTCTTGTCCCAGAATCCCAAATGGTTGGGAAAAAGTTTTGCTTGGCACAGGTTGGTTTCTTGTTCCTCAGGGCAATTTATCAGTATGCTACTTTAGTATCTCACGTAGTCTCCAGATTGTTCTGGCTTTCCTAGAGCAAGGCTGGGTAGATAGTTTGCCATTAGAGATTGTGGCTTTCACCAGTAGTTTCTGAAAATGATTTCTGTGGCAAAGTGTGTTTCTCTTGAGTCTCCCATGTAGTGCTTAAAAGAAGCTGAGACTGGAGAAGCCTGTGGTGTGGAATTGCAGTTTCCTGTGCAGGTGAGAGCCAGTGTTTAAAGTGCAGCAATGGAATATGCAGACTGGTAACCAGGAGTTTGAGAAGTTGTAGTTCCAGATATCCCTGGTATCAGGACAACAAAAGTTGTCCTGACTTAATTGCAATGATAAGGAAGGCAGATGAGTGTTCTCGTTCATGAATTTATGTATTCTGAACCAGACAATAGGATCCCATCTTAAAACCAGTAATGTTTGAGGCATATACAGGTACCAGGGTAGGAGGAATAAAGACTGGTAGAGCTTGAGAGCCCCATGGGATGTGATTCACCTTATTTAAATTTGGACTAAATCTGATACTTCATGAAGCAGTACCAGACAGACCTGTTTTGAAAAACTGGATCCACACATGAAAAGTTATTCATTTATTGAGAGTAATCTTCAGCTTTGTTCTTTCTGAAGTATTAAAATGGGTTTGTTTTGTAAAAGAAACTTTCTTAGGTTGTGCACTTCTATATCTGTGTTGTCTCTCATTTCCAGTCTAGCACTTTTTGTAGCAAGGAATTTTACAGAAGCCTCTCATGCAGAAGAAACGTCTGTCCCTACGAACATATATGGGAAGAGGGAGCAAGATGTAAAATTCTACTTTGTATTAAAGTGCAAGGCCAATTATAAAATTTAGTAATCTTTACAGAAAGGGACTGGAAGATTGCTATAGAGAACTGCATGCATACTTTGCTCTTGATGAGAAGAAATTCAGAAACATCAATACAGAGTAAAAGATCAGATAAGTATTGGAAGTCACAAAGTTCCCAGAGGGGCTCCTGTCTTTCTCCTAACTAGGCTAAGTCACAGCTTTTCTTCCTTGTTTGTTGCGTCACTATAAATAATTGATATTTGAAATAATTTTTCCTCTGGAATTTATCAACATTTTAAGAAAGAAGGCTGTTAAACTGGAAAACAATAACAAAAGGAGAGAAATAGAACTAACCAAGGATGCACTTTCTACACAAAAAGTAGAAACCGGAAAGGTTTTCATTTCAGTCTTTTGTCAGTTAATCTGACTGTAGACTTCACAGGAAGCCCTTAAAAATGAATACACAAAAGATTCAGAGAATACTCTCAAAGTGCACAGAGCCATAGTATACTGAAAGTCTTTGTAGAATTAATTCTTCTGTAAATAATCTGAAATGTAGCAACTTGTAAGTCCTTTTAAAAAGAAAATTTACAGCTCCTTAATTTTATCTGCTTAATTAGGGCTATGCATGCCCAAACTAGCTATCTAAGCATTTAATCTAAAGTTTAGCAAATTTATTAACAAAAAAGGTGCTTCAGAGCATGCATCTTTTCTCTGTGTTCTTCATGGCTTGATGACAGATTATTTTTCTGTAGTGTTTTGAATCATTAATTAATAGACACTGGTCACTGTTTTGTTCTTTTCAATTGAAATTTTAGACTGGGGGTTAATGTTTGACATTACGTGAGAAGTGTGAAGGTAGCAATGATTAAGATGTTTTAGTTCCCGTGGGTTTATTAGGGTTTTGTTGTCATTCTTCCCCAGTGAAAAGACAGTTGAGCAAATGAAGAAAACAGTACGACTGGCACCCTGTGCAGGGGAAGTGGGGTGGTGCATTTGGTTACTCTCTCCTTGGCTGTGCTCTTGCTCCTGTCGCAGAGGTGTCCGTACTTGCTGTAGGGATGGTTGAACAAGGTATGGTAGCAGATCCTGTATGAACTTCAGTATAACCTACCAGAAGTAAATCAGTGGTACCTCAGTTGCTTCTTGTGTTTGCAGCTTGTCAGCAGCCCCTGTGGAACAGGCATGATGGAAAAATTTAGGATGACAACTTCTATTGGTCATCCTAGTTCAATTTTACCACCACAGACGATGAGTTACTTATACTTGCTTAATAGTGTTTTCCATCATACAAGAATTCATCCTTTTGATAAAGTGAATACGGACAATGGGGTGCTTGTCTTGATCTTCAGCTACAGTTTCTTGGCTTTTAAGATACTGTAGATTGGGGCTGTGACTATTACATTGTCCCACCTGCTATGGCATAGTGAAACCATGGCTGTAACCACACAGCACAGCTGGACCAAGAACCCAGCTGGCTGAAAACTTAAGGAGCCAGCCAGGAGCAGGACTGTGACAGTGGACTTCACTGCTGTGAAACATTATGCCTTGTGAAAATCCTGCTCAGTGATGATTCACACTGTAGTGAATCTTTCATTATAAAACAAAAATTTACAGAAATCTTCCTATTCAAACCCTTAGTATAAGAATTAAAATTTTTAATGTAAGAATTGTCCGCTGAATATGTAAAAGGTTTCTCTCTCTCTGTCGCTTCAAAATCCAGAAAGCTTGCTTACCATTAAAATTTTCTAGCTGCAGCCTATAGTGCATCATGGTTATGTGTTTGTATTCCACCTTCCCTGTAACTGATTTACTGTCACTTTTAAATTAATTTTAAAGTATCCTAAACAACCTTATTGTCAAAGAATGCTTTGAGACTTAAGTAAACTGCATTCTACCAGCTATCTGTAGTATATCTGGTTTTCTTTGTTCTACTCCCAAAGCTTTTGTTAGGTGTTTAGTTTATTGAATCATCTGGATTTTTCTTTGCAGTTGTTTAAAAAAATTCAGGTCAGTACTTTAGAAGTAGTGGATCCTTCTTTCCAGGAACCTCCACTATTGGAGGCAAATGGTTTGTGTGCAATAGAATTTGCTTGATAACTATTTACATTCAGATTCTTTTTAAAAAATCATGTGTGACTGATTTTTTTTCTGCATTTCACTTAAATGTGGGTGATATCGTCTGGTCAAGGTTTTTTTTTCTGTTAATAAGCAAAACGCTTTTGATGTATAATATATATCTGGTCACTATATGAAATATATATTTTTGGCTCATTTATACTTACCTGTATCCATTAATAGTATTGCTGTTTCTGAACTAGTTTGAAGATAAATGCTGGTCAGAGCTAGGAAAACATCTTTTTTTGTGCGTGTCTGGGTTTTGGGAGTTACAAATTGTGCACCATGCTTGCTCTGTAGCCTGTTTATATATGCTGCCTCCGGGAACATTATTCTTTGCAGCAATAAGCATTTGGGTAAGTTCCCTTTTAAAAAGGGAGAAAGGCTTAACAAAAGCTGCAAGGAATATATTTGTTTAACAGAAAAAGTTTATAGCACCACAGAGATACATAAACAATTTTTTAAAAAATGACAGTAGGGAAGGAGATCAAACACAAAGAATACTTCAGTATTTGTAAACGCTTTTGACATTTGCAGTTTTTGAGAGCTAGTTACTGTACACTTCAGTGACTTAAAGAGAGCTGCAGTATCTGGGCGGTATTTTGTTTAAATTAAGAGTAGCTATAAATTTATGCAACGTGTAGCTGCCCCCAGTTATCCAGTATATAGGTCCTTGATGAAATGTATCACCCTCCATGTTCTTGCCAGCCTGATGCTACGAGAAAGACATATTTATGACTTCAGAGTATTCATTTAGATTTTGAAAATATGGTGAAGAAATTAGTCTTTACCTTTCCTGAACAAGATTTAGTTCTGGAATGATGTTTGTTTTTAAAAGCAAAACTTTCAAGATTCTGCTTCAAAATTGTGCAGGCTGGGGGAGGGCAGGAAAAGGATTGTATCACTCAAGAAGCAAGAACTTCTTTCAGGACTTGGCTGACCCTGAGAATACTTCAAAGAATTTGGCATCAGATTGTGGTGTAGTGATTTAAATCTTCTGTTTTCCCCATCTCCAATACTGGTAAAATATGTTGAGACTAAAATTCATTTTAGTGTTTTGCTATTGCAAGTGTAGATGAAAGGGAAGTAATGCTGCTGGTCAGGATAACCTCTGAATCTTGTGAAATCAGAAGTAGGAACCGTGAGCAAAGTGTATACATTAGCTAAAGATTGAGTAGTCCCAATTTCAGTACAAGTTTTGTTTGTGGGGTTTGTTTTTGTTTTTGTTTGTGGTTTTTTTTTTTTTTAATGACACCAGAATAACAGGAAGCAATGCCCTGTTGCTTGTTTTACCCGGCTGTTGAGGCACTAAACATGGCTGTGCTGTTTTGGAACTCTAAATACAACTGTTTTCTGAGAAACTGTGAGGAAGGTATGAGACGGAGGGGACCATCCCATGTCTGGGGCTTGGGCCAGGTCTCAGCAACATTTGCAGTCTGAGCTTAGGCCGCCAATTTGAGGTAGCTCTGTTTTAAAATTTTGTGGCGTAAAGTCTATCCCTTCCAAGAAAAATTGCTTTTAATTTAAAACTGGTATGTTATTTCAGTTTCTGATATTTGGACAAAGTTTACAGTATAAAGCCAAAGTTTTTTACAATATGGGAATCTGACTAAAGTCCATGTGCATAAATGAGAGGGTGCATAGCTAGTCTAATTCATTTTTTGACAACTTTATTGGACAACAGAGTGATTGGAGAGGTTTAAAAGAAACCTGTGGAAGATTAGTACAGTGGAAAGGCATGATAGGTGCATTTACCACTTTCTTAATTTTACTTGCTGATTGCATTTGTGATAGCATGGTAGGGAGCTCAGTCTATAATTTATCTTTTCCAGTGTGGAGTAGTGTCACTTAACACTTAAATAATGAAAAATAATGAGGAATTACAGTTCAGGAATTTAAAGTCTTAAATAATTCTGGTACTTTTCCATTATCTTTTTTAAAAAATCAGCAAATTTTTTTTGAGACTGGTTTGGCCTTGTACTTCAGATACGATGTAAAAACATTCAAAGTTGTTTTGTCATACTTTATTTTATGTCTGAACATGGTACAGCTGTAATCACAACATAGCCTGACTGTGTAATCAGAAGGTTACAAGAAACAGGCCCTGGAATATTTAGGAAACATCTTAAGAGTTTCATTTAAAAACCCCAGTAAATAAATAAACAAAGGGTAAAAGTTTGTAGTTTTGACTTGGATTTTTGTATTTGCCCCAAAGAGTCTCAGACTCATATGTATGTTTTAGGCAGACAGACACTCTAAAAAGCCATAAGTGAATTTAACTTTAATCTGTCTGTGCTCCTGGGAAATGTTTCTGCTTTTGCAGACCGTAACATTAGTGTGGAGAAGGAGAGTCAATGAGAGGCAAGTATGCTGCGAGGAGGTTGTGGCAGCTTGTATTTCTTTTCCTTCAAGGATTCAATATATTAAACATACTTAAGGTTTTGAGTTTTTCTGTTGTATTTTAGGTAAGACAAGATGTTTGATGTGCTGTGTATGCAGAATAATTTTTTTGGCCAGAAGAGTCTCAACTATTTCTATTTTTAGAATACCTCAGGGAGAAAAAAAAAAGCCCAAACTGAAGGGAAGCCTGTATTTCTTAAAATTCAACTTAAATTTAAAATACTGTTATTAGCCCTTTCTTGAGGTGCTTCAAACAAATGGTTAGCAGCTTACATTAAATACTGTATGTGTGAATGTACTGATAGAAGTTTAAAAGTAGCTGCTCTCTTACTCAGATAAAAGATTTGTCTACTTTGTGCTCCATGTACAAAAAGCCCCCTGCCAATACACCAGCAACATATCTTCCCCCACTCCCCACCCTGGCAGAAGCTGGAGTAGAAATGGGTCTAGTACTGATTTGTTTAATGTCAACGAACTCCATCAGAGTAATGCAAGAAAAAAATATTCTGTTGTTACGCTATTAATCATGCTGTGCATCTGACTGTACAGTGCTTAGCTGCAGGAAATGCTCGGGAAACCAGGGCTTATTTAAAATACAGTATTTTAAATTAACCAAACATGAAAGTTTTGACTATTGAGTAAGAAATAGGTAAGCAGTTCAGCTGCCTTAAAAAGTTAGTGGAATTAGTGCTGTGCTTACAAAAAAGAAAAAAAAAAGATAACTTCAATATTCCTGGAAAGAGGAGCCTGTTCAAAATCATCGTGGAAGTGTCCCAGCTGGAGCAATGGTTGCCCTTTCAGCTGAAGCACAGATGCAGAAATCTAGCCTCCTGGCTGAGAGTCTCAGCTGAAAGCAAATAAGAAGTCAAAGGAGCCCTATTCTTTAATTTTTAATCTTTTGTTCTTCTCATACGGTAAAAGAGATTTGACATGACGAAAGCACCTAAATCATGTGATCATGAACCAAAATTGAATTAACACTTTCCATTTGGTTTACAAGCTTTTATCTACCTGACTGATACATAGTGCAAAAGTTTTTAAATGGTAAGTGAACCAACCAAGGCAGTGTCCGGTGAACAGATGCAGGCTACCTCATAGATCTGGTGACATATATTGTCTAATAAGACTTAATATTTTACAGAAATAAAGATCTTGAAAACTTATCAATGGGTATTTTTGATTTCAACTGATTTGGGTGTGTAGGAAGTGTTAAATATTGCTTGAACAGTATGCAAGGCAATGACTTTACAGAGATAGCTGGAGGGATTTAGCAGATGAAACTGTGTCAGCTTGGCTTAGGTGTGATGTAAGGGACCACAGTAACATTAAGAGAAGTGGGAAAAAACCACTCTCCCAGCAGTAGAGCAGGCGTGTGGTCATCTTACTTGCTTACTGACAACCATATCACCGTCCTTGCAACCATCTTCCCTTGCCTGTGAAGCCCAGCTGACCTTCATGTTTCCAATTCATCCGCTTCCATCCCCGTGCTACTACCTTCTGCCCTGACAGTGTCCTTGTTGCAGGCCATTTTCACTTTTGCACTCCCTGGAGGGATACAGCCTCCCTAAAATCTGAGTGTTGATTCCTCTTTCCTCAGCACCAGCTTTCCTTGTGAAAATTTCTGATGTGGCAGATTCTGATTTCAGTGTAAATGTTTGCATGTTGCTCCACCAGGGGTTTTCTTCTGTTTTGATAGCTTCTTAGAGGACTCATCAACATAAAGGTTTTCAAGATGCTCCTTATGATGAAACATTTGTATCATTTCTTTGATACTGGGAGCAGTTGTCTCTGCTTCAGAAGTCAGACTGTAGTGCTGGCTTGGATAGATGAGGACCAGGTTTGTTTTCCAGTTTAAGCTGTGTTGGTCCATTTGTGCATCGTCTGAGTTGTCTGTTTGTGGAAAAAATTGTTGAGCAGCTGGGAGTGATACCAAACATCAGAGGTGGCAAAGTGTGTCATGCTGATATCGAAACTGTGACACTTGGTAGAGAAGAAATACTTTAGCACTGCAGCTCTTTTAATTTTGAAGGTGGAGTCCAAATTACTTAACCTTACTTAGTTAACTTCTGTTATAATTGCTGTTAAAAATGTATTTTTTTGAATACGTGATGACTGTTAAATACCAATGATGAATGGAAAGTCTTAAAAGTGTTTTTCTTCTACCTGAATTGATCTGAGCTTTTTATCAAAAGTCACGCTGTATTTCTTTGTATTTTTTAACGTATTTGACCTGTCTGGGGATTCAAAGAGTTAAGATGCTAGAATTCCAAACCTGGCTTATGGCCTGTCTGATTATCGCTTAACCTGCTTAGCTCTCTTCATAGGAGTGCATTTATGTCCCTTAAGAATCTTTTCTCTGCTGCATGCTCATACACGTGTTGCAAAACATACATTAAACAACTGCCCTGTTTTGGTGCATTCTAGCAGAGGGGGAGTACCACCTGAAGGGAGGACCAGAAGTCTGAGGTCAGAATGGTATGTCCCTGTTAAAATCCCCTTTTCTGTTGCCAGTACAAACTACAACATTTTTTTTCAGACTCAAGCTGCTTAATCCCTGTATCTGCTTTGCCTTGTCTTGGCACCCTTCTTTGAGTTTTCAGCCGATGTTACTTATAACCAGTTCTGTAACTTATTTTGTGCAGAAATGAGTTTTTAGTGTAGGAAGTGCAAACTTCTTTGAACTGTTGGCTTTTTTTGGTCACTGTTTCCTTTTCTGCTTCCATGAGAAATTTATAGAATCTGTCACTTTTCTGAGAACTTCAGAACAATGTGCATGTACTTAGTGTGGTTTTACTTTATGGATTCATTTCTCTGGTTACCTGATCCACCTTTCAGACTGCACGTGCATCATGTGAGTTTAGCCATATGCACAGTTTGCTACACCAGAATTTTGCTGAACACAGAAGTTGCATTTTATCAATTTTCTCTGAGGATTGCAATGTTTAAGAAATGCCAAATTCCAAAATCTTTCTCTGGGGCCTGAAGGGAATGGTAGGATTTTGTTATTTCTGAAGAATTTAGTGTAATAGGGATTTTCTGATCTTTTAGAGCTGGTTTTACAATTGTATATACTCTGTTAAGGAATTCTCCAGAGGGCATCTGAGTAGATCTAGAATTTCTAATTGGGTAAAGTGTCGTTTAATTTATTTTATTAAAAGAACATGCCACAGAGCAACAAAAAAGGCAAGCCCAGGTATGAACCTGGGAATAAAATTCAAGTAGATGAACTTGCTGAATAAGAGGTTATCTTACTCTAATTTGTTATAAAATGGTGTAGCGGGTTTGGTTTGTTAACCGGGCGGAAGCACCAATTAAATGTAGTGGTTTAGTTCGCATTTCTTACTTTCTGCGAGATAAGAGGTTTGAAGACAGGCAAAGCAGGCTCAAACTTAAAGAATATGATAGAAAAGTTTATTACTAACAGAGTTAAGAGTAAAATGAAATAAGAGATTAAGACAAAAACCCCTTTTTCCTCCAACACCCCCCCCCCCTACTTCCTCCAGCACAAATAATGACAAAACATGGAATTTTGGTCAGCATTCAAAATTCTTAAAAGTCTCTCTCTGTTAATTTGAGGAAATAGAGGTCTCTTTTACGTCGCGTGGTTTTTCCCAAACTGCACCAGCTAACAGCCTTTATTTCTCTCGCAGGCTGCACACTGAATTCTCATCCCCCCCTTATCTTTAAATGGATTAAAGAGGGAGAAAACAGTTTGATATTACAGTCTCCACCACGGTCTGTAAAAAGCAGATTTAAGCTGCGCGCTAAAAGCACGTCTCCGCCCTCTCTTCCCCGTCGCCATTGTTCAGCTCCACTCACTTTCTCCTTCTCTCTGACACCGAGGCCACCATGATGAGGAAAGCAATCCTCTTTTTCTCGGGTCTTGTGATGGAGAAAAGCTCGCTCCCGTTATGCTGCTTGCACTTGATGTTATTTTACAGTTCAGTATAGGCTGAGTTGGTTGTAGGAAAGCTCCGTCAGCTCCCACCGCTTCCTCACGGCCATGTGGGGGGGTTCCTCAGCAGTAGCTTCAGACGGTCTCGGCTCTGCAGCAGCAGCTGCTGCCCACGGCTCCGAGGGGACTCTCCCGGAGCCGGGGCCCGTGCCAGCCGGGGCCGGGGCCCATGCCCGCCGGGGCCGGGGGAGGGGAGGCCCAGGGCCACTCCAAAGAGCCCCGGCCAAATTCTCCCCCCACACACACTCCCCGCCGGGAGGTTCAAGCAGAAGAAAAAAAGGGACACTTCCTGTGTCTCCACTGGCTTAAATATGTAAGTGTCGAGAAGTGTGACTGGTCGAGAGATCCGTCCATCAAATTTAGGGTCAACCCATGACACAGGGTAATTCCTGAAAAACAGAAAAACTTGCTGTGTTAACAGTGAAATACTCAAAAGCAGTAATGCAGTTCATATGGCAAACTGCAATGTTTTTCAATTACAAAATCAATTTTTAGTTTAAACTGCTAGTAGTTTTCAACCAGTATGGTTCTGAATTACATATTGGGATGAATCAAAGGTTATCAAGCAAAAGAAGATAGGAAGTTGCCATTCGGATACCTTCCAATGGCAGTTTTTTATTATGGCTGAGGTGCAAAATACTGGCTGAGAGAAACTCACAAAATAAATTTTTGAGGAACCAGGAAAAGTGACACTGTAGTAATAAGTTTATTATGAGAGTATTTGAAGACATTTCATTATCTTTCTGGAATGGAATTTTGAGGAATTTTGCTTATTTATTTACAAACTTTACAGCTGAATTTCTCCTTTCTAAGATTGACTCATTTCTACATTAAGTGCCAGTTTTTATAGGGAAAGTTTATTTTTATAATTATATCAGACAAGTAGTCTTCATTCCCAGTGGACAAAATTCCTAAACCATGTCCTTGACAGAAAGGACAGCTGTGTGTTTTACACTGTGTGTGTGGGTGTGCAGATGTGTGCAGTAGTCAGGACTTGTGACTTCATTGCCGTGTTTACAAAGAAGACATGCTTCTCCTTCTCAGGTCATTGAGTGACTAAGGTGGAATGCATGTCTCATCATCTTGATTTCTCCCCAAACTGCTCTAGATTGAGCACAAGTTTGTTTGCCCTTGTCACTTCTCCAAATCTCTTGCTGTCTTTCTTGAATTTGAAAAGTCTTCCTTGTATGTACTTGGATTTTGTTGAATGGTCTGTCAGATTCTTTTCTTAATGAGTATAACTCATTGATCAGACCCATAAAAGGCATCCAACGTAATGAAAAGTCATATCCCCAACTACTGTTGGTTTCTAATATATTCCAAGTTTTGTGCCTGAGAATAGTAGAAGGAGAACCTGCAGGACTCTGCCCCAGGATGGGCATGGTGTCAACCATGTTATGAGACCAAATGGAATTTCTTGTAATCACAATTTTCAAGTTCAGCTTTAGTAATTTCAGTGTTGGTTTGTTATTATTTTAATGTAGGATAGTTTTTCCTACTCCTCCTGTGGTGTTGTATTTCAGGAGTGTTTTAAAATGCTTATTTCATAAGAGTTAAAGATGGTTAAAAACAGCATGTCGATCTTGTTCAGGAGAATTTCTGTGGCTTGTTTGATATTAGGGCCTGTATTTCTTGGATATAGTTTGCATACGGCATAGATGCATGGTTTTAGTGTAGCTTTTGAAAGCATTATTATACTTCATAGAATACTTGTAAAACTTTACCTTGTAGATGATTGTTCTTGAGAACACGAGTGGAGGGTAGTATAAAATCATAACTATCTGTCCTTTATTTCCTTGATGCTCAAACTTCGCGTGGAGTTCCTGTATGTAGGTTGCTGTACATCTTGTCTGTCATAGTTACTTTTTGAAAGGAAACACTATGCAGTGTTTCAAGGAGATCAGTTACCTCTTCAACTACTTGGAGACTTGACCTGTGTAAGTCTGTAATTGCTGTTATTTTCTACAATGCTGTGTGAATTTGGGAAATAATCAATTTATGTATCATATGACACAAGTACCTGGAGTTTATTCTAAAGGCTATCCAACTTAAAATTTTTTGACAGATTTGTCTCTCATGTTGTGGTGGTCTTTTAGTCTTCCATGTTTCTGAGATTGAAATTAAAAGACTTGCATAACTTAAAAGAATATGAAGCCAGTGGTTAAAGATCACAGAATCGCTAGGGTTGGAAGGAACTTCTGGAAAACATCTACTCCAACCCACTGCCAAGGCAGGGTCACCTAGAGCAGGTCACACAGAAACAAAAGATGAACAAAATACCTATTATACTGTTGTATTCTTAAAATGGGTGCAAAACTGTGCCGGTATTAAGTTAATCAAGGAAAAAAAAACTTTTTAACAAAAAGAGAAATATAGTGAAATATTCTGTTTGCCATGATGATGTTCTTTTGGGTACTACAGAGTTGTTGTGTCAGGAACTATCGTAGCATAATCATACAGTGTACTGGTAGAGCTTATCATTCACCTTGGAGAAGTAGACAGACTGTGATTGTGAAATAAAATGAGAGAACAAAGGATCTCAACTTCTAGTTTTGTTTTGTCTTTCATGTAGAAAATTAAATGTATCTATACATACCAGTGTACTTTTTTTTTTTTGTAGCTTTAACTTGTCACTGAAGGTTTGGGATTTGAAAGATTTTTTGCATTTAGCAACTTGGTAACATATATTCTCTTGTATATCAGTTCCACTTTGGGCTAAATAGGAATTACCTTTGACACTGAGAAATAGGACCATAAACAGTAGTACTTTTTACTGTAAATTGAATTTATGCTAGCTAACCAACTGATGGAGTTCCAAATTCTGTATTTTGACTTAAATTGCCAGCTGATTTGGTGGTTCATGTGATTTTTGATAGGCATTTTGAGAGACACTTATTTCTCACTGAAAGGCTCATTAAGGGTCACTTTTGCAGATACTTCAGATATGCAAATATATTATCTTACGTGAAAACAGTGATTTGTGGCAGAAAAGAAAGAAAGTTATTGCCTTTGCTTATTAAGACCTGGGCAGCAAGATGAGAAGCAGTAGTATATAAATGGGTAGAAGCTCTGTAACATCAGACTGAGATTACAACTTTTAATTGCTTCTGTGTAATGATAACGTGCATGTTGACGAACACCGTAGTCGCTGGAGAGGCCGGAAAGGGAAGATACTGCTAGAATTCCTGAAATTGTTTCTTTTCTTTTTTTTTTAACTTGTATTACTGTGTATAGTTTTCAGCTCTCATGAAGATGAGTTTAATCAGTTCTAGTTCAATGTTGGTTTTTCTACTCTATGTAAAATTAAAAGTATTCATTCTCCTGCGAGATTTTATAATATCATCTTAGTTTAGATTTGGCTGTCTTAATGGTGTGAGTGAACTCTCCTTGGGCATTACCTATAGTAATATGGCAAAACAAAAAATATAATTAGTTTTCATTTTTTAATAGTATAATTGGCTTCAGGCTGTTAAACTAACGTATTAATATACAATCATAGTACCACTTTATAAATAAATTTAGAAGATTATTTTCCTGCAGCTTAAGACAAAATTTTTTATAGTTTTTCCATACAAATTCAGTTTCACAAAGATACTTTCAATTATTGGTGACACATTTTTGTGTGCTGAAATATGCTATACTGTAGTGTTCCTCACAATTCAAAATATTTCTCTTCAAATCTTTTTTAAGTAAGTATTGATTTGTATTATGTTCTCAGCTGAAGGATAAGCGTCAGTGACCACAGCAAACTGGCTATTACATCCTTCAAGTTCGTAACATTTGTACAGTGCTTCTAGTTCTCCTGTAGTGGTTGTTAGGAAATGTTCCACAGAAGAATTTAAAGGTCTTACCAGATTTCTGACTGTGTTTTGCTTGATTAACATTAGCTTGAAGTTGTGAGTTTTAAACATAGAATCCTAGAGTGGCCTGGACTGGAAGGGACCTTAAAGATTATCTAGTTCCAAACCTCTGCCATGGCAGTGCTACCTTTCACTAGACCAGGTTGCTCACAGCCCCATCTACCCTGAAAACTCTGGGGATGGGGCATCCACAACTTCTCTGGGCAGCCTGTGCCAGCGCCTCTTCACATTCACAGTAAGGAATTTCTTCCTAGCATTAATCTAAACCTACTTGCTGTCAGTTTAAAGCAGTTCCCTCTTGTCCTGTCACTACATGATCCATATTTTGTGTAGGCTCCCTTCAGGTACTGGAAGGCCACAATTAAATCACCCCCAAACTTCTTCCAGGCTGAATAATCCCTTTTCTCTCAGCCTTTCCTCCTAGGAGAGGTGTTCCATCCCTGTAATCATCTTGGTGGCCTCCTGTGGATTAATTCCATTAGGGCGATGTCTTTCCCATGCCGGGGACCCCGTAGCTGGATGCAGCTCTCCAGGTGGGGTCTCACCAGAGCAGAGGGGCAGAATCCCCTCCCTGACCCTGCTGGCCACACTGCATTGGATGCCCAAGATCCAATTGGCTTTCTGGTCTATGAGTGCCCATTGCTGGCACGTGTCCAGCCTCTCATTCATCAACATACCCAAGTCCTTCCTGGCAGGGCTGCTCTCGATCTGTTCATCCCCCAGCTTGTGTTGATACCAAGGGTTACCCTGATCTAGGTGCAGCTTGTGCTTTGAAAGAAGCACATGTGTTCACTTGATCAGAAGTGCATGTGGTTTGTGGCCACGTGGCTGGTTAGTTCTCTTAACTCCATCATAACATGTAGTTCCTTCCCTTTCTTTTCTCTGTCACCATGAATATTTTCTAATAATATTTTTCATGGGCCTACCAGTGGGAGTTCTAAGTACTTTTGCAATATTACGCTAAAGGATGGCCTGACCTAAGTGCACCACTTTTACGTTTTTAATGAATGGTTACACTGGCAGTGTGTCTTGTGCAACAGAGAACTGAGTTCCCACAGTAGAACAGGAAGAGTAGTTAGAGGATTAGGAGAGATCTGTATGACATTAGTCTAAGAGACAAGAATTCTTTGCTTAATAAAATTGCCATGCAATTGCCATACCACTTCTGTGAGAATGTGTTGGCATATGTACATCTGTGTGTATGTATATGTATGAATGAGGAACTTAAATACAAGAGCTGATTTTTGCCTTTCTTCACCTCACCAGTCTAGACCCTGTACCTGAAGGTCCAAAACCTCAGGTCACTGTTACTTTGCAAAGGGGTTAAAATGTATTTGTAAGTGCTGCATGAACTTTGCTGTATTTACTTTCATAGCTGATCGGGCAGTGATCTGTCAGTCTGTGAAAAGGAAGCTGCAGTCTGTGTGTGATATTTCCTGGTGGCTTCCTGTCCTAGGAAATAAGCAACTAAGTTCCATCTGCAGATCTGCCTGCATTTGGCACAGACACAGTTATTCTCACACCTTCTTACAAAGAATACCACAACAGTGTTTTTCCAGTATCTGTGCATATGCTTGTAGCATGAGTGACTAATGAGTATGTTAGTGAATACTGGAATAAGTTAACATGGATTGGAAGGTGCCTGCTGCTAACCTGGCAACAATATGACGCCGTCATTGCATAAACCTGCTGTAATAAAAAAGTCTGCATGGGGATAAGTGCACTGATTCAGAAGTCTGCCAGCCGTTTACTGTCACCAGTGACTACTGGGAAGTAGATAAAGTGGCTGCTGGTTTTATCTTCGGAATGAGCACAAAGTAAGCAACCTGGCTACAGCAGCTGCAGCTTAAGTCTCTAATCCCAGTTCCTGCTCTTTCTGTTACTGGTTTTTAGCAGCTTGTATCATATTATTGTGCTGTTAGTTTTGTGACAGGGCTGGATAGTGGTGTGAATTGTGCCACCACATTTCTCTGTTGTGATCTGTGCAGTGGTTTACCCTAAGAACAGGTGACAGCTCTTTCTAGTGGAGTAGAATCCTGTTAGGAGTGCAGGCAATTCCCAGAATGCCTTCTAGTGCCTGTACCACTTC
Source organism: Falcunculus frontatus (assembly GCA_013398115.1). Classification (NCBI taxonomy): domain Eukaryota; kingdom Metazoa; phylum Chordata; class Aves; order Passeriformes; genus Falcunculus; species Falcunculus frontatus. The sequence continues at coordinate 1,562,306 of VZRV01010041.1, forward strand.
CCTCAGTGGGAGTTTGGATAGCTTGAACATTGCATGCGACTGCTTCATTTGGCAGCATTTAACAACACAGAATCTTACAAAAATGCTGCTGTGAGGAAGTGTCAGTCTCTGCAAAACGTTTTTGGAGGTCTTTAGGGTTGGGTGCGGTGATGCAGCTGGGTAGCAGAGAGGAGCCCTGCAGGCTCCTCAGCCTTCCTCTCTTCCCCTACAGCTGCAGCATGCTCTGTTCTCTGGAGTCCATCAGCACTGTTCTGTTAGGTGTCATATAGAAATATGGATTTCCAACAAAAATATCAGTATTTACCTAATTATTAAAAGTTTTCTTCATTTCTTTCTTAATAACCATGCTCTTGTCAGACTCCATATTAATATTGTTGTACTTCATCAGTCTTCAAGGCATAGCCTTGATTAGTTTTTTGGGCCACTGTCATATATGATTATCAGTATAGAAAATAATCTTTTGGAAAGTTTGAATTTAGTGGAGAATTTAAACTGTCTTTCGGCTTTTCGGTAGGAAGATGTTACATTTGGACATACGAACTTTCTTGCAGCAGCTATAGACATAAATTTTGAGAGCTCTGACCTACTGACTCAGAAATCTTTACAGTGTATATGTAGCCAGCCACGTGTAAACCTTTGCAGAAATAAGATCAAAATCTGCAGGGTCAAAGACAGAATAGTTTTTTCCCCTTATATAGCTCCTGTATTGTAGTTCAGGGTTAGGTATTACATTAGTACAGTACTGTGTGTGTGTCAGTGACTTGCTTTCTATCACAGTTCAGTTGTTACTCTGATGATGTATCACAAGAGAAGGTTATGTGGCAAAAAAATAATCTTTTTCTTATCCCAGGTATTGTTAAAGGAGCACCAAAGAATTCTTTGGGACTTGTGAGAAGCTGCTTTTCTGCTTCTCAAGAGCAGTAGTTGGATGAGACTCCAGCTTCTCTTCATTGCTGAAGATAGCTCTGCCAAAGCATTTCACTATCCTTTTTACTGCAGTTAAAGGCAGCTGCTCATCTCTCTGCGCTTTACTCAGGCAGAGCAAAGGACAAGATAATCCCCTTAGCCTGTTAAATGCTCCATCCCATCTGGTAGGTGATAATTGCATTGTAAGGGGATTAACACAGTGGGATATGCTTACAGTGTAATGAAAGCTTCACTGTAAGTGTGAAAGTCAGCTGATTGCATTCTAGCACTCTGGGACCTTACATTTGCACATCTTTTGTAAAAAACATAAAATAGAAGTTTCATCTGGGGAAGGTATGCAGTACCTTTACATGCCATCCTTCACATATTTGTAACAGATTTTACATTTGTTCTGGAATATCAGTAGTCTGAATATCTGAAATCCTCTTGTAGGAGTAGTGCAATAGACTTGTGTTTAGCCAAATGTTTTGAGACCATTCAGTGAGTATAGCTGTATTAAATGCATCCCACATGTTGACTACTTTTGCTCAAAAGTACTGTGACTTTGAAATCATGGTGTTTAGTCCTTACCAGTATAGGAACAGCTGTGTTATTTAAACACTGCCTACAAATCTTCATCAGTAAAGGTAAAATTTGAATAAGCCACACTGTGAGGAATATCACAGTACTTTTGTGTCAGCAGGGATTTCTGTCAAGAGGATTTCTGGCTGAAAGTAACTCTTCTTGCAGCCAACCAAAATAAATATTTTGAAATTTCAGTTTCAAGCATGAGCCTAAGCTGGTGCAAACCAACTCGTTTTAAAAGAAGTGTTAAAAATCCTATGTTTTTAAAGTTTATCTAATGCTGTAGTGAAGATAGTAAATCTTAAGGTTCAGAGCATTTCATAAGCTAAGTATACCTTAGCTTCCTTACCTTTCAATATGATAAAGATCCTTGTGAAGATAAATTATGTAGGGCAGTAGCTCAGGGTTGATTATCATCCTGTCAGTTGCACTCTCTCCAGTCTTCCCATATGGTACAAGAAACTGGGCAAGTTGCTCTGTACTGACCTCCGTGTGCTGGTTTGAACATTAACCTGTTTGGTTAAAACAGGTCTTGGTTAGTATGCACTGTGTGCAGTAGATGCTTTAGTGACACTGTATGACCTTGCTGCGGGATTAAATTTTCTAATGAATCAAGGTTCTGTGACCAGCTGCTGTTTCTTTAGTTTCCATTTCCTGACTTAGCAGCTCTGTGTGTGTGTGTGTGCTTCTGGGAGTAAGGGTAAAATAAAATCTAGCGGGCTTTTATGGGCTGTCTGCAGTAACTTTGCCGGTCTGTGATGAAGTTGTTGAGTGTGGTTAAGCTCAACCTTCTCTTACTTAATCATGGATCTGAGTGGGGTCAAGTAGAAAGCTGGTGTTCCGTGTTCTGGTGGCGAGACATGGAAGATTTCACAAATCTTTTTTTTTTCTTCTCTCTTTTATTTTTGTTATTTAAGGTGGCTGAGCTCTAAAGAATATTCCTTAATTATTTCCTTTTAGGTTGAAAATGTTTACCCGAGGAGAGGAAAGCTAGGGAAGTTTGCTCTTTTGTTTTCTGAGTTGTTGTAGTTTTAAATAAGCTTGGGTGTAAGGTCGTGGAACTCAAAAACCAATAAACATAACAGCACCCTTCTATAAAATGAAACATGTCCCCTCTCCCCACCCCAGCTGTTTCTGGAATATGAGTTTATATGAGTTTGTCACATGAAAATCCCTCTTGAAAGAACCATTACATTGTCAATATACAGAAAGTATTTTTAAGCAGAATTTCCAGATACTTAAAAACAGGGGTTTTTAACAATCCTTACATATATATATATTTAAAATACATACCAAGTATGTAGCAAACCAAATCATATATGGTATATAATAAGTTTTCTTCTTATTTAGGTGACAAACAGCATGTTTGGTGCTTCAAGGAAGAAGTTTGTAGAGGGGGTTGATGGTGACTACCATGATGAGAACATGTACTACAGCCAATCATCGATGTTCCCACATCGGTCAGAAAAAGATGTAAGTTGAATAAGCATTTTTTTCTCCTTTCAGTACTGAGATAGTTTCAAGTATGTGAAATGTATGTGAGGAGGGGCTTCATTTAGCTTCAAGCTGTACATGGCTGTTTCCAGTGGCAAGTGCTTTAATTTTAGTGAATTTATTAATGTAAACTTCAGCCATATGCTTGCCAGTGGTTGGTTTTTTTCATCTTGAACAATTGTATTTGTAATTTAAATTGAGTTATTGATTATATCTTGTGCTTATATGCTGTGTCTACAATGTTTTTTGTTGTGGTTTTGCATTTTACATCTTTAGCCAGTTTTAGTTTCTGAAAATGCCTTGTGCAATTTGTTTGCTGAAGTATTCTAAGTTAGGTATTTCTCCTGTTTGTAATGCCACAAAGTTACGAAACCAATAATTCCTAAACATTTTTTCCCCTTGGTAATCACAAATTGTATGTTAGAACTGCATTGGCATTACTGAAGCTCTGCTGCTTCTTACCAAAGCTAAATAAATTAGGCAGTAAAGTATTTCACTTTTATATGGAGTGGCGTGTAGAAATACATGGAGGACTTGAAAGTGTGACTTGAAGTTCATGTCACTTGCAGGTCAGTAATATCATCTCATGGCAGGCTTGCATTTAGTATGTGTAGGCAACATATTCTTTCTAATTACAAAAAGATATATATCTGTTCAAATTTTTTAAAACGTACAAATGCTTCAAGTCTGCCTCCAAGACTGTCCAGAAGTATAGTTAGTAGCAGTTGTGAACACAGCTTGATAGACCTTGACCTGTATCAACATAAGCATTTCCTACAAACTCTTAGCTGAATTTTAATTTAGATTTTCAAAGAGAAGGAGATAGGTTTAGAGAGTAGAAGGCTTTTTCAGACAAAATGAAACAAAAAAGTATAAATGCAGCTTCCCAATTCAGTTTCATAAATTGGTAAGAGATTTCAGGTAAACCAGCAAAGGATTAAAATGTAGTACAGTATAAAGAAAACTAAATGGGCTGCTCTTTTCTCTTTATGTTGATTGCATATGTACATGTACCACAGATGCACATAGGCACAATGGAGTATTTATGATGTTGAATATACATCCTTTCTGTGGTCACCATGAGGTGCAGCTAGCACTCTCAAAACCAACAGACAGTATTTCTCCAAAGTGATTTTTGTACATTAAATCCCCACTTCTAGATTTGATGCACTGAGGGAAAATTCATTATGGTGTAGTAAGAAGGTAAAGTGAGATAAATGCTATGCTGCACAGTTGACACATTGTTGACACAGTGAATGAGTGAATGAGTGTTTTAGTTGCCTGCTTTTTCTGTAGGCAGAGTTGCAGAAGTGGACCTTAGAATGGCACTTCAAGAGAAGGAAGGTGGGTGTTCCAGACACCAGGAATGACAAATGAGAAATTGTGAAAGCTTGTGGGAGAAGTGGCCAAAATGGGGCATAGAAGCCTACTGTAGTTGGCAGAAGAGTGATGTCATTCTCACAAGAAATAGAAGAGTGGATTTGCAGAAGCTTTTTAAAATTGTATTTCCAAATCATTTTTGAGGTTCCCTGAGCTCCTGTAGCTTCACTATTGACCATTACAACTTTCTGAGTTTATGCTTATGAAATTTTAAACTGTTATATGCTATTTTATTTTTTTTGTTAAGTTTATCAAAATAAGTTTATGATGGTAATACTGACTGTACACCTTTGATCACTCATGTATAGCTAAACATACATTGTACATTACATGTTCCATTTGCTGTTTCATTTGGCTCACAGTAAATGAGGGTTTGAAAGGTTGTTACATTCTCTTAGTTTCCAGCTTCTTTTGCAGCTTTGAAAACCTTTTCCTATTGAAAATAACCATGTTACCAATTAGTCTTTCATCTAGAATTCTGCTAAAAATGTTGTATATGAAAGTAAATATGTTGACTCTGTTGTTTAGATAACAGTATTGACAGGCTAAAATAAAATTGCTCAGAATTTTCTCCGAGTAAGCTAATAAAGACTAATCTTCAAAACCTAGATCCAGTTTTATGAACACCTGGGGAAAAAATTCCAGCATTCTAGATCTTGAACTACTTTGAATCTTTCTGTCTTCACATCTGCTATGGAAATAAAATAAAGGTAGAAGAAGTATTGGGGAAAGAAGTAAATCACTCTTATGTTATCTAAACAAGGTGCAGTTTTACTGCAATTTAAATTACTCCTCTTTTTTCATTTTCAGTTTTGTGTATGTCTTTACTGAAAGCAGATAAAATTAATGTTGCAGGGTTTTGCAACTGACCTGTAAAAAAATTACTTAAATGTTAATTTTTTTTTTTATCTCCAGTGTATGATATATACATATGAATGCAGAGTCCTTCATTTATGTTTCATTTACCTTCTAGAGTTCTTCAAACTGAAATAGAATGGTTTTGGTTGAAGCCTCTGAGAATGGCCTCCTTAAATTTTGTTCTTCAGGAAGAGCTAAAGCTTGTTTAGTATTTACCCTTATACTGGATATAACTGGGTGTTTCTGTTTTTCACTTGGTTGAAACTTTACTGATTCTGATCTTGAAAGTTACTACTTTCCAAGGAACTGTTGCTGCTCGTGTATGTATACTCCAAGCGGAGGAACATAGGGAATGGTGACATTCTTCTAAAATTTGGAGTAAAGACTATTACTGCAAGCATATTTGTATAAACTTCAAAACTCATTTTTCACTTCATTTTTACAGTGAAGTCAAGCCAAGTCCTGTCTTAAACTTCAGTGACTTTTGACATGGGGAAAGAGCTAGCAGCAAATAGTTTTGGATATGTTACTTTTATTTCAGCCTCAGTGTAGCTAAGAGCTAAAAGTTTTCTTTTAAATTACCTGTTTTTTCATTAGAGAAAGCAGTTCTAGATAAACAGGACTAATATGGTAATTGAAATGGAAAAGTTGCATGTTACTCACATATGTACAAGTGCTTCCAAGATCATACAGATACTGATTGGGTAAATTATTTTAGGTCACAATTATGGTTCCTTAGACGAGATTACATCTTGCTCAAGCCATTTTATGCTTCTTTTTTACTAAATAAGTTGCTTTGCCTTGAATCATCACACACTTGCTGAGTGAAGTAGGGAAGTGGAACAGAATATATGCATGAATGCTCTGTCTGTGAATTTTTCTGCCCTTGGTCAGTGCATGATAACCAGGTCAGTAATCCTTTGGCAAAGAAATTAGGTGTTTTATAGTACTTTCAGAATTCAGAACAGGTTAAGAAAATAGTTTAACTTTTGGCTGGAAACAAGTGGGGTCCTTGTAGAATAAATTGACAAGATGATGCACTGCGTGCCCACAAAATAATTGTAGAGCTTACTTGTGGCTAATTTCACCGACTTAATTGAGCTGTCTGTGCACTCAGCAAAATAATTTTCAGGACATGGATACATGTATTTTTATTTGGATAGAGTGACAGTGGTACAGATTAATAACTCAAGCCCTTCATGTACTTTTGAAACTACAGTTATTAAATGAACAAAACAAAAATGCAGATGAGCTTTGAGAAAAGATGGGACCAATTCAGTCTAAACTTCTTTGGTTTCTCATGTATGAGAATGTAAGAATGGCTCCACAAGGTTTGACCAATCTAGCCCAATCCACTGGAAATGTGTACATGAGAGTATAAGATGAGGGCATCTTCTGTTGCTCTGAACTGTAGTCATAAATCTGACAGTAGACAGACATGCATTTTAATGAAGGTCTGCCCAATCAGGAAAGTGTGGCGATTTTTTCAGTTAATGTTTTTTCAAATCTTGTTCCAGTGCTTTGCTGTTCATTTTCTTTCCCAGCTGCTCAATGGATAGTAAAATGTTTGTAGTAAGGTCATAGTAATACTTCCGATTTTTAGTTGTGGCAGGTGGGATCTAGCTTGAAGATTAGATTTGTCTCATTGCAGTTGTTTATCTAGCTCCCTAGGACTAGGAAGTTTTCAGATTTGGATACTGAGTACAGAAAAATGGATTGTTGATTCCAGGAGCCTGCTTTCCTGAGGTTTCTTCCATCCTGAGCTGAAGCATGTCTGTGGTGGATGAAATTGAGGGGTTCCTCTGTCATGAGACAGTTTCACAAAGGCAGATGTCAGTGGTGCTGGTACAACAAAGTGTGGTCAAAGGCCTTTTACTGTGATTCTTTTAAACTAATTTATAGAACCTTTACTTTTACTGTGTTTTGAAATACTTGGCCTTATAAGGAGATAGTACTTCTACAAGAGAGAAAACCCTGAAGACTTAGCTTGCCATTGTGATTGAGATCCAGAATCTTGCTAAGTTTTGGAAACTAAATGTGTAAGAGTTTAGTCAGTCTTCTGAAGACAACTTTGGCTTTAGGGCTGTTGAACGTCATTGTTCCAGATGAATTGCTGACTTTTTAATGCTATTATTTCAGGATTCTGAGGAAGCAGGTGGTATCTTGTTTCCCAAGGTATCTTTCTTGCCTTGGTCATATTTTACTTCAAATGCTTCACATGGAGTTGTATGTATTTAAGAATTCCCATTAAACCCCCTTATGTCAGGAGCAGTTGTAGCATTCACACTAATCCTGGTTGGCTGAGTAAAGATACTGTACATTAACCTAACTTGTAATTGTCTGAATAGTTTTGATCCATTTGTGGAGGGAGAAAAAACCCTAAAGTTTATTTTGAGAAATAAAGAGATTAATGTCCTTAATTGTAAATGGCAAATGAATATTTTCACATGCATTACTTTGCACGTAAACATTCTTGTAGATTTGACTGAACAGTGAGTTGGTTTGCCCTGCTTGCTTTGTGAAACACATGGCTTAGGCTTCACTCTTTGAAGTGTGAGTTACAAAGCAACAGAGTTACTTTTCACCTTCCAGAAGAGTGATTAAACATTCCTTGCATGTATTACTGAGTACACAATAAGGTTTTTAAAAAAAAAAAACCCCAAACAACCAACAAAAGGGAAAAAAAAAAAACAAAGCAAAGACCATAAAGGAAACAAATAAACTTTAAATGTATGAAAATTGCAATGCCGTTGATGAAAATAGTTGGAAGGGCCTGCAGGGAATGAGATTAGTAACAATTCAAGGAACTTTGTTCCTTGTTTTAATGCAGTTCCCTTTCAGAGCCTATCATCGTTCTGCCTATAGCGTGTGTTTACATAAGAAAGTTATACAGTATGCTGAAAGAACAAAAACTTTCAAATATAAAATGCGGCCTTTACTGTGTCACCTATAAGTTTGCACCTAAATAGATTTATTGAATAAAACAATACTTCATAAAGTAATTTTGCTTAGGGACAAAAGTGTGTTTTTATACTATTTCGCACAGTATGCAAGTATGTATCTGACAAATATATATCTGAATATAAGTTAGTTTACATCCCTTTACAATTTGGAATTATGTCACAAGGAAATTAATTTTACTATTGATGATTGTAGTATAATTTTCACTATGACTGAGTTTGTATTTAGGGTTTTTATAGAATAATTAAATGACTATGGTAGGTGTTCTGTACTTTTCTGTGCTTCATCTTCACTTCATCTAGAATCTTTATTTTACTGCATCTCCACTTCGCGATGTATAATAATTTTTATATGTCAGCTTTAGCTTTTGAAGTGGTGTCTTGAACTAGCTTAATTCCATGCATAAAATCATGTGCATTTTCTAGAATGGGAAGGTTATGGTTTCTTACCCAATAACTCAGTTCATTGAACATGCTGTTTTGTAATATTGATGGTTTATGAGCTCAGTGGTGGTCATTTTGTTTGGGGTTTTTTTTGTATGCAGCTAGTTATATAGTTGGTATAAAATATTTGCTTTGTTGTCCTAGTTCTTAATTGCTTTGGCATTTTTTATAGCATCTTTCAACGAGCTTTCAGTAGTCATTTGACTATCAAACAATATCTCTACACAGGGAGAAATTGTTTTTAGAGTTTTACTTGGGTAGCCATGTTAACCTCACAGTAATTTAATTGTCATTCAGAAGCAGCATCTTGTCTCTAAGATCTTGAGATATTGCTGCTATAAACAGTGTGATCCTACCTCCTTGTGCTTCCCAAGTGCTGCTGGAGACAGAAGATCACAATCAACCAGAAATGATGAAATATGAAAGACAGAATAAAATTTCATTTATTTTTCAGTATTATATTTGGATTTATATTTCACAAATTATTTACATCAGTAATAATTTTCACTGGTGGGTAATAACATGTATTTATATATGTATACAAGGTTTTCATTGATTTCTGATACTGAGATTTGGAAATACTTTATTGTAAAATGGGAATTTTGTGAATGCTGTATTAAAAGGTGGTTTAAAGAGGAAGACTAATAACACTACTAAAAAACTTTCAGTCTAGAAAAATATGGTTTTTTATCTGTTATTTGTTGACTTGTTTTACTACTGTTTTTTACATCAGTATAACACTTCCTTCTTTTGAGGCCGTGGATCAGACGTTGTTATTAAGTAGTGCAGCACAGATGGCAGATACCAGAAATAAAATAGTGTAAATACAAAATGATGCTGATGTTTGCATCTGTGAGAAACCCATCATTTATCAGGCCAGATATTACTCACAAACTTGCTTATTCTAACACATTTTACTTCTAGGAGTTGACTTTGTAGTGCTAGATCAATGCATGTTTGCTACAGCTTGCCTCATGTTTAAGAAAGTAGCTTTGGGCTATAACTACATAATATAGCAGCATTCACAGAATTGCTTTACTGAGTTTTCTTGGTGCCACCCTGCCGATGTCTGCTACCGTGGCAGTGATGGTGACAGGCAACTGTCCCCACGCTGAGCTGGGGCTTTGCTTGGAAGAGGCAGATGCTGCAGTGGACGGGGAGGCGGGAACCTGTTCAGCCAGCTCTGCCTCTGGACCTCCCTCCCACCACCTCCTTCCGCTTTCAAGAAGGCTGCAGCCTATGTTCTCCACTCTTCTGAGAGGGTTGTAAAGTGCAGCAGTTTTTTCACAGTTCTGGCAAATGTAAGCATTTCCTGGTGCTGTTTTTTCGAGTTTTATTGCCACTCTCAAATGAACTTACTGCAGTAAACTGATCAAGAGTAGTGAAAGCAGTTACAGTAAAATCTTGTTCAGCCCTAGGGATAGGAAGTTGTCTGTTAGCCCCTTACAGCTTACTGATTCTTGGTGTGGACCAGTCCAGAAAAATTGGGCCATCTGCCTCGATCATCAGTTGGTTTGGGTTTAGATGCATGATCTTCCATGACCAGAATTGCGCTGTCACTGTTTGAGACTCGTGAGTAAAATGATGTCCATGTCTTGAGTGTCGTCAACTCAGTCTTTCAGCCTGCCAGTACTGAGTGTTGGTCTTTCCAGTATGCTGGCAGAATGCACCCTTCATGTTACACAAGGTCTTTTTTGCTCAGCTGTCCCCTGGTCCCATGGGAGAGGCAAGTCTTAAGCCTCCTCTGTCTCCTAATAACAACATAGGGAAAGCTAGTTGAAAAAAAATCTGCCTAGTTTGGTGATACAGCGTTGGAATAGAAGCAGAAATCCCGTGCTGGGTTTTGTGGATGTTAACCACCAGCAAATTGATTTAGGTTGTTACAACTGTAATTCTTAACTTTTTTTCCTTAAGATTCTGACATAATTGGGTAAAGCTTAGTAGGTCTTAACAACTGGAAGAGGCTTTAGTCACCTTAAGTCTTAGTCTGCTTTGGTTTTTATTAAGGTTATGACCTTTGGCTGTTGTAGACTAAAAGAAATACAAGTGACTTCCAGTCACAGTTGCAAGTATGATAATGGAGAATTGTTATATTTTCTGTGTCATGTAGCAAGTAGCCCAGTCAGATGAACTAATGATTGCAAAATGCCAGAAGGAATGTTGTTAGTAATACTAATGCCATTCATCTTGAATCTTCATTATCTTTGGTAGACCAAGTTTGAGTAGACTATCGTAGTGATGCAGAGGATTTGAATGCTAGTCTAGGTTCTGGTAGTATAGGTTAAGGTTTTACTGAATTTAATTTTTTTTCCTTGATCTAAATTGTATGGAAATAATAGAAAAACAAGACAATTAAAAATTGTTCCTTACTTAAATATGACAGAAAAAGGTGTTTAATTAAGTAGAGATGGAATGACTGAGATACCCGTACACCGTATTCGTTCTCCATGAGATTTGAGAAATGCTGCATTTAATCTGCCTGGAACAGATCCACAGGATTTTTTATTGTTTTCTTCTTGAGACTTGTTGTCTTTGATGTTCTAAGCATGTCTTTGATGTTCTAAGCATGTTATGACATTAAGTTATCAAGACTTACTGAATTTAACGTTTGGCCTTTATTATGGTTTTCTATAAAGGTTTCTCTACAAGTCATTTTGCAATTTCATGTAAAAGTAAGTGGCACAATAGATGTGACCTACTTTGCAATGTTTCAAAAGAAAATCCTCTTTCTAATAGGCAGTGTTCAATAAATAGTGTTTGCTACTGCTCTTAAATGAATTTTAAAAATCAAGTAGTATTCATTGTACAAGAGGTGTGATTCTTTTTTCTCTCTTTAAAGTTATCTAGTGGCTCTTAGGAGTTTTCTAATTATGGGGTTTTCTACTCCAAATTAACATTATAAATAAAAGATTTTTGTGCTGAGGTCTGTACCATCTTCTGCTTATTACATCACATGCTGTCACAGCAATTTTTGAATTCCCTGAGCAGCTGTGCTTCTGGGATATTGTTTTTTGGCTTACCTGTTTTGATTATCTGTCCCAAAGCTGGTAGTACTTTTTCACTGATGTTTCTATCTCAGTGTCTGGTTTGTTGGGTTTTATTTTTGAACTTATGTGCTTTTATCATTGTCTCTGAAGATGTCTTATAACTTTCTGACTCTCTTTTTTTCCCACAGAATTACAATTTTTCACACCTTGCAACATGTTCTAGGATTTTCCAGCTTGTCAAACTTGAATGTTGTTTTTTTAACCTCACCATTTTACTTTGTCTTTCCTTTCTTAAAAACTACTGTGTCAGCTTGTTTTATCAGTCTTTAATGAACATCAGTTGATTAGTTTGGGGGGGAAGCAAGGTTTTGAAATCTTGTCTCCCAAGTGTCCCCACTTCAGCATGCTTTGGTTCTTGTTGCAGAGCAATATTAGTGTGAGTGAATTTTATTCCTTCTGAATGAAAACAGGTTGGAAGAGATGTTTCAGCAGTGCACCAGACATGTACCACTCACTAATGGGTATCTAGTCCATGGCATCAAGTGTTTTAGTTAAGAAAGCGTACAGTAGCTGTTAGGCCCGCAGAACCAACTTTTTTTTTACAAATGTACTTCCCTCTGGCTGCATCACTTGCTGATGCAGATGTGGCCTGTGAACCTGGTTAAATGAATGCTGAGCTGAAGCCGTGGGTTGTTACTTAAAGTGGGTTTTTGGTATCAGTGAGTTCTTCACTAATAAAGAAGATCTTGTCTTGCTATTTCAGACCTCTTGTGTACACTAGGGTGGATGTTTATTCCTGTAGTTGCTTACTATCAAATATGTGCACTTTGTTCTTAATATGTGTGAGTATAATGTATGTTGAGGTAATATTTCTGATATATTTTCTGATGGTCTACAGTAATTGCCTGCTGTAATTTCTTTTGTTATGCCTTCTGTATATATTCAAAAAATCATAAATACTTCGTGACTTACAGATACGAATGCTACTTTTGATACTTAGTGACTTACCCTGCATGTCTTCTTTCTCATTTCTACCATCTGGATTTGGCCTCAGTATAGACAACTAGCAGATTCAGTTTATAAGGTTTGTTTGAATTTTACATCTGTCTAGATGATATCAACAAAGCAATTTGAAGTTTATCACAGTAAAGTTATTTTTATTTGAATTCTGTACTCTCAAGTCAAAAAAGCTTGAACTTGCTTTATGTCTAGGAATCCAGACATTCCTTTCCTTGAAACCGTCCTAAAATTCAGTCCAAGTCCAGACTAATTCACTAAACAAGCAGCTACTTGCCTATGTGCTACTAAGCAGAAGTAGCATGTTGTGAATGGAGGGAATAGGTCAACTAATAACTCTTCTTGCTCCGAGGGGACAGTCAGCTATACCCAGTGTTGGTGATCAGCTAATGAACAAAAAGCATACAGGGATGGATGTTACAATATTTAACTTCTCTTAAGATTGCAAAGTGGTTTTTTCCAAGTATTTAGACTGTATGTCCTGTTTCTCAAATTTATTAATACTCCACATTTCTTCAGAAGCATGGAGAACAGTTTATTCTTTTCCCCTTAGAACAATGACTGGAAATCTGGTGTCGAGTGCCTACATTAGTTGCCTTCTTTCTGGGGTATGCAAACCCAAATCTCCATCTTTCTTCATGGATGGTAGTGGTGATTTTTAGTTAGATCTTACTCTTCCCAAGAGTTTCTGTAGTTTGTCACATTTCTGGTGTGGTGTCTGAAAGCTGATAAAGAAGAGTTTAATGGAAGTACTTAGTACTATGTGAGTTCTCTAAAGTGGGCATGGTAGAGCAGGAAATACTGCTTCTGACATTCATAGGTCCTGTTCATATCTGTGTACAGGCATGAAGCTAGCTCTTAGGGCAGTATATTATAATTTTAACAATGGAATCTTACCTGAAGTTCATATCTGTTCGTATATACCTGCTGCTACCTATCCACTCGTATCGTAAATAATAATACAAAACTTTCACTTGTTGAGCAGGAATTGATCTGGTTGTATGACACCTGTTTTGCAGAGAAAAAGGACCTCTGATTTAAGTAAAGGAGTATTTCTTTTTCTGTAACGATGGGTCTTCTAGCTGCAAGGGTAGAAAACCTGAAAGCTTTTAGATCTTCTATGCTCTTTGTTGCAAGTAAAAGTCTGTTTTTATACAGGTGAAGTCACAAATTGTTATTGATGTGTAATATACTCCTACAGGTATTACTGTGCCGATATTTTGGGGAGTTTCTAAAACTTTTCATGACTTTAAATAAGTTTTCAATTGTTTTGGTTTTCTTGGTGTAACATAGTGTTGTAAACTTCCAGAGCAAGATAGAACAATATCTTTGTCTTTCCTAACCTCTCATTCTTCTTACATTTTAGATGCTGGCATCACCATCAACATCAGGTCAGCTGTCTCAGTTTGGGGCAAGTTTATACGGGCAACAAAGTAAGAATTCTTTTTATTAATAATATGTTTATTTTATGCTAAATATATTACTTTTTGACACTGTGGAACATGCAGATGGCCTTGTTTTCTCGTGATTGTAAAAATGACAGTATGTCTCTTTATGTACAATTATTTTAAGATACATTTTTGCTTTGCTTAGTATGCATTTTTGCAGTGTTTAGTGTGCAAAATGTCATATATGTCACTTATTAACTGCTAAATATCCAAATATAACCATACTATTATCTCTGATTTAATTATCTGTGATTTAACAGACTCTCTGAAGGAAAACCTAAAGATGAAAGTTGGGCCAAAATGAGCCTAGTTCAGGAAAGTATATAAGGAATAGAAGGAAATTATACCTTAAATATAACTACTATTTAATGCTCTACAGGAGCACAATAAATCTTGTGTACGTGCTTGGCAACTTGGATTTGACAAAGAGCTATGCCATTAAGATTACTGCTTTCTGCATCACTGTTTTTTTTCTTTCCGGTACCTTGAAGATTTCATGTATCTGCCAGTCATATGGACACTGTTGCAATAGAAGAGCTATAGAGCAACAGTCACGGTGTAATGCTAACTTAAGGACCGCCTAACTTAGGGCCAGCACTGAGAATTGAACCTCCTGGTAACTGAGAGGTGCACTCAGGCAGTGAGTTAGATACAGTTCCACAAGTAAAACTGGTTGTGAATATCATCTCTCCTTTGTCACTGTATGCTTTTGAATGTTTTCTGCTGTCTTGCTAAGTGCATTTGACTCAGATTCCAAGAAAAAGTGTCTTCAGAGTACTTTAGAGAGTCTGGACCTTTTTATCTGGACAAACGAAAAGCTTTGTTTGCTAGATGCATGGCCTCCCCAACTTCTTTTGGCTTTCTTCAAATAGTTTAAAAAATACAGTGGGGTTTTGGAGGGTTTTTTTGTTTGCTTGTTGTGTTTTTGGTGGCGGTGGTTTTTTGGAAGTTTGTTTTTCTATCTCAGTGGCTGTTGATGAGTGACCCTGTGATATAAACTGCCATTTTTGTGCTACTGAGATTTATGTGAGCAGCTTCTAGCCAGTGTGAGAGTTATGTTTGGCTCTTGTTGTCTTCCGGGTGCTCATTCTGGCACTGTGGAACCTTTCAGACTTAACTGTATACAGATACTGAAATAGTTTATTCATTCTGTTTATCACAGTTATTTGTTGTTTATTTTTTAAGGTTAACTTTTTTTATCAACTTGGTTGTTCATTCAGTTGGTTGCTGTGCCTAGGATGTAATCTCTGTAACATGGAGACATGTATGCCTAAAACCTTTAAAGTAAATATTATTGGGCGTCAGTTTCTACCTGATCTAGAGAAAAAGGGGCAAGAAACTTTTGTGTTTAAGTCATGGATATAATTAAAATATTCTTTAGGAAAAACAAAGCTGATAGTGGCTATGCACTTTTAATGATTGGTAGCTGTCAGTCATTAAGCAAGATGTCATGTAACAGCATTAATGTAACTTAAACTTGACGAGTAGGAAGGAAATCACCCATTTCATTGGTCTGCCTCCAACATAGCCCATGTAGATCTCGTTTCAATTAGAAAAGTGGAAAAAGAAAGTGTAAGAAAAAAGGGCTTGGTTATTTTTTTCTTCTTATAGTGAGTATTTCAACTGCCCCTCCTTGCCAGGAATATGGTTCTACTTTACTGTCACAACTTTAATCATTAAAAATTCTAGTTTAAAGAAAGCCATCAAGAAGAAATAAGCATTAGTCTAAAACTGGCTTTGATAAAACAAATGCTTGCACAAAATTAGGTTGAGTATCCTAACTGGGTTTTTTGGTTGTGCTGTATCTAGTTTGGAAGTGTATGTATTTTTTCTGTACTGTTTTATTTTTAAAATCCCATGTAATTGTTAATCAGTGGGAAATATTATTTATAATATATATTTATGCTCATTGAAATTATTCTGATGCAGCAAATTGCCAAAATATTTACAGTGAACACTTCAATTTAATCAACTTCTAATAAATTGTTAGGATGCTTGTTATAGTAAGTCACACTATCTCTTAATCTGAATGTACAGAGATAAATCTGAGTGTTTTAAACACATGAGTCTTACTGCAAACTCCCTGGATTGCAAACTGTAGGGTAGGACACAGACTGCAGTTCTTAAAGTGTAAAAGCTGAATGACTGGGAGATTTCTTCAGACCTTGTCCGTGATAGACATTGCATATGCTCAAATTATTATTCTTTGCATTCTTAGTATTTAACCATGTTATACACTGGCATATTCAGCTCTGCTCTAGGGATGTTCTACCATGGGAGAGCGCTGATCCATCAGAATTTTCTTTTGTTTGGTCTGCAAGATAAGGTTTTGAGTTCTGTCAATCTGCCTCAGTAGCCTTATGCCAAAGCACTAGGAACTGTCACAGACATTGTTTTTTATATGCTAAATTTGTTATTATTGCCATGTTGCACTAAATGACTTTTTCTTGTCTGTGAACATAATTCTGAAACTTCTTAAACACAGAAACTGATGTGAGAATGATGAAAAACTTCATAAAGTTTTTGGACGTTTTGAAACAGGGTAATAAATGGCTGTTTTCTGCTGTTCTCAATGAAAGTAATTGAATTTTTTACCTCACTGAAGTGCTTGCTTTATTCTGTCACACACAATTGTTTGTGTAGAAAATACTTTTGATCACATGGTTAAAACTCTTCCGTATGTTTTTAAATGCTATTAGAGGGCCATTGAAATTCTGCTTGCTTTCTTTTCTCATAAGGTCAAACTTGATCGCAGACGCAGAAGTACTGTTGCCATAAAGAAGCAACTTAAACTGTAAAGAGAGAATTGGCCTCAAATGTTGCTTTCATTGTCCTAAAAACAATGTTATTGTTAATTAAATATCCATCACTTTCTTTTTTTTTATCAAAGATTTGCCTAATTTTTAGCAAGACAGATCTATGTTCTAAGTACTGGTCAAATATATACTTACTTATTCAAAAGTAATTAGCATATTTCTTGAGCGCAGTGACCAGTTTTCCTAAAATGCTGCCTTCTTTTGAGATAATTTGTAGATTTTCATGTCTTGATCACAAAACTCAAATTCAAGCCTTTATCTACAGTATATGTCTCAAAGGAAACAAAATTTTGTTAGTGGCTTCAAATAGAGAAATTCCTTAAAGAGCCTCTCCAAAGTTAAACAGAAATGGGGCTAAATTTGATGATTGGGTTTCTACTGTCCAAACAAGGACTTAGTTTTTACACTGCACTATCCTTCAGTCTTTACACTTTTTTGTACGTTGTCAGCATAAATTGTTTCCATCTACACTTGATGGAGAAGACCTTGTTCCTGATTGCTCTATATCTCCACCCCTCTGAATTTTTTTTCAATAGGTGCACTAGGCCTTCCAATGAGGGGAATGAGCAACAATACCCCTCAGTTAAATCGCAGCTTATCACAAGGCACTCAGTTACCGAGCCACGTAACGCCAACAACAGGGGTACCAACAATGTCACTTCACACGCCTCCATCTCCGAGCAGGTATTTATCGATAGCTGATATTTCTGCGATTGTGTTTTCTGCAGAGCTCTTGTTGAATGTTCTGCATATTTTGTCTCATACTTTACAGTCTGATAAATTAAAAAAGAAGAAAAGTAGTTTCTGTGGACCACTTCCTGTGTTAGGGAAATAATATCATAAAAAAGCAAGGATTTACTGTAAGACAGTATTTTATTTTTGTATGTAAAGGACAAATTGCTGGCAAATTCTGCTTCAGAATGTAGGAGGTTGTTATTCGATTGTACATTTAAAATTTTGGTATGGTGTCATACACCATGTAAGAGTATAAAGATAGTAGGTCTGAAGTACTCATTAGAAAAGAGCAGTAACACCTTTTCATGTGTATAATACTTAAGTATTTATCTAAACCTGACAAAGGGCTTGATTACTATGTACTGGGTCATTTGGTATTTCTGAAGAAATCCAGAACTGCATTAATTATAGAGAGTAATCCAAACACACTGTTTGGTCGCTAGGCACAAATTAAGTTGCAACAACTCGGAGTCCATCCTGCATTAGTAATCTAAATGAGTAGCCAAATACTGTTGTACAGATTCATCTCTGTGGATGGTTTTTCTCTTTCAGGGGGATATTGCCTATGAATCCTAGGAATATGATGAACCACTCCCAGGTTGGTCAGGGCATTGGAATTCCCAGCAGGACAAACAGCATGAGCAGTTCAGGGTTAGGCAGCCCCAACAGAAGCTCTCCAAGCATAATATGTATGCCAAAGCAGCAACCCTCTCGACAGCCTTTTACTGTGAACAGGTAAGGCTCATTAATTGGACCATCCCTGTACAGCCATAGACATGCTGCTCTGGAAATGTAATTTTTATCCATTAGAATAAATCTTGAAACCTGCTTTGTGTACTCGCGTCTGGACAATAAACTTTGAAGCTCCTTGTAATATTCTCATAAGGTCTTTGAGGCCTTTAAGCTAAGTTCTTTTTGTGACTGCTGAATTTCTACTGCATCTGCTTTAAAGTATATGATGTTTCTCGGATATTCCCAAGTTTGTTTTTGAAATATACCTTGAATTTTCTGCATATGCATCTGTTTTAAAACTGTTCATCTATGACTTTGGGAAGAAGTAAGGCAAAATTTAAAAACATGATAGTTGTTCTGGAAGAGTAGTAAACTGATTCAAACACAATAAGGATCTACGATTTTACTTCTTTAAATTCTGGAATGATACGGAGAACAGTGGCTTGCCATTCGTTTAAGGATTTAGTGCTTATTTGGATGCCAAAAGTTTCTCAATTGCTTCTTCTCCTTTTCTAACTCTGGGCAGGATACTAACATCATAA
Organism: Falcunculus frontatus; assembly: GCA_013398115.1. Taxonomy (NCBI): domain Eukaryota; kingdom Metazoa; phylum Chordata; class Aves; order Passeriformes; genus Falcunculus; species Falcunculus frontatus. Next base: position 1,581,210 of record VZRV01010041.1, read on the forward strand.
ATTATTATGCTTTAACTGTGTTACAGTGCTGTGTTTATGCTTCATTCATACTGATAAACTTGTAGCGAGTAGTGTCTTAGTTCTAATCATTTAATGTGTGGAGTCACAGCTTAGCATGGCTGACTGCTTTTGAGGCTTGGTTCCATTACCTCATGATCCCTGTGCTCCCAGTTAAGTCCTTTTTCTCCCTTCAGGCCCTTCTTTAGAGGAGTGCCTCTTAGATGGAGCACAAACAAGCTCATGGCAGTCAGGTGCCACCTCTAACCCAGTCTAGTATTTTACAAAATAGATAAAGGAAAGTGAAAACTAATGTCTCAGTTATCTGACTCTCAATCAGGTTGTTCAGTTTTGTAGTTTCACACTGATACAGGCATACAGATGCTGTTCTCAATCACAGCAAATAGTGATCCGGTACTAGCAGTTTGTGGTCTAGGAGTGTGAAAAGACTTTGTATCTTGCCTCTGTTTATGCAGAATTTGCCTTTTCTATCCTGTGTAGTGGCAAGTAGGGGTGATCATTTTAAAAGATAATAAATTTTAAAGTATTTTTGAAATGTGAGATCACAAAAGGATGAAATAGTAATATACTTAAAAGCTCTACGTGTAGAGGACAATGACATTGGGTATTGATACATGTATACAAAGTACTTGTTTAAAGATCATTCAGATGTAGGGTGGATAATGAAATCCCTGTGTGTAGGAATATTTGAATTAAAATGCTTATCTTTTACTGTTTGCATTTCTCAATTTCAGTAAGCTACAAGTTTTACAAACAGAGAAGGAAATATCTCTGAAACAATGACTGGCTCTTATTCCACAGTTTATTAGCCTATGGAAGGATACTAGTAGTACATATCCAATGGCTAATTGATATGTTTAACAACATTTTGAAATTTTGGAAAAAAGAATTTATGGCAAATGCTTATCAGGTGCATGCATTATGTGACTTTAAAGAAGTGTTTTCTGAATAGTTGCTTAGTTGGAACAATGAAAGTTTTTAGGTTATATTTTTGAACATGAAGCATTTGAAGGTATTTCAAATTAGAGTTAAATGCTTCAGATTTGTAACTGTGTAAAAAGTTTGCATTGGTAAAATTTCCGCTAGGGAAGCATTTCTTATTTTTATTTATGGAAACTTCCAAAGTATCAGCTTCTATCCTGTTACAGGGGAAAACTGGATGTTGTGATTTCCCACAGGGCAGAAATTCAGAATTTCACTCAGCTGGGGCCCTACCTTTGGGCTTCTTGACATCTCTGGCTCTCATGGGATGAAATGGATTATTTGTGAAGGTGCAACCACAGTAGTCCTACATGATATGTAGATGTTTTCAAATGTTTTTGCCTGACTGTATGGAACTTTAGCTTGTCTCTTGACAGAGACCATCCTTCTGCTCACAGTAATGCCATGCATACATGGTCGTGATTGCACACCATAACTGTTCAGCTTATAAATGAGTCACAACAAACTTGGTAGTTTTCATGATCCAGCTTCCCACCTGTGAGTGAATGGATTACAGCCCGACTTTTAACTACTGCATTTACTGCTGCTTCATTTTTGTATATGAAATTATTGAGTAACGATCGTGTTTGTCATAACTTGTTTGTTGACAACTGTCTTAATACACAATGGCTATTAAAAAACTAAGCTATTTTGAAGTCATTCCAGTTGACCTGATTGAGCAGTGCCTGTTGCTGCTGCTCAGTGTTTTCAGAAAATAATTTAAAACCAAGTTTAGGCTGGTATGGGTTGCTTAGGCTTGAAATAATTTCAGGGTTTTTCCCCCTTTAATATCTTCCACTGGAAATACAAAGTATATATATCCTTTTGTCTGACTTCCTGGATTTTTTTCACAGTATGTCTGGATTTGGGATGAACAGAAATCAGGCATTTGGAATGAATAACTCCTTATCAAGTAACATTTTTAATGGAACGGGTGAGTGTACTCTGTGTAATACTGATCTTAAACTACAATAGAGATTTTTTGTTAATAAATATAATTAAAAATACTTGGTTCTGTTGGAATGCAACTTTATAATAATTTTCAGTTGTTCCATAAAAACGGTGCTCCAAGAGCAATACTAGATAACTGGTACTGCTTCAAAGCAGTGGATTTTACTAGTTTTGAAGACAAAGTGAAAGTAGTTCTGTAGTATATTTGCTGTACGTCACATGGCTATAGATTATACCTGTTAGGTTAGAAATACAAAATACCTCTTGAAAAGGATATTGGAGAAGAAAAGATTGATCCATTTTCTATGAAAACATTAGGTATGTAAAAGCAGTCGGAAAGCTTTTTTTTTTTAAGTCTCAAACTCCTTTTGAACAGCTGGTTTATCATGTGATCCTTTCAGTCAGTTATTTAAGTTGTGATTTTTCTCTGGAAATTACTTCTTCGCCTGAATTTAGTGAACTAGAGAAGGGAAAAGATCTTTGTCCATAAATGATTTAGGTTCATGTGTGCTGATGCTTCTGTATGTGGCTGCATATATGAAGCAACCTGAGGTGCTGGTGACATCACAAGAGTGGAAGGGTTTGGGCATTCCCTAGGACATTGTGACAGTTTTATAGAGCTGCAGCTCTGGCCTGACCTATGCAGCATTTTCTGCTGCAAATCAAAAAGTGTTGCCATGTAACTTGCACTGCATTGGCTTTTTCAGCTGCTTCAGCTTTATCTTACCTTATCTAAGGACAATAGAGCTCTTTGATGCTGCTGCTAATATGGGTTATTCTCTCACATTTCTTCTTCATAGCTCTTCAAATTTAAAGCAGATTTAAAAGAAATTTAAATACTTTCTCTAGAACTGTAATTTTGATAGCTTGCCTGTATTTTACGTGTACAGTCTTTAATTTAAGAGGAGTAGACCTTACTAGATGCTATTGACTAGCTATTGTTTGAAAGTGAACTTCAAACATCCTGATGCTCTTTAGGCTAGTCTTGTAACACAAAGGCTGTAGTTACTTGTAATAATTACAGAATGAGAAAAAAGATCAACTTGACAGAAAATGTCCTACATTTATCTTGCTTGTAATGAAGTCTTTGAAAAAAATACATAAGGGATTTACAAATACCTGTTTTTATTGTAGATGGAAGTGAAAATGTGACAGGATTGGACCTCTCAGATTTTCCAGCACTAGCAGACAGAAACAGAAGGGAAGGAAGTGGCAATCCAACTCCATTAATAAACCCTTTAGCTGGAAGGGCACCCTATGGTAAGATCATACTTCTGAAAGCTGTTTAAGTGAAATGAAATTTGCTTGATTCACCTTTTTCTGTTCATAAGACAATAGACAGTCTTTTCAAAAGTGCCAGACACGTGAACTGCTAAGACTCATTCTAAAAAATGAATAATCAATATCTGTGATTGGAGACTCTCTTTCGTAAGTATTAGAACTCATCTGCTTTAGTTTCACTGTCAGTAGGGATTGTTGGGGATTTTGGTCTATATGGTATGATTGCTCTGAGGCTGCTCACTCTTGAAATTTCTTAGGTAATAGGTTTTATTCAAATTGCATGTATACAAGAGCTGTCGATGTCTGAGTAGCAAATTACAGGAATAGTATTTGATTAGTAGAGGTGTTACTGTGTAAAAAGTCATAAGCTGTAAACATAATGTAAACTTTTGCTGTTCATTGATAATATTTGCTGTTGTACTGTTCACTGTCACCCTTATGATGAACATCACATTTCAAAAAAATAACCTGTAAGCATCAATTATTATCAGTCAGATTCCAAGTATGTGTCATATAATTCTTGCTATACAGGTTAAAAACTAATAAAAGAAAAACCTTTAGTTGGATACAAATCTTATTATTTGGGTCTTGAAAAAATTCAGGTAAGCTTAGCGTGAGGCACAAAACTTCCTTTTGGTTACTGCTTTAGTAGATTTTGTCACGCATGTTGCATCAGCTGCTGTCAAAAGTTGCTTTTACAACCATAAGTTATTTTTGTGACACTTGTCAAATTTTGAACCAAAAATAACCTAGTGTTTTCTAACTATAAAAAGCTAGTGTTTTTCAGAGATAGCTCCAGCTTTAATTGGACATAACAGATACCACATTATCAAGAGCAAGTAGCCTCATGAATTTGGCATAACCAGGGCCCCCTGCATAAGATAGCTGTGAGAAAGAACTAAACAAGTTGAACTGAAGTGTTAAACACAGGAAAAAAGTGACTTCCCCAGATAAAGACACTCAAAACTCACACCAAGCATGAGTGGAGACTTACTACAGCTAGAGGCTTATGTAAGATATTGTCCATCAAAAAATGGCTTGGGTTGGAAGGAACCTTAAAGACCATCTAGTTCCAACTCTGAAAAAGAAGACAGTATATGAAAAATTGTTAGAAGATAGGAGGGAGATCCACACTGATGTACTTCAGCGTGGAGCTCGAGTTCAATATTAAACAGCACTGCAGCATTAAAAAAATCTGTAATTTCTCTTGTGCTTACACCATTTCCCCGTTTTGGTGCTAGCATAGCTGTTTGCATGACTGCATGGTGAACCACGAAATAAAGTTCTCTAAAGAGTTACCCTGAGCCTCTGCTTAGTGCAGCAGATGGGTATGGAGATATAAACAATCCAGAAATTAAAATGTGAGATACACTGGATACTCTCTTTGAGCACAAAATTTGGAGAGTACTTTTGGTTGTGGACAAGAAAGAAGATTTGAAACAGAGCAGAGACCTACTTTCCTCATGCTTAGTTATTCAGGAAAATTATACTTCACATAACTTTTAGATGGAATAAGAATATGCATTAAAGTTAATTCATTATCAATTTTATTCATCCAGTGGAAGAAATAGTAATAACTCTGGATGAAAAGGCTAAACAGCAGAAACGAGATTAAGTCAGTGTTGGTTTTTTTCTTCAGTAAAGGAACTTTGATCTCTTAATTCCAGAATACTAAAGAAAGTCATATATTGTCATCTACTGAACCATTTTAGTCCTATCCATTTACTAAGAATCTTTGAAAAATAGGACCTAGACTTCCTTCTGTCTTCTGTTCCTCCAGTGTAGTGTTCTTTGCAACCAAATCACTGTATTACTTCTCTGCATCTCAAAGTCTAGTCACCCTTGGGTATGTGGTGTGGCTTGTTAGGTTTGGTTTGAACTGGCATTAAAAAAAAAGTTCCTGTTCAGTTGTCAGAATCCATGTTCCAGTGTGACTGGCCTGCTTTTTTTTAAACAAGGGTCGGAGCACTGAGAGTTGCAGGCTAAATGCTTTCAGTTTTTTTAGGAGTCATTTTTATGTCACACGCAAGTATTTCATTGTTGACATGTTCTGCTGCAAGTTAGCTGGTCGTCCTTTGAGAATACATGCTTCTGAAGAGATTATGCCAAAAAATTCTTCATGTAATTAGGGGACACAGAAAAAATGTATTATACTTTTAAAAGGAGAACATCCTCCATCAGTGGATTTACCTAAAGCATTATTACAGCTTTAATAATGCCTGTAAAGGTTATTTGATTCTTTAGATGTGTGAAACAGGTGCAGCGAATGTGTCTATGAATTTAACCCGGATTGTTTCTCAGCTCACATGTAAATAAGAGGCTTTAGTCTAATATGTGTGGATGTTTTGAATGAATATGCTTTGTTTTGCTTTAGCTGTTTTTTTAAGTCAGCGCTATACAGCTTGTGTGTAATGAAAAGGGACAGTAAGCAAGATCAGCAGAAGAAAACTTTTTTACTTAGCAGTCATTTAATGTTATTCCTGCTTTCATTTTGGTGATAGTTGGAATGGTAACAAAACCAGCAAGTGAGCAGTCCCAGGACTTTTCAATACACAATGAAGATTTTCCAGCATTACCAGGCTCCAGCTACAAAGATCCAACATCGAGTAATGATGACAATAAATCTGTAAGCAAACCTTAAATCTTCTCTTATTTTCAGTGTTCATACTTCTTTTGATGGTTATATTTTAAAATGGTCGGTGATTATATTTGTAGTAAGAGATTTTCAAATTTGCCCCTCTAAATTAATGAGAGATTTTGTATAAGCAGCATTTGAAATGTTATGTAAATGGAATTTCTCGGGGAGTTTTTTGGTCCAAACAGTCACCCTGCTTGGACACATCAAAACTTATTTTTGAGAACTGATAATATTTTTCAAGTTTATGATTTGTATTTTTTTCTATCAATTGCAGCTCATTTTTTGCTACTGATGCCTCTTATCAGTAGTAATAATCTACACATTGTAACATTTTTCTCCGAAGTTGTCAAATCCCTTAAAATTTAGGTGGTACAGTATCACTTCAAGGTAAAATTCTTAATGGAGATGTGGAATCAGAGAGAACAAGCTCTTTTAATAGAGAGCATTGATAGCTGTATTGTAGACTAGTGAGATACATTATATCTCAAGTATTGGTATAATTATTGTGCATTAGATATATAGCTTAAATCATAAGATTATGGGCTTTTCTTCATTGTTTACTCTGAAAGATTTGTAATAAAAAATGCTATTTTATGCAAGTGAAAGGTGAAGAAAATGTAGTTGGCAGAGGACAGTTTCCTGCAGGATTTGACAAAATGTTCTAGTTTCTGATTGTTTTATTACTTTTAATTGAAAAAAAAATATTAATGACATTGACATAAATACTGGTTAATAAGTAGTAGACATGACTACAAACTCATGTAAGAAATAAAATATGAACTGTTCAAAAAAAGGGAGACGAGGAAGTCTGGCCCCAAATGTTGTGGGCAGTTTTATCATGAGGAAAATGTTCTGATACAGTTAGTACTGAGTATAGTAAGGAGAGAGTAAATGTGATTAATTGTATTACTGTAGACTTACTGTAAAGAATAATAAAGAGTAAGAAATTATACATATGGCAAATACATTTTGTCAGTATATAGGTTCCTGGAGCATAGTCTGTTTTCTTGCCAGACATAGTCTGGTATAGTGTTTATATCAGACATAGTGTTTACATGTCTTTCCTGGTAGCTGCAAATGGGCCAATTGCATATTGCCTGCACCTGAAATTGGCTTGAGTATTACCTGTTACTGTGTCATGGAGTGGTATACAGGAGCAAGACTATGGGAAAAATCTATGATGTGGTGAGTCCCAAAGAACTGCTGGTCACAGGCACTTGGGATATCCACTGTGTATTCCAACTCAAGTGTAAAATAATTTATTCTTTTAGACTGGTAGCTTTTAGCCTATTAATAATAATTACTGTATGATAGGTATACATTGGAAATGGTAAATAGTACATAGGGTTTGTAAACAGAACTCAGGAGTTTCAGCTTGATGCAATTTATTGGAGTGGCATGATGTACTGGCTTAGAGGGCTTGACTGAAAAGATATGGCCAATAAGTATTTCCATTTTGGTTTGTTTTCATCATGCCAACTCTGAAAATTATCTTTAATAGAATTTGAGTACATCAGGCAAAACATCATCCAGCACAGATGGGCCCAAGTTTCCTGGAGATAAAAGTTCAACTACGCAAAACAACAACCAGCAGAAAAAAGGGATCCAGGTGTTACCTGATGGTATGTGTCATTCCACTTTTTCTGTTTTAAAAGTTTTGACAGTCATTTAGATCACCTTGTTGATTCCTCCACTTCTTAAAAGAAGAAAACTAATTTGTTCTTCTTGCCCAGGTCGGGTTACCAACATTCCTCAAGGGATGGTGACGGACCAATTTGGAATGATTGGCTTGTTAACATTCATCAGGGCAGCGGAGACAGATCCAGGAATGGTACACCTTGCATTAGGAAGTGATTTAACAACACTAGGTCTCAATCTCAACTCTCCTGAGTAAGTTTCTGGGTTTTAATCTTATCTTCAGTTTTGGTTTTATTATGCTGTCATTCATAGTACGTTCACTTAGCTCACTTGACTATTAGACCCACAAGCTATTTTGCCAGATAAAATTTTAAAATGTAATGACAGTAAAATAAAATTTTCATAATGGAGAGAATTGTGCTTCATGGCAAGCTTTCAGTAAACTTAGTGTCTTTGCTTATTCTCCTAACTTCTTTAGGACTTTCTTCAAGGAATTGATACTATATTGTTTATAAATGTAATGTATACATTCCTTTTCAAATAATAATATTTCTTGGGGATATCTGCACTTAACTCTTGGCAATTTGGGGATAATTTGATTTATATTAGTGAAATGATGAACAGAACACCTGCAGTGTTAGGCTGCACTGAAGATCAGTTTAAATGAAAATGTAGTTTTATAGTTAACTTCCAGTGACTCAGTTCACCTAAGTGAACTAGTTTAGTCATCTGGATTTGCTGTAGAAGCAATGGGGAGAAAAGTAGTTACTGACTGCACTAATGGTAGGAGAAGTGCTTAAGACAGGTGAGTTGAATAACCAATCAACATGGGGTGCCTCTCTTTTTCCACTAGTTACAGAAGGAACTCAGATCAATTTGGACAAAACTGGTGTCTTTCGGGTGACTGTAATTGTGAGAAAAAATTAATTTCTGGTGCTCTGATTTTTGCCTGAGAATTTCACACTGTTTTGTTTCAGCACAGATTTATATAGTGTTAGCCTTACAGACAAAGTAACATATGTATTTCAACTTAACTATACTAAAAAAATAAAGACCAGACAGCATACACACATATTTTCCATCTTTCATAAATTTATATGGAGCTGCATGTAATCCAGGGAAGCTTGATAAATGTGGATATCAAGCACAGGAAAAATGGTTCCTCATTATTCTGCTTTGTCTTAGCAGCTATGCTGTAAATAACTGTATTTTTAGTATTTAATTACTGTATATAGTGTATTTAGATTCTTGGATGGAGGGGATAGGGTTAACATTTAATGCAGACAGTTTCTGTATTATAATGCTGGTTTTACTTTATGCTGCAGAAAAGCTTTGCAAACAACCTATGCAGGCCTCAGTGTCTGGCCTGCCATCTTTCCTTATGTTAAATGTTCTTTGCTTCCCCTATGAATTGTTGTTTGAAAAACCAAAAATATGTCACATATGAAAAGGCAAATTTTCTGCCTTCTGTGGTAGTTTGGTTGGTGAAAATACCTGTCTGACATAAAAATTTAGCACAATAAATGTTCTTTAGAAACCAAGTTGTAGAATTCTGTATATATTGCTAGTGGTTTAAATTAACCCTTCTAACTCCTGTTTTGAAGAAGAGTAAAATCTTTACTGGTTAGTTTTAAAAAGCAACCTGCTGCTATCAATTTTTCCTCTCCTTTTAAATCATAGACTAATAAATCAGAACCCACCAGGCTTGTGACAACTATTCCTAGTTAAATTGAAACCCTGGATAACATTGGATACCTGGAAAAAGTTGGGACCTCTAGCTCCTAAGTCGAAGGAAAGATAGATTTAAAAGGAAATCTTGACCCTGTAGTTTCCCATGGCAGTTTAAATGCAACCTTGCTCTGCATATTAAAAAGAAAATTAATCAATGTCTCTGCTTTAGGAAGGTTTCCTTCTTTCTTCTCACCCCAGCTAGGGATTTGGTTGTGTGATACAGCTTTTAAGTTTGCAATATTGGTGAAGGAGGGTGTTTGTTGATTGATTGGTTGGTTTGGGGGTTAATTTTTATAAATTTATTCTTATCTTTTTTCTTCAGAAATCTTTATCCCAAATTTGCATCCCCGTGGGCATCATCACCTTGTCGACCTCAAGACATAGGTAAGAGAGAAGTAACAATTAAATTCAATATCAATATTTGCAAATTATATTCATTTACATGTCTTAATAGTTGCATCAATTCCGATTCTTTTTTAGACTTCCATGTTCCATCTGAATACTTAACTAACATTCACATTAGGGATAAGGTGAGTACGTGTGTGTGTGTGTGTGTGTGTGTGCATTTTTTGTTAATTTAGTACCAGTAATTTTCTAAATTTTCTTTCAGATAGGTAATGTTCAAAATCAGTGCATTTTGTGCATATCCTCAGTCTTTCTAGAAACGGTGTGTTAACAGGCTGATTGGACACATCAGGCATCCATTATATCTTACAGAAAGAGAATGGGCATGCAAAAGAATAGCTAAAAAGCACAGTATGTTTTTAAGAGTTTGCCCTTCATGTGAAGATAAAGTTTTTTATTATATAATTCAAATGCCAAATTAAATGGAGGTATTTCTTCTTGAGATAAGCTCAGAGTTGTGTTCTCATTTATCTGTTGCATTCCATATCTACATGAAAGGGGATTTTTTGAGATATATTTTTTTTCATCTGTTTGTAGGGATCATTGAAAAATAGCATAAGAAATTTTAGTAATGTTACTTAATAGGGCATGAAGGGAGCAAATACATGCAGAAGTTGTTTTGTTGGGTTTTTTCAAATCAAATAAGTAGATGAGGATACACAGATACAGGGAGAAAATTCTGTCTTGTTGGTTTGTTACATATGTATTTTTCTATTGTATCCTTTAACTTGGAAAGGTTAACTGAAAGTGAAGAAAAAATTACTGTTTTAATAATTACTGCTCTTGTATTAGAATATCATTTTCAACACACTTAGAATGGAAGGATGGAAGTTCTGGATGTATCCTTGTGTTATTTAAGTGGGGTAGTGTGTTTTAAAACATTTACCTATTGTGATTTTTCATCCTCATTTTCTTCAATCTTTTGCAGCTGGCTGCAATAAAACTTGGCCGATATGGAGAAGATCTCCTGTTTTATCTCTATTACATGAATGGAGGAGATGTATTACAGCTATTAGCAGCAGTAGAGCTGTACGTTCAAACTGTTTTGTCAGTCTTATATGAGTTAATCTATTGCAATAATGAAATAGCAGATGTTAAAAAAAAGCCAAAACAACAGAATACCCCAACAAGTTAGACATTGAAAGCAAGAAGCTTAGTCAATCTTGAACTGTAAATCTTTTTTTTAAATACCTCCTCCAACCTTGGTGTCATTTTGTACAGAGTTTTTTTACATTCGTATAGTGGAAATCAAAAGCCTGTCTCGCATATTTTGCATTATGATGCACTGTGAAAAAATGGCTGGTGCCAGTCATTATTGAATGTGTAACTTACCTGTCGTCAACAAAACAAGAACCAGTAAATACTCATAAAGAGTTTGTTGTTTGAACATACCAGACTTGAAGTTTCTGATGTGTTTTAGTTTGAGGTATCATAACTGTATGGAAGAGGTATGAAATCACAGGTTTAACAATGTCATAGAAATTTTGTTTGGGATTTGAATGCATTGTACAGTTCTGATTACAACCTTTAAAATTAGTTTATTAAGTCAATTTCAGATTACTAACACTAAGAATTCTTTTTTATTTCTATTACAAATGGAAGATTTAACCGGGATTGGAGATACCACAAAGAAGAACGAGTATGGATCACCAGGGCACCTGGCATGGAGCCAACAATGAAAACCAATACGTACGAGAGGGGAACATATTACTTCTTTGACTGTCTTAACTGGAGGAAAGTAGCTAAGGTATCTCTTTTCCCTTGTGTAGATGTTTTAAGTCCGTCAGCCGTGTATTTTTACGAAGACAAAAGTAAAACAAAAAAATCTTGTTCACAAAAATCTCAAACTTCTTAACCTCCTGTTATTTAGGTTCATTACCTTAATTTCTGATGTCTGAGAGAATAAAGGTGGTCTGAAACACTGGCTTGCTAGTGGAAAATAAGGAGCTGTCTCTCTTATTTCCGGTTTTCTTTGGCAGGTAGAAGGACATAAAACTTCTTTTAGGAGTTTTGTTAAAATCAAAAGCTCTTCCCACAGAATAGAGTTATAGAATGGAAAGTATTATTTGGCATTTTAGAAGTTGTACTTCCAGACATTTTATTACTTTGCTTTAGAAAACTAAATAGGATGCTACCACACCTCACTTCGGAATTTAAAACGGATGTGGGATGGATGCAGGGAATGCTTTTTTGGTCTTTGGGTACAGTCTTTCCTTAACCATACTTAGGAATTCCATGCTCTATTGTTTGAAAATCAGAGTTCTTTGAAATGAGTAACTTCTGAGCAGGAGGCATATTTCCATTTCCATTATGCTTGTTTCCTGTATTGTAGACCAAGAGGCATTAAAAAATCAGAAAGCTATAGTTTTTTCCCTTCCCAGCTGTCATAATCTTTGTCCCATTCTGTCCATTAATACTGTCAGTAATGTTCCATGTCAGACCATCTGTAGATACAGTATCACACTCTTGCTTTTCTCTAAAATACACTTAACAGATCAAATCAGATTCACCTTGAAGCCTTGAGCTCAACAGATGTGATTCCAGCTTGTTGGAACTATGTTTTGTGATTCCACATGCTTAGGTATTTCATAGAATAATCTTTTCACCTGCAGCCCAACTTATGAATTATTTGCTGAAAAGGCATTTCATTTCTGTATTTCTGTGGGCAAGTTGTATCTATACACTTGGAAGTGATGAAACGTTGCATTAAATAGTTACATGTCTTTTGATGTAACATCCGCTTTAAAGACAGTGAAGTTCAGTGTCCTCCTCTATCTATATTGAAGTTTGCCTAGTTACATCTAGACATTAACTAGATACAGGCTATTTTTATTTCCTCCCCCACTCCCTCCACCCAGTAATTTTGCATAGTTGGTGCAAGGTCTCCTCAGAAATTAACATTGCCCTGAAGGATATGGGAGGTTCTTTAGTCCAATTGCATGTGTGACTCCTTGCCTCTGCTGCGGGAAAACCCAAGAACCTGTAACTGACAGTTTTAATGATGAGCCCTGCTTGTATGGTTTTTCGTAAGTGCAAGGTAATTCCAGAACTTCTAAACAAAAGTACCTCTCCTCAAAAAGAAAAGCTAAACAAAAGGAAAGTTTTTGTTTCTACTTGAATTATTCATTTGCTGCGTGGTATACTTCCTTAGGTTCCCCCAAGATGCTGTTTAAAGCTATTTTATTATTGCCTAAGATCATCAGAGGGGAAGTAATTACCTTTTGAAAGGATAGATTTCTTTTCTGGAGTCAACTGAACGTGTTCCATTTATTTACGAGCAATAAGAGCCTCATGTAGTTTCATATATCAATGGAATTGTGGTTTTAGCTTGTGTGGACACACAGCATTTCCTTTTACTAGGAGGAAGTGGTGCCCGTTGTATAAGGATAGTAACCTCTTCAGTGTCTCCTTTTTCTACCCATAGTAAATGTGTGCAGCTGCTATTTGATGCTTTAGCATTACTTCTTAAGATAGTATTGTCTCTGTTTGGAATCCTGAGCACTATTCTGAAACTCAGCATCCAGTGCTTGAGTGATGTGCACTACATCATCCTGTTAGGCATTCCTGAAGTGCTGGAGAGATAGGAATCACTACTGTTCTCTGAATGGTTTTTCCCAAGATCTACATAGATTCACTTCTTTTAATTTGTATGCTGAAAATAATTCCCCCAACATTAAGAAGCAATTAATAGCTAGTAAGGAGAAGGGATAGTGTTTTCTAAAGTTTTGCACTTGGAGTGGTATTTTAACAAGGAATGTGATTATTTTATTTATTCCCCCCCAATGTCCATAAGAAGCAATGATATCTTTTCTTCTAGGCTTGTGTATTCCTTAATGTAAAAAACTGAACTGGAATATTATTTTGAAATTTTTATTTAACTTTGAGCAGGCGAATTGAGTATTGATCACAGGAAGTTAGAGAATGATTTTGGGGAACATTTAAATTTTTTGTTGCATGGAAAAGGAACTAGAAATAATTGTGACATTTCCACCTTTGATAAATAAGTAAGAACTTAGGTGTATGTCTTTTGTGATCTTAGCATTCCGTGGTAATGTTGTTACCTCTTGTATTAACTTCTGGAGTTGACATTTCCCCTGAGGAAGACTAGTACAGACTCAGCCAAACAAGAACAGCAATATTTGATAACACTATGTTGCTTTGAATGCAAAGAAAAGTATGGCCAAGTAATTTTTTTCTAACAAATGCAGAAGTAATTAATAAATATTTCAGGAAATCAGACCTAAAAGGAGCTGGGAAAAAAAAAAGTAATTCTGATAAATTGCAGTCTCTTATTATAACTGCTATTAGTAGATGCTGGGAATATCAGTCCCTTAGAAGGCCACAGTAATAATTGCTGCATAACAGTTTCACTAGTCCATTTTGAAGCAGTCAGACAGGAATACTTGCTCGTAAATTGCTGTCTCTTTTATGTGCATATTCAATTATTTTTCAAGGTGCTTTATGAATTTGGTTCTTGTTCTAGTGTAGGTGCTCAAATATAGGGCTGCGCATGCTCTAATGTGTTGTGCTTTGCAGAAATTGTGTATTTTGCTTTATGAGCTTACGTATTTATTGTCCCTATTTTAAATTACACTGCAGTATGAAATACTGCTGCAGTGAAATACAGCAGTTTACTTTAGATAACACAACTAAATCTTAAGACTAACGCTTGTAAAAACATAAACCAATTGTGATTTAGTAGATTTAGTATTCTAGATCAGTTTTAACAAAAGTAAAGAAGGCTGAATAACTTCTTTCACGAAAAGTCAAATAGTGTATTTATCTTTTTTATTAAACTGTAGGCTCTATTTTTATATTCCTAATAGATAATAGACTGAAAAGGAAATGCAGCAAAGTAGCTGAGTAATGAGAATTCCTAAACTATTAGGAAATAAAATCAAATTGATACTATTTTGACACATGGTAGTAAATAGTGAAAAAAATACTAATTATAAACTTCAAATTCACCTTAAATGCAAAGTAAAATGCAGAAAAATTCTGATTACAGATGTTTGTTATATGGTTTTTCATTCAAGGGCATGTGGAAAGTATGCTGAGGTTAAAGACACTTTGATTTTTTTTCACTGGGGTTTTGGCTATAGTTTGCTGCTGCTGAGGAGACATGAGGGAGGAAGGGAAATAGATCTGACACCAAATGTGTTTTCTACAGTTGCACATTTACTGAAATCCTGATTTAAGTTGTCTGAAGTAAGCTGTCTAGAATTTCTCCTCCTTACTTTTCACAAATTAATTTGTTTAAGTACAAGATTATAAAACGTTTTTACTTAGATGTTATAGTTCTAAAACATGGAATTGTTTATGGGAGAGAAAGTTAAATTTCTAAGTGTTTATTTGTTTGTCAGGGTTGCTGTCCAGATGAAATTTTTCCCTATCCTTTCAAGTTCAATATTAATTGAAATAGTTTCATAATTACTAGAAAGTTAAATTTATTATTCTAGTAGAGATGTGCCATAGTATTTCAGCTCAGCCCCTGAAGTTGGGTCTTTGCATCTATCTTTAAGTCAGTTATAAATGCTACTTTGAAATTCCATTTGGAATTTTTAAACTAGCCTTGGGATTTCTACCCTCTGCTCTGATGGATTTACACAATCCAGAATATTTTGTCCTCAGGATACTACCTATTCTGCTAACTTTTTTGTATAGTTTTGCTTTATAAATGCTATGGATTATCCTAAGCAATCCTCTTCTACCTTAAGTATCCTTGCCTGTTACTGTTTGTACCCCTACAGACTGTTGTAACTTTACTATCAAAGAAAGTTTTCAGGATGACATGAGAAGTGATTATTTTCATGGCATAGAACAATTTATTTAGTGTCACACATGCCGCAAGTTTTCACACACGTTCAGTATTCATTATTCCTGGTTAATAAAAGGTATTTAAGTTTTAATAATCATCTCCATGTGGAAAAGAAAGCAGTTTAACACATTTATCAATGGATAAATGGAAACTTTTTGCATTTTATTTATATCTGTTTATGTTAAGTGATACCACTGCTGCTGTTGACGTCCTAAACCACAGTAGCAAAAGCAAAAACATAATGTATACCTGTAATATAAGTATTTTCCTCTGTGTAATAAATAATTGATTTTTAGATTCCAGAAATACTTGGTCAATTAATTTTTTTTTGGCATTGTCAGATAAAACTTTAGATGTTCTTACACACTACTGAATGTTGAATTTGAACTTTGCTGACACTGGAATGCAAATCAAGAAGGCTGTTTTAAGCCTGTTTGTTTTAACATCAATGGTAGTTGGAAGTATGAACTCACATACTTCTAGAGAAGATCGGATAGGGAAACATACTCCTTCTGAATGAAGGACTTCCAATTTGTGGGACACAAGGATTGCTTAAGCCGCTGAGCATTTATTCTTCCAGATACCTTGTTTACAGCTACCACTGCCAGTAGAGGCTCGCAACAACCTTAAGTTTGGAAAACCCTTTTTTAGGATACTGATACCATCTGGTTTCTGATACTTAGTATCTTACCAGTTTCATTAGCAATTTTCCATGGGTAATTTTGAAGGCATTTCAGAGCTTGTGGAAGTTCAGTTAATGGGTTGAAGCTGACCATCAATTGATCGTATCTGCAGGCCCTTCCATGATTGTGTGCAAGATAGAAACTTTGACAGCCATGAAAAGGCAGAGAAAGCTTGAGTGGTATCTTTTTATTATAAAATGACCGCAGAATTACTGGAGATCATGGAGTCATAGAATGGTTTGAGTTGGAAGAGACCTTAGAGACCATCTAGTTCAACCCCCATGCCATGGGCAAGAGCACCTTCCACTAGACCAGTTTGCTCAAAGCCCTATCCAACCTGGTCTTAAACACTTCCAGGGATGGGGCAGCCACAGCTTCTCTGGGTAGCCTGTTCCAGTGCCTCACCACCCTCACAGTAAAGAATTTATTTCTAATATCCAGTCTAAATCTTACCCTTCTTCAGCTTAAAGCCGCTTCTCCTTGTCCTATTATTACATGCCCTTGCAAAAAGTCCCTCTCCACCCTTGCTGTAGGCCCCCTAAGATCCACCCAACCTAATCCAGCTTTTGACACCAAGGTATGCGCATGGACTTGTACCTCTTGATCTTGCTTCTTACCCAAGGAGGGAGCAGCATCTCTTCAGTCTCAGCACATGTGCGTATCTGCACAAAAAGAGAACATACACCAACTGGCACGCAGCTCTTACTAGGAATGCCAGAAGCAATTCATGTGCGTATGTATGACCTAAAAAAGCCCAAACAAACAAGCACACCACCTAAATAAATAAGTAAACAACCCCTGAAAAACAACCAAACCAAAAAAAAACCCTAAAAAAGTCTTTGGTTGGAGTGGAGAGCCAGGAACTAGAAATGAAGCAGATGTGCAATATTTCAGTGCAGATGGCTATAACCTCACATAGGTTTTGCTAGGGTTTTCCGGTTTTAGGGACAGTATTCTCAGGGGAATACAGAATGTTTCACATTTTCCACTACTTTGTTTCCTTACCATGCTGAATGTTCTTTCTGTGCTAGATGGACTTTGTTTTGCCTTGAAAGAAGAGAGGTCTGAGAGTTGGATTTCCTAGATTTTACTTCTGTTCTTGCATTGGTTTAGTCTTTAATTTAGTACAGTTTGCTTCAGTTCAGTACGTGTACTGAAATATTATACTATTTAATCATTTCAGAGAGTGTGCTAAAATAATCTCTTCATTACTCTATGTTTTCATCTCTGTGTGAAAATAGCGGGGTAAGTTTGCTTTGCACATACAGATGATGTTCTGCTGAGGTTCTCCATCATGTTAGGCAAAATAAATTATCTGTGCATGTCCAAGGTTGGTGTTGTTGAATTACCAAGAAACACCATTAAAGAACAGTTCTGAAACTTTTGCTTACCCTGTTTCTTGAATGAAAATAAAATAGGGATGAGGCACAGTTAAACTGCTGAAAGGGTCTGAAAAATACAGGCTTTCAGGTTTGATGGGTCAGGGGCTTAAATATGAGTATGAAATGTGGTGGAATATTTTGATAAATTTTGGCTTAAGTGGGTCTCAGTACTTTGTCTCTAGCATTTTAGGTAGTGTTTCCAAATTTTCACATTTTGGAAAGTTTCTGGACATTTTCACAGAATTATTTAGGTTAGAAAAGACCTCTGAGATCAAATCCAGCCTTTGACTGATCACCACCATGTCAAAAAGACCTTAGCACTAAGTCCAGTTGTTTCTTGAACGCCTCCCTGATGTCCAACCTGAACGTCCTCTGGTGCATCTTGAAGCTCTTTGGTCTGGTGGTATGACACAAAAATATTCCTAAACTTTAGTTCATCCAAAATAAGCCTCTGTACTCCTGACATGCTGAAAGACAGCTTTTGTTTATAATTCAGCTCATGCTGTGATTGTGATATTTGTGTTCTGTGTATGTGCATATATCAAATTGTTTGAGATTATAACAAGGGTTCTGAGGGTCGTGTGACATTCAAAAGAATAGAAGAGCCTAAATGTCATGGATGTAATGGCTTAGGATTATTGTAATTTACTCCTTTTTTCTCTCCTTAAAATATGGAATCCAAGATGGCAAAGTCATGTGGTTTTGCCTTAGGATAAGTTAGTACTTGATCTTTTCTGTATTTGTGCTTTTCAAGTATGGCTGGTAGACCAGGTCTTGACAGGTAAATGATACATTGTTTTATTTGGTTTTGTCTTTTTTTTTTTTTTTTTAACTGTAGGAGTTCCACCTGGAATATGACAAATTAGAAGAAAGGCCTCATCTGCCATCAACCTTCAACTACAACCCTGCTCAGCAAGCCTTCTAAAGACTTCCCTTTTCTTGGGGTATGGCTGTCTCAGCACAATACTCAACATAACTGCAGAACTGATGTGGCTCAGGCATCCTGGTTTTAATTCCTTGAGGATCTGGCAATTGGCTCATGTGAAGGGTCACCATTTGAGGTCCTGCCTTACTAATTATGTGCTGCCCAACAACTAAATTTGTAATTGTTTTTCTTTAGTTTGAGCAGGGTCTGAATTTTTGTTTCTGTTTTCTTTTTTGCCAGCAGACAAGCTTGGGTCTGTAAAGACAAGCGAGTACACTGACAAAAGTTTACCACTTAGTTTTCCAAAATGTAAAAACAAAAAAAAAGAAAAAAGACAAAAAATTAGACAACAAAATTTGCATTGTTCATTGTAGCACTATTGGTAATAAAAAATGTTTGTGCATTTTTATGTGAAGATCCTTCTCGTATTTCATTTGGAAAGATGAGCAAGGTTTGCTTCCTTCATTTTACTTCCCCTTCTGTTTTTGAAAGGCAGTTTTCGCCAAGCTTAATGCAAGAATATCTGACTGTTTAGAAGAAAGATATTGCCACAGTCTCTGGTTAGTTTCCAGAGTTGTGTATTACTGAGCTTCATCTTTCCAGAATGAGCAAAACACTGTCCAGTCTTTGTTACGATTTTGTAATAAATGTGTACATTTTTTTTAAATTTTTGGACATCACATGAATAAAGGTATGTATGTACGAATGTGTATATATTATATATATGACATCTATTTTGGAAAATGTTTGCCCTGCTGTACCTCATTTTTAGGAGGTGTGCATGGATGCAATATATGAAAACGGGACATTCTGGAACTGCTGGTCAGGGGACTACTTTGTCGCCCTGTGCACTAAAGGGCCAGATTTTCAGCAGCCAAGGACATCCATACCCAAGTGAATGTGATGGGACTTAAAGAAGTGAACTGAGACAATTCACTCTGGCTGTTTGAACAGCAGCGTTTCATAGGAAGAGAAAAAAAAAAAAGATCAATCTTGTATTTTCTGACCACATAAAGGCTTCTTCTCTTTGTAATAAAGTAGAAAAGCTCTCCTCACTGCAGTGTTGACTTTGATTTGAGATTGTGAAATTATTTCTTCAACAATGAAAAATGGAAAAAAAAAATTGAAGTATTAAAACTATCGACCTGTACAGGGGTTAAGGCACTTGAAGAGTCTTTTTGCTGCTGACAAGTAAATTTATGAGAGTTTCATATTCTTTTCCACAGTAAAGTTTCCACGGCCAAAAAGTTTGGTTAACATTGGTTTCAGATCCCCTCTCTATAATAGCAAATAATTTTTAGAAAAATAGGTGGGTAACATGTCAGATGATAGAAAGATGTTTCAAGAGCTCATCACTTGGGAGAAGCTTGGGTTAGAACTGATCACAGCTTAGTTCCATGTTGATATTTTCCCGCCTAAAACAGAAATACATTACATTTGGTGATCGCTACGACTTGAACTTCCAGATGCAAATAAACGTGAATAGACTGGTTCTGAAAACTGTCACTGTTCTGAGCGGGGGAAGAAAAACCTGAACTGTTGGGATGGTTTTCTTTTTCTAGATATGGTTGCCACTTCTCATTGAGTCACCTCTGGTGATGCAGATCATTGAAAAATACCTGAAATTACCAAAGCAAGAAAAGATGTGTCAGTGAATCCTGGGATTTTGTTTTTACATTTTGACCCATTTTTCTGTGTAGTGCAAAAGCAGCTTCTTTGCATGTATTGAATTATGCTTGGAAACTGAACCATTAGTGGCCTTACTGTGGTTCTGTATCAGGTGTATGGCGAATTTTAAATTCTGAACTTTTTAAAATATCTATTTTAAGATGGTAAATACAAAAATATAAGCCTGTTGATATTTTTTCCTATGATTGAAACAAAGTTTTCCCAGCTTGAAAGAATAGGATGGTTATAATCCAGATGATAGCTAACACAGCTGAAAAAGATGGTGGCTTTTTCTTTTTCTCAAACCAAAGCAGATTCAACCATATATTTGATTATCCAAACATAAATTTAAAAATTTTCATAATGATAATTTTCCAAAAGCATCCTGTCCCCTCCATAATTAATGTTGCATTTTTTACTGTCAGAGGTTCACTATATCCTCTGCTTTTGTTTTGTTTTGTTTTTTGGTTCGGTTTGGTGTTTTTTTGTAAGGATTCCTGAAGTGATATTTCCATCTTCAAATCAAATGTAATTATTTCTTATCGTGTTCCTGGAAATAAACAATATATGGTAAAGGGAGCAAGATCAATTACATTAAAATACTAAATACCTATGGCACTTTAAAAACAGTTAAGCTGAAATTGGGAACCTAAGTTCTCCCAAAAAATACTTGATGATACAGTTGTATTCAAGTGCCCAGTCTTTCAAAAATGTGAGATGCTTGATTGTGGGAAACTTCTCACCTGTGAGCACAGGACTGGTGCTTTGCTCCTTCCGGGTGGAAGAACAGTCTGGCTCTCATTTATCAATTAAATAAGCATATATGGAGACTTTAGAATCTGTGACTTAATTTCATATTACACTCTGGGTTGAAGGAAGAGAAACATTTAAACAGAAAACAAGGTGTAAGATTGAAGCCACTTCTTAACTGATACCTTATTAGTTTAAAAAAATGAGAAAAAGGACATACTGGGTGTTTTACTGAAAGGAAGAAAACCTCGGCCCTCATTGACATACTCATGTGGCAGATGGGTGACTGAACTGACCTGGAGATTTTCAGACTGACACTTAAGGTCTGAGGCTTATTTAATATGTTTTTACATTCCACTAACACTATGCATAGGGAGATACTAGAATACTGTTTTTAAAATACCTTTGCTTGAGGTGGGTATTTTTCCCCTTAACTGTAGTTTTGTACAACAGTGCACAAGGTAAGTTCTGAGTAGAAAACGCAGTGTTCTTGGAAAGAAGTAGAAGTATTCCTATTTCTGGCCTGTCCAACATGCTCTCATAGTCTTATTGCATATTGTTTTCAAATCTTTATTGAATAGTTAGCTCCACTCTCTCTGCAAATCCACTACTTTCAACTTCCAGGGTTAACATGAGTTTCACTGATTTGATTACACCTGGTTTTGCAGAAAACACTTCCTATTTTAACAATTGTTACTCAGACCACACTGCTTGTGTAAAAATCAAGGGTGTACCAGAGAGTCACAGAGGAACAGGTTAAGGATGCTCCACTGGGGTGTTTAAAAAGGAACAAACAAAATACCACCCAGCACTCAATCTCCTCCAGCTCAGCGCCTTGTGCCACAGATACATAAACACGTGAGAACCTTCATGGGTTTGATTAATCTAATTGAAGGCCCAGGTAATCCAGGGAAGCCTGCAAATACTCACATGGGTAAAAATATTTTTCACGTGGCTGTGGCCTTCAGCGAAGTGTCAACTGCACCTATGTTGGGATTCATGACTGACCCCACCACTCCCTCACGGATGTGAGGTTTATACACTACAGAGATGTATAATCATATCACTTGGCTGCATGTCATCTCTGAAATCCTCTCTGTCCCCAAGCCAGTACTTCTTGTACTTGTCTTTCCATTTTACAGTTTCCATTAAAAAAATAGGGAGAATGTACCCAAATAAGAACTTGTGTATTGTAATCAGATGCAAGATTTTTTGCAGAGTCATGAGGGACTCTTTCTGTTGACCATGAAGAGACCAGAAACAGTCTTTGGCATGACCTAGGCAGTACTGGGAAACAGAGATCTGTGAGGCCATCACCTTGGTCCTGAGTGGCTCATAGGTGGCCATGGCTGTGGAAGAAGGTTATCCATCTTCTAAATAATACTGTTTAAAGTTACTAGACACCTAAAAGAAACTTCCCTCCTTCTCCCCCNCTGGTAACTTTCAATTGAAAATACTTCCATGACTGGATATTGAATGAAACAAAAAGGAAAATTGTGTTGCTATCTGTCACACTCAAGCTTCTAAATGCACAGCTGCCATCCTAAGCATGGGATAGCTAGACAGTGCTTTTGGTTTAAGATTCTAAATATAACAATTGCTTCTATTAAAGCAAAAATTCTGAATGTGCTTAGTTTTCAAGTACCTTTTCATTGTGTTCCCCAAAATTTGCTGCTGCCCAAAATTTTTGCTAGTAGAAATTGAGTTCTGGTAATGCATTAATTTGGACTAAGCAGTTAGTCTGGATTGACAACTGATGTTTTTATTTTCATATATAGTATGTGAATTACAAGGTTTTGTTTGTCTGTAATAAGCATGCATGGTCTCATTTCCATAAATCTGAAAGCTTTCAGTACATTAAAAAGACCTGAGGAAATGCAGCTAGATACCTTACTTTGAAATTTGGCCATAATTGTTTCAGTAGCTTTACCACTTGAAACCACTTTACTGTTAGAGGTAAACTTTATTTTTTTAAAAGTAATATTAAAGCACATTGAACAGTAGTTTTGAGTACTACTGGTTCAACTCACTTCTGGATTAGCAGTGCTTACCAAGTTTGTGTATTATTTTCCTAGGCTTCAGTTTATCATTTGCATTTCATATTATCTTCTTGGTATTATGTGCGTATATGACAAGTTTTTCCTGCTTTAACTACCAAAATAATTTTCTGGAAAATCACTTGTTTGAACTCCCTCTGGTTTAGCAAACAATCCAGTGAAGTAGCCAGTTTTCATGGTTGGACCATCCTGCATCAGCTGTAAACAGTCCTGATGAGGAGTGAAAGGAAAGCAGGTGTCCCAAAGCTGCTCTGGTGCAGACATTGATGAACCTCTGTGGAAACCCTTCAGTGTTCTCTAAGCTCTTAGTCTTGACTAAAGGGCTGGTTTGGTTGTTCCCCAGGGATCTTCCCTTGGAAGGCCAGTTTACTTCCTGATAGGCATCACTGTATTGGTTTTAAAAAGGCATTCTGTTGTTTGTATAGACATTTGCTTTTGGAAAAGGCAGGTCATTACTGGCACTTTGCTGGAAGAGGTGCAGTCAGTATCCCAAGGACCACCACTAGGCTTGTGCAAGGAAACGGAGGTGTGAGCCCAGTCCCAGTGAGCAGCCTTGGGTGGGTGTGGTGGCAGAGATGCACCGTGGGCTGCCCAGCCTCCAGGTGCCTGACCAAGGCAGAAGTGTTCTCAGCACTGGCCGTACCAGGTGGGTCATTGCGGTTGGCCACCGGTAAGGCTGTCCCTTGGTTGTGGGGCAAGGAAGGGCCCAAAAGAGCAGGCAGCAACCAGTTCTGCTGTTGAGATTTTCATACAGACATTGAACGTATGCCAGCTTTCTCAGCCATGGTGGCTCATGATGCAGCCTGTGGTCCTGGAGCCAGCATCCCAACTTCTGCCCTCAGCAGGTGACAGCAGAGCTAAAATCTTCACAACAGGCCCGCAGTGCCCAGCTTTACTGTTCTACACTGATCAGGCATTAATGATCATTTTTTTGCTTCCAATTGATCCAAATAGACTTTGAGTCTTGACTGAGTCGTTTGTGCAGAAGTTCACAATCAATTAGGTCACCTGGTGAATGCTAAGGTCCATTCCCAGTTAAAATACAGCTTCAGCATCTCCAGCTGTGGATAATGTAGGGTTTGGATGCACACAGGAGAACTAACTCAAGGTTGCTCTGTCACCCAGTGAGCTGTTGCTTTAATTTTTGTCTGACAGCACTTTCTGTACAAGGGATTGCAGGGAGTTGAACCAAGTATGGAAGGCCAGCTGTTCAGGAGGTAAGACAGAAGTCACAGCCCATCTACACTGAGAAAGCAGAGCTGCAACTTCCCTTCAGGTGGTAAGTGACAAATCAACCTGATTATAATTTTATTTTTTATGTTATGAAAGCAGAATGTAACAAGCCCCCACCGTTAGAGACTGCTGTCACAAGTGCTGGCAGCAAAGCCTGCTGATGGCAATGGATGAACAGAGCCAAGGACTAACCAAGATGAGTTCAGTTTCTAGTATAAACACCTGTGACAGGTTTCAGTGAAGAAAAAACAACATAATCCCAGGCTCAGAGCTGATACACTTTTTCAGAAACTCTTTGATATCAGGGCAGGCTACTGCAAAGCAGCTGGCCTGAGAGCAGTGTGGTGGTGCTCTGGTGCAAGCAAGGACAATATTTATATCCATCTATATTCATGGCACAGCGTGGACTCTTAATAGCCTTCCTGCCAAACCTTGCCCAGTAGTCCATTTGGAGAGCCATGGATCAGCTTCATTTATAAAAGTTTGATGTTGCACTCTGCAGTGGGAAAGTGATTGAAAAAGGAAAGTGCTATTTCCCAAACTTTTTCTGTGTTTCTGTACCTTCTTGTCTGCTGTGTCATCAAGTTCAGCCATCAGCTCTGAGGCTCACATTTTGTTCTACCTAATTGCCTGTGATAAAGACTACAGAATACAAATGTAAGTATTGCTTGTGGTACTTTGGCACTGAAGAGCTTGCTGTGTTGCCACAGTGGGAAATGCTGGGTAATAGCCACACTTTATTTGCCAAATAAATATATTTTCTTCAGTCAACTGCTTTTCTTGCAAACCTACTCAGAAGAGAGCACTTCTTAGGGTGAACCTTCAAAGGTCAATATCTTCCTATTCAAAACTATTCCTGTGTGTGATAGCTATCATCTTCCTTATCTGTTACCTCTGTCCATGCTGTGCAGATGCTGGATTTGGGGCTGGCCAGAACACTTAACTCTGCACCCCAAAAAGGTTAACGTTTGGCCAATTCCCATTATGTCCCTTTTCAATTAATGAAGTGAAAATAGAAGCTGCCTTCTCACTTGTAGATTTAATTTCTTTAATTTCAGATCAGTTTCTTCCTCTATACGTAGAGACATTGCAGACTTTGGTGTCTGGGGGTACTAAACAGGACTTTACGCAGGCTCTCCAGGACTTAACCAAGCCAGTGGTGAGATGTTGCCTTAAAGGGGGGGCCACCATGCACTCAGAGGACCCCACCCACCCACTCTCTTCTAGATATTGTACATTGCATGATGGTACCCAGTATTAATCCGGACTAGCCCTCTGCACAGCAAATCTCCAGGGTCAGATAATCCCGTTGCAAGCTGTCCCTTTCCACCCCCGGAGGGCCCTGAATTAGGTCAGACGGAATTAAATTTGTGGTTTATTTATTTATCTAATTTTTTTTTTCATGCTGGTTACACCCATACTCAGCCTCGGAGGAGGCGGGGAGGGAGGCGGGGAGCGGCGGGAGCTTTAGCCGATGGCAGTGGCTGATGCCCGGCGGCGGATGCCAGCGGCAGCCGGGCGATGGCGAGGAGCCGGGCGGCTTACGAGTACACGGAGGCGGAGGACAAGAGCATGCGGCTGGGTTTCCTCCTCATCGCCGCCGGCTTGCTTTCCCTCTTGGGTCTGGGTTGTTGCTGGCTTCGCCCGGCGCTGCAGGAGCGGGGCGGCGGCGGCTCCGCCAACTGCACGGTGCTGGCGGTGCGGCAGCTGGGGGAGCGCTTCGCCTGCACCTTCTCCTGCGGGGCCGCCTGCCGCGGCACCGCCCGCTATCCCTGCCTCCAGGTCCTGGTCCGCACCTCTCGCTCCTCCGCTCCCGCCCTGCTCCATGAGGACGAGCGGCAGCTGCGCACCAACCCCAAGGTGAGACCCGCGAATGCCCTTCTCTCCCCAAACGCGGGGCGGTGGTCCCGCCGCGGCCGTCGGTGCCCTTTCACCGCCCCTGGCTCCCGCCCTCTGTTATGTGCGGGGTTTTCTCTTTGGGGAGGTGGGGGATGGTAAATGAAGTGGGGGAGCATCCGTCCAAAATGCCGCTCTGCTTGTTGCTCAGCAGAAAGTAGTATATCTCTATAGTGCACATCTATAAACATAGCATACACTGTACATCTGTATTTATATGTTGTGTGCATGTACAAATAGCATCTCAGGGAAGGTTTAGGCTCGGTACTAGGAAAAGGTTCTTCACCCAGAGAGTGGTTGAGCCCTGGAACAGGCTCCCCGGGGCAATGGTCACAGCACCAAAACTGACGGAGTTCAAGAAGTGTTCGATCTCAGACACATGGTGTGACTCTTGGGGCTGTCCTGTGCAGGGCTAGGAGTTGGACTTAATGATCGCTGTAGGTGCCTTCCAATTCGGGATATTTTGCGATTCTATATAGCATAGTATAACATACTCTATATGTATAATGTATAGTATACTCTATAGCGTCTTACGCTAGTCTATATACTATACTTAGTACGATACATGCACACACAGACACACACTCTACACACACACTCACACTTCTTCGCGACCAGCCCCATTCTCAGTCCTTCCCGCCCGCGTCTGGAGCGCAGCGCAGGGCGAGCAGCGGAGGCTCCGCTGCCGTTCCCCGGCCCGCCCCGCCGGAGCCCCGGGACGCCGCTGCGGAGACGAGGAGAAACTCCTGCTGCCGGCGAGGAGCTCTGTCTGCTCGGGCGGTGCCCGGTGCCGCTGCGCTCCGCGTTCCGGAGGGCGGGGGGCTTCCCAGTGCCGCTCCCCAAAGCGCGCGGAGAAATGGTAATGGAGCCGCTGCTGGCGGAGCGCTGGAGAAGGGGCTGCACCAAAACAGAAGTTTCCTCCGTGCTGTTTTGATTTTTAAACTCCTCCATCACCCACACGATAAAGGACCAAATGAAGAAGTTGTGAAAGTTGCATCTTCCAGGAAACCGGGATAGTCTAAAGGCAGTGTGTGACTTGTGCTTTCTCTTTCTTTAAAGGCAGTTATTCTGCCTTCTCATTTTTCTTTTTATGCTGGGTAAAGATGGCCTTGACAGCACACACCTGAGTGGAGGAGATCTTATCAAGTAGTTTGCAGAAGAAAAAAAAAAAGAAGTGTCGGAATCCTCCTACCCTTGGAAGAGCTTGAAATTGGGAGTGTATTGGAGAAGGAAATTTCAGCTCTTTGACCAAGGTGTGGATGTAATATAGTGCCAAGGGTCATGCTAAGCATGATGCAGGGGTCTGCTTGCAGGGGCCAGGAAGCATGCTTGGGTGTCCAGTTGGGATGTGCAGCCTCACATCTCCTCAGTCATACTTGCACTGGTTTGCTCTGTCCCTTGGAAGGCAGGTTAAGTTTCACACTCAGAGTTTGAGGGTTGCTTTTTTCCCCTTGACAGCTTGGAAGGGTGGTCGGGGCAAAAATCAGCAGAGTAAGTAGCAGGATGGTAAATCTGACAGGATTTGGATTAAATTGTTGGCACCGCTCAGAAGTGATGAACGATGATGAAGCTGCAGTGCTGGATGGCACCTGATCACAAAGCAGATGAAATGTTGGCCTGTGAGGGAGCTTTGCAAACCTTTCCCTGGGAGTGCTGCTGCCAGGCTCCCTGTGGAGAGGGCTGTGGTGGCAGAGGTGTGCCAGGAGTGCCCAAGCTGTCCGAGCTCCAGGACTTCCCTAAATCTCTCTCCATTTTCAGATGGGCAGGGGGGAGTTGGTAAAATGCAGGAGAAAAGCCACCCTTTTGATATGGGGTGAAGATGATGTGGCCCTGCAGAGGGTGCAGCACGGCTCTCCCTGAGCACGGCCCTATGGCTCTGTTGTGGCCATCTCCAGCAAGGATGGGAGGTGGGAGATGGAAGATGGGAGAAAGGAGGTAAGATCTGAGCCTTGCCACCAGAATGCCTGGGCTCAGCAACTCTGGCAGCATCTGCAGGTTCAGCAGCAGCTTTCAAATTGGACTGCCATCACAGTACCTTTCTGACTAGTCCAAGTGTTTTGTTTTGGTTTTACAGTTCTTGATCCTATTTTCTTCTGCCTTTCTGGAAGTGTGGTTGGAAGAGAAGGATTGCACCTGCCCAGGGGCTGAATTGCAATTGCAGGGAGACACCCCGAGCTTCAGAAGCAATGACTGTAAATGTCACTCAGAAAACTATTTTTATTTACCAATTAATTTTATTTTAACTATTAATAAGGAAACAGGGCTGTGTGTTAGCAGTGTGTGGTACTTTCCTGCTTTTACAAATATAATCTGTTTTCTTTACCTTCCACCTAGCATCTCTAGGTGTGGGCTGTTTACTCTGGGATATTGATTGCTGAGGATTAAATCTGATTTACCAAACGAGACCAAGCAGAAAGGATGTGTTTTTTTTGATGTAACTGTATTCTTTGGTAGAAATCAAATTTATCCCAGTGGAAAACTACGTAGAAAAAAAATGTGCTCTAATTGTTTTTCCTGCTTTAAGAAGCTTATGTAAAACAAATACAAAATAAGAAGAAAAGTTGGTTAGGTCTCGTCAAGAAAACACACCTTTTTAAGGGACTGAAGTCTGTATCTGTTGCTTTAGTTTTTCCTTTTTTCCCAGTTTCGGTGTCTGCGGAGCCAAAGAGTTATACTCTCCTTTAATTTTTGTTTTAAAGTCTCACTCTCTTTAAAAGCTTTCAGGATTTTATGCTGAAATATCTTAGTTAGAGCAACAGACAAGGAATCTGCTGGATTTAATGCTCGGGATCCAGTATGTATTTATGAACAAACACTTAGGGAGCTGTTTAACCCTTCGTGTTCCCATCACGTTTTTGCCCTATGATTCCTTGTGTTCATGCATTTAGATTTACGTACAACATTCCAATCAGTTCCAACTAGCTAGAAGGGAAAAAAGAGACCAATTTTGTTTCGAACAGTCTTTAAATTTTACTTTCTTCTTAGCTGCTTCTCTCTATAGGGTAGCAGTTTTTCCCTGTAAACCAATAGTGTGGAAAAGGCATAGTTCAGGCTCCTTACAACACACAACAGTACTAAATCAGTTGTCAGCTTCACTTCCCCCCAAAATCCCCTGTGTCTTTGAGTAAATATCTTCTACTTTCTGTAGTAGAGTGGGCTGGCATATAAACATATTGCAGCGATGAATCTGTCTGTTCTAGTGAGGAAAAACCTTTCTCTAGATGCAGGAAAAGATTTTTTTTTTTCTTCTCTTGCTTTCTAAGATAATCACATCATTGTACAGCCCAGGATTCATTTTAGCTCTTAAAAGATTATATAGCTGGGTCAGAGTTAATCCAGGAATGTATATATAAAGCACCGGACACGATTACATTTGTGCTTTGAGTGATCTGTGGATTTCTTTTCTTTTTTTTTTGATTGCTGTCTCAGAGGAAGAAATTTCATTGGACTGACAGTAGCCTTTCTTCAGCTGCCTTGATAGCAATAATAATCTCTGAGATAAGGTTTAAGCGGGATTAATTCCAAAGTCAATTTGTCGCTATGACTCTCTGGCCATCGGGTATGTCGGTGGCGCACACAGCCAGTGCAGGGACCAGGCCATGAGTCTGCCTGGGGAAAATGACAGGGGAGTCTGTCAGCTGCTAAAAAGGTCTGCTTGCTGGCCTATTTTAGATGTTTCCCTTTCTACATCTGCAGTTAAGCATAGGGATGGAAGAAGTTGCCCACTGTTTTGCCCAAGAAACTTGTCGGGGAGTGACTGGTAAGACAGATGTTAGCAGCTGTGCAGCAGGACGTGGTTCTCCCCATCCTTGTCTCCGGGCAGCAAACCAGCTGCTGCTCCTTGTCTGCGCCCCACACCTGCCCGTGCTCCTTCTCTCCTGCTCCCGTCACACTTCTCTCTGGAACGGCTCCACCCAGCAAGACGATGTGCTCTCATCTCTTCTGTGCACTTGTAAATAGGATTTGGCTTAATTTTTGGTCTCTCTTAAATATGACCCATGACAGAGGAGGTTTCATAACAAAATATAACTTCACAATAATTTTGTGATAGTCTGGTGCATCTTGTGAAGTGTTCAGGTCTGTGTTTGGGCTGGTGCCTGTAACAGGTAAACTATGCAGATGCTGCCTAGCAATTCCTCTGGAAGCAGCCCCAGGGGCCATGGATAAACCCTACCACCCACTTGTCTCTCCTGGGGCACCATTCCCAGCCTCAAGCCTCTGTGAGGGGTTATGGGTTTGGTCACTCCCAGTGGGTTGTGCTGCTGCTGATCATCTGCACTAACAGATGCAGGTGAAAACTAGACATGGTGCTCAGCTCCAATTCTCTCAGTACACTCAGCTGGGAGGGGGCAAATTTTGGACTAATGGAGCAAGTCCACCTGCTCATGTCCTGCCCCAGTGCAATGGTTGTGGCAGCGCTTCCTCCCTTCCATGCCATGAAGGTAGCTCAGTAGTGAATGGAGCCACTCACTCACAAAGTTAGGAGAAGCTCACATATTGCTTGGTGTGGTGGGTTGACCCTGGCTGGACTTCAGGTCCCCACCAAACCTGCTGTATCACTCCCTTCCTCAGGTGGACAGGGGAGAGAAAATATTATGAAAGGCTCGTGGGTTGAGATAAGGACAGGGAGAGATCACTCACCCTTTACTGTCATGGGAAAAATGGACTTAGAGAAATTAATCAGCTTTATTGCCAATTAAATTAGAGAAGGGTACTGCATAAATAAAATCAAATCTAAAAATGCCTTTCCCTTACCCATCCCTTCTTCCCGAGCTTAACTTCACTTCTGACTTTCTTTATGTCCTCCTTCCCACCAGCACAGAGGGACAGAGAATGTGGGCTGTGGACAGTTCATCACACATTGGCACTCCTTCCTCTTCACACTCTTTCCCTGCACCAGTGTTGGGTCTCTTGCACAGGAGACAGTCCTCCATTACGTTCTCCAGTGTGGGTCCTTCCCATGGGCTGTAGTTCCTTACAAAGTGCTCCAGCATGGGTCCCCCACAGGGTCACAAGTCCTGCCAGAAAACCTGCTCCAGTGTGGGCTCCTCTCTCCACAGGATCACAGGTCCTTCCAGGACCCTGCTCCCATGTGGGCTTCTCTCAGAGTCACAACCTCCTTTGGGCATCCCTTTGTTGTGGTGCAGGGTCCACCACGGGCTGCAGGCGGATCTGTACTCCAGCTCATGTTGTGGGGCTTTGCCACACCAAACAAATGGTACGTGCTCTGTCCCATAGTTCACCAGGAGCCAGGAGCATGGTCCTCGACATGTCACTTGGAAACTGAGTTTGAAGTCTTGCCCCTGAATGACTTTGGTTTGTCTTCTGTTGGGCTGACTTGCTTCTACTTTGGGCTCTGATGTCTCATTGCATTTGAAACTTTCTTGGACTTGTCTTGTAGTCTACAAAGTCTGTCTTCTTAAAATTAAAAACGTGACTGAATTAGGCAAGAATTAATCTTTGAAAAGTGTGAAATGCAACCTGGAACTTAAACCATAGTCAAGAGTTCACGAACCTGCTCTTTCTCTGTGATATGGAAGAATACCTGGCCTCATGAAGTGTTCAGAAGAATCAGGAATCTTCCCAGCTGTCTGCAGGGACACTGAAGTGGGAGCATCCAGCAGCAAACACAGATAGAAATCCTACAAAACCTTGGTAGGTTTTGTAGATGTATTAGCTGTTCACTGACATTTTTACTGCTGTCCTAGCTTGCTTTCAGCTGGCATTTGCTTATGTTTTGGTGCCAGTATTTCATGCCACTTCTTGTAAGGGAGTACTGCAGAATTAACATTTCAGAAACTTCCTGTTGCCAAAGTGGAAGTTATTTCACATCCATCCATCAACCCACAGCAGCAAAATTTGTGAGGTTATGATTCCCTTTTATCTGCCTGCTGACTCTGCTTTGGAGGGTGATACAGCTGGTCAAGCAAAGAAGTGTAAAGAGAAATCCACCCTGTGTGCATCCGAAAGGGACAAAATGTACCTTAGGTTGGTGGGGACTGTGCTGGCATCCTGGGGAGGCAAACAAGTTCCAGTGTCTATGCAGCAGCTGATATGTTCACATTGGGCTTGCACCTTGGGTGTTCTCTGTGGCTCAAGGTCTTTGTCACCTTGAGTTATGTTTCAGGGTTGCCCCTGGGGTTCATATTTGGATGGGGACCACTCCTCTCTTCAAGGTTGTTAATCCTCAACAGGCTGAAGCAGAGAGGTCACATCAATTTGTGGCAAGACCTCAGGTGTCTCCTTTGTGTTTTCCACATGAAGATAAAGAGGAAGAGGTAGAAATGTATCCAGTATGCTTTCTGTCAGCTGGGATTACTGGTGCAGAGAATGATGTGAAGTTTGAGTTATGGAAAGAATTCACAGTTGTGCCCAACTTCCAGGCGTCCCTCCCGTAGTTACTGGCAATACTCCCATACACTGTCTTGCTTTGGCATGCCAAAATACAGAAGTGTTGCCTGGAGAAACTGTCTGTGGGCCCCTTTACATCTTCCAAACCAAGAAAAATCCCTGCCCTGAAAAACTCAATTTTTAGTGTCTTCATATTGAGCTAACAGCATGGGGAGTGATGGGGAAAAAAACGTGAAGTACTCTGTGATGAAATGTCCTGGGAGACTGTTAAAGCTTGATACTTGTCTGTTCAGATGGACATCTCTTGGGAAAAGAGACCTCTCTGGCTTTTTCTATACCTGAAACTCAGGATGGGGCTAAAGAACTGTTCACCAGGTTATGAACTTTGTGAAGGATTCAAGTAATATTTTGTGGGGGTGGAAGGTATCTGAAGGATCCAGAGAAAGTTTAGCCAGGAGTGGTGGGGTGGTTGCTCTTTCATAGTAGAGGACAACAGTAGGCTCAGCAAGGAGGAAGACACATTTCAGAGGATAGAGGAAATATGTGTACTGGAGCCAGTAACACAGGAATAGGAGTTTTGAGATAGCTGAGTGAATTTAGGCAAAAATAATGTATATTGATACTTAGCTGTTTTGTCTAGTTCTGCATTTTGTATGCTGGCTAAATAGTGGCTGGTTTGGGAGCTCTTTTTAGAGCCCCCAAAAGCTGGGGGCTACCTACAAGCTGCAGGCTTGGGATGAGCAGGGTGGTGACTACAATCAGATGTAGGCAGTGAGTGCACAACCCGTGGGATATGGTGCCATTTCCAAAGCAGGAAACGCTCCCTAAAGGAAAACATCAGAGTGGAGAATGTTGGAAGTGCCGGACCCCGGGCCAAGCAGGGAGGAGGGGACCAGCTGGGACGGTGCAGCACCTTGGTGCTGTCAGGGGGGCAGAGCAGAGCCAGCTGTGCTCTCAGGTGTCTTCGTGCCAAGTTTGCTGACTCTGCCCAGCTGCTGCACAGATGTGTTTATGCACTGGGAGTGTGAAGGAAAAAAGGAGGGTGTTCGATGCTTCCAAAGTAGACAACCAAACCAAAAACACTGCTGACCAAGGAATGTTATCTAAGATGGCAACAGCTGTGTGTGAAATATCCTGCATTCTGGTTTCTGAAGTAGAGTGGTGTTGCTGCTTGTTTTTGTCCTACAGCAGCAGCAGCAGTGGGACAATCCTTGTTAAGGGTCATGTGAACAGGGAACTAAAGGGAGCTCTGTGCCATGGCAACACCAGACAGCAGTCCATGTGAAAATGGGGATCCTTTCATGTGGAAAAGGCAGGTTTCAGTCTGGAAGCAACGAGGAAGATCTTGCAGATTCTTTCAGTCTGAAGCATGCAAGACACTGGCAGCAATTGCAGGTGCTGACAGAAGTGGTCAGATTTTACATGATCAGAGAAATAAAATCCTGAGATTTCTCCCTTCCCCTTGGAACAGCAAATCTTCAAGCTGTTATATGGTGGACATGGACTTGTAGGTCTGTACATCTTAGGTATAGTGTGCAGCTGGGGGCAAGGCAGGCACCTGTGAAACATCAGCAGAAGGAGAGGAAGCACTCACTGGGCACAGTGAGTGATCTTTATTCTCATGTTAGAGAGGGTATCGCTCTCCTTGTTGTTACTGCCTTCAGGATACTGTGGAGAAATTAATGTTGTGATCATATGTGGGCACACCCTTAGGGGCTTCCCACGCCCTTCACCTCCTGCTTCCTTGTCCTTCCTAATTAGGAGGCTTTTAGGCTACCTTCCCAGTCACACTTTCTTCTGTTTGCACCTCCCAATTTTAAAGGAATTAAAATTCTGTGTGTGCACCTGGAGCCTTGGCGTCCATTTGTCCTGCAGGGTGAAAAGCCTTTGTGTTACCGGAGGATCAGTTAAGCTGTGTTACTCAGTGTGGTTCAACATCTCCTAGCATGATTTCCTGTATGGATGCCTGGTAAAAGTGGGAGGAATTGTACTTGGACACTGAACTCTGATAGTGCTGACACTTCATTCAGTGCACTATTTGTTTTCTATTGTTTAAGTGCCTGTGGCTAGGAAGAAAGAGTGCTGTGTCAAAGGCTTGGAAACAAGGTATGTATGTGTGTGACCCAAAGGGGAGCCTCTGAAAGCCCAGTCCCAAGGGCACCAAGCTGGGGAAGGAATTTTCCTCGATCACTGGGCTTTGAAGCAGATGTCTGAGGGTGAGATCTGCAGATAGCTCAGCTGCATGCTCAACTGTCCTTGACTTCTGTACAGCAGAAGCAGAGACTGAACCTTTCTCCTGAAGCAGGGCTGTGAACCTTTTCACTTGTTTCCCCATGTTGTAACAGTGGGAGAAACAGTGACTTCTTTTGTCAGTGGACACCAGCCAGACATCCCATCACCTGGGAAAGCTTGCTGGACTCTTTTTGTTATTTACTGGAATGATACTTAAAAAAACTTGTGATTATGTGCCTCACAGTAAATAGGAAGTTATTCAAATCCAGTCCATGCAGCTGGCTAGAAATACATCAAAATGAAATTATCATTTTCACATTCATCATGCCAAACCCCAAGATGTTACGAGGTAGTTTGGTTTAAGAGTGGAAAAAACATGACAAAGCCTTTATTTTCTTTCTGAATGCTACTATATTCTTTTCCAGTATCTACACAGAATAATTAGCAATTGAAGTGAAGTTTAGCTAATATTTCTTTTTTGTTTCTTTGGAGCTTTTGTTTATTATTCTCTGTCCATTTCAGTCACGCTGGTATCATGAAGAAAACTCAGAGCAGTGATGCCCTGAGTTCTTGAGCACAGAAGTAATTCTGTTTTGCAATGTGTCTTGGCAGTGTTCATACATCCCTCCCTGTGCAAGAGACGATCAGGAGAATTCTGAGAACGTCACGTACAAGCAGAAATACTGGAAAGAGAAAGTGGGTTCTCAACCATTTACATGCTATTTTAACCAGCACTTGAGGTGAGTACTCTCCCTTTGGCTAGGCAGGAGTGCTTATGCATCTGCTTAACAGCTGTCCATTGGTTCTGTTTGAAATTATATAAAAATGCATGCATATGTATATACACATGTGCAGACCCCCTCCAGAGTGATATGGTTTATCACACAGAGCTCAGAGCAGAAGTTTGCAAGACAACTCTGTGGATGAAAAGCTATATGGAAAGAAAAGGAGTATTTTTACCACTTGAAGTAAAAATATAAAACTCTGAGAAAAGTTTTCCTTAAAACACGCAATTTTTATGGCAAAAAGCATCTTGGCTTTTAACACTCAGATGGAAGATTTCTGGTGTGAATATTAACTTTCCTTTCCTCCACAGAAAATAAACCCTACTGTGTTCATGGAAGAAAAGGGAACGTCAGTAAATACTACCAAGTAATTCAGGAATTGTGTTCACAGAGGATTAATGGATCAGATATGTGTAATAAACAGCCACAGAACTGCCAGGTTTCATACACACTTGCAGAGTAGAAAGTTGTAACCTAAAGCATCTCCCCTTCTGTTTCAGTTCTTACTTTTACTGCCAATGTTGATGTAACTTCCATGTGTATGAGAGTGATGTGTGGTTTCCTTCCTTCAGTAAACAAAAAGAGGAGGGATTCCTTTTTCCTGTCTCTTTCTCATGATGATATACCAGGAAATAAAAGGTAATGTGGTGGCAGGATGAGGTTAGTCCTATCCCACAAACACTTGGAAGTTAAATAGGTGAGGGAATAGCTCCTGACTTGCAGGTGCAATGCAGGGCTCAGTGTGGGAGTGTTGGCATCAGATATTTAAGTTCAGAAAGACAAGCAAGAGGAAAATGGATGCCAATGTGCTCGGGCCTCGAATGAACCAGGGAGCTGGAGCAGGGTGGCAGGCACAGAAATGCCTGACTGTCCTGTGGGTGTCCTGCTGAGTGCCTTGGGGCTTCAGGTTTGTCCTAGGCTGGCTGTAATTGTTGTCTCCTGGGGGATACTGTAGACCTAGTCAGCATGCACAGGGTGAGTTTGTTGTCCCTGGTTAACTCTTTGCAGAGGGACACCACCAAAGCTTTGCAGCAATTTTTTTTCCTTTAGAGGGGAAAGAAACATTGCTTATAGCATGCAGAGGTTAAAACTTAGGGCACCCTGTGTGATGACATCAGACCTGTCACAGACCTTCTTGGCAGTCCTCTGGTCCACAGGGTGCCAACGCTTGCATCTGGTAACCAGGAGCTGAGTTATGATTTTGGTTTTTCTGGGCAGGCAGGTGTTGCCAGTTCCTTGTGCTCCTGAGAACTGGGACTTGCAACAGCCGCTGTCTGAGTGAGCAGGAGAGTCAGAAACATGGGATTGTCTGCAGGAGAAGTCATGGCTGGGGTACATCTAGCCTGCTGTGAAAGTTAATTTTTTAGTCAGTGGAGAGAAACAGGAGCCTTATATCTTACCCCAAAGTAAATGCCTGATACAGGTCAGATGCCCAGAGATGTTTATTTCTCTCCTGTAAAGGAGTGCGGTGTGGTAGGTGTCCAGAGCTATGTGAGCTGATTCACACGTCACATTTAGGTGAAGCAAAGAAAGCTTTTCTGAGGCTGCATGCTGCCTAGCACCTGCTGTTTATGTAAGTTGGCACTGAGGAATTGTGCAGCACTCAGGCAGAGTTTTTTTCCTTAAAGATGCTGAATCCTATACTGCTAAAAGTTCTTGCCAGCGCAATGGCTGCCTTGAAATGCTGCCTTTTGCTGATCATACAACAATTCATACACAGCCTAGGAGAGGCTTGCTGCCAGAGATACTAGAAGATAGTCTAAGCCAAGATGTGTACCCCATCTATTTTCTTCCGGAGATAGCAATGAGCTTTGGGAGATAAGTTCTGCTGACTAGGAATGTGCTTGCTTGGGTATACTTTTAGAGCAATGATGACTAAGCAGCCTGCAAAGCCATAAAAAGGAACCATAATAAACTGAGGGAAAAGTCTGTTCCCTTCAAAATAGAAGTGTGCATATTTTCTGACAGTATTTTTTTCACTCTGTGGCTAAGCTAACTGTTCTCTGTCAGTCTGTATAAAACATAGAATAAGTAGTTCCTTAGAGAATGTAGTATTTGTAACATTAATACTCTCCCTTTTGAAACAGCAGAATAAAAGTCTACGTAAAATACAGGCAATGAAAGGTCATCATCACCTCTTCCCCGAATTTACTTCAGCTTCATTGTCAGAATTGCTGCTGCACGCAGAGTGTACTGTTGGGTAACATCTCCCTTCAGTTTGGGGGTGCACATTTCAACAGGTTACTTTGAAAAGACAAAAAAAGGAATGCCATTCTTACAATTCAAAGTTATACAAAAGGGATGAGAAGCAGACTGGGCAATTTCAACCATTCTTAGTTACTGTAATTCAAACTGCCCAGCAGAACCAGCTGCCTGACATTTATCTTACGGAGCCAAAGTGCAGCCTAGCTTGGAGCTCAGTGCTTTACTGAAGAGCAAGGTTTTGCTTTGCCACTGTAGGCACTTACCTTTAGTGTCCCACTCATCTCTGACAAGCTTTGGGACAACGGGTTCAAGTTGCATGAGGAAGTTGCTTTTCTGGATCTCTGGTGAAGGTGCCTGTCTGTTGACATGATGAGACCCCAGTCTGAAGGAAGCCCTGCATAGCAGAAACCAACCTCCAGGGTTTCAGACCCCCAGATAAAAGACAAATTCAGATAAAGTTCTCAGGCTGTTGCCAAAGGTTTGGGAAGGCACTGAGCTCTAGGGCTTTGGTGTTCTGGATCTCACACCGAGTGTCCCAGGGGTCTGCAGTCATGACCTCATGCGAACAAGGACCACAGCTGCATGCCCTAAAGTGGGAACATGCAGGTTGGGGGAGATCCTGTCACTTTATTTCTTCATGTTCCAGGTCTCACTGACATCCACAATAAGAACAGAAAGAGAGAAACCAAGATGGCCATGAGCTGAGACCTTGCTGTCTCATGCCATGCAGAGACAAGCAGAGCAACCTGTGTCAAGTCATTTCTTATTAGTGGCTGATTTATGTGACGTTATTGCATTTTAGCTCTGGGTTTTTCTCATACCCAAAACCACTCTTTTGCTGTTTCCTTTGCTGTGGCACAGCAGATGAGCCAGCCATGCTTTAACCTCCTCTGTGTTTGCTGCAGGATGCTGTACACAAATTCATCAGAGATTTGAAGAGCAAACCCTCTCAAGTGATTAGTGACAATTTGTATGTTGTTGGGGTACCCTGCAGGGTTCCCACTTATCTCAGAATAATTATGTGCATAAGCTGAGGGTGCTCAGGTAGTAGGGCTGCTCATCCATGAATGCTGGAACATAAATCTTGGTTTGCTCTGTTACTTTACAGTTTTCTAAATTAATTCCCTGCACCTGTGGAGCGGTGCTTGGGCCCAAGGGGGAAAGGACTTTACTGTCAGTAAGACACTGTGCTGCCTCTACATGCAGCCATCCAGCTGAGGATCTCTGCATCTTAAAACAATAAGGGAAAAAATGGCTGCCTGTCAGAGCGAAGGGATGTGAATATCTGTGGGAAAAATCAGTGCATTACAAACATCATTAAATCCAGATTCTTTGAACACAAAAATATTTGTAAGGTTTCCCTATCCTGCACCTCCACCTCTGTCAGCTTTTGTTGTGCAACATAAGGTACACAGTGTGGTTCATAAGTGATGACTGAAATGTTTATGTGGCTGTAACCTTTTTGTTCTACATGACTTTTTGGTAATCCCTGCACTGCAATTCTTCCCATGATGTTCAGTAATTGTTCTGAAGGGTCTCAGGAAGGCCTGTTTTGTTTGGTGTCTGTTTGAACTACTTGGCAGAACCTAACAGGGATGTGTTGTATAATGCAAACACTAATCCAGTTAGCCCTGCTCAGAGCTCCACAGGGGTCTAGCCCTGAGCTCAAAGTCCTGCTAAAAATAAGTCCTGGTCTCACCTTTTAGCAATGAAAACGAAATTCCTCCCTTCCTCTCTGTTCAGCGAAAGGGAAAGCTGTGTTTTCAGGGTTAAGGTAGAGACTTCTTCAGAGGTTTTTTTTCCACTTTGTTCTTTCACCCTGGGACAGCTGCTGGGCAGTAGTGGTGTTGCACAGTGGCCATTGATGTTTACAGCAAGAACCGGGTCTGAATGCCTGAGCATGGCTTCCAGTTATTGGGGTGTTTCCCCCTTTTGTCCCCCAAGGTCTCTTTCTTGCCTCTGCTGCTGTTTTGTGCATGGATAACTGGTATTAGGAGTTTGGGTGCATCCCCTCAAGAGATTGCCAGTATTGAAGCTTAGGGGGAATATGTGCAACCCCTCTGCCAACGTGTTTGAACTGAATACTATATGAAAGTCACAGAGCAAAGATAGGTTTATTAAACACACTGTGCTTACAGGAACAAGGCAACAAATTTAATTATATCTGCTGATTTTCACAGGGAAAAGAAACATGTTTCTAGGCATGATGTGCCTCCTTTGTGTTCAACATCACTGCCTCAGCACCAGGGGAGTGATGCTGTTAGACTTTCCAGCAAAGACAGATCTTTACCATGAGAAGTCCTCCCTGGTGGCAGAGCACCTTTCCTTTTCTGGTTCCAAGTAAAACAACAAGCCTTCAGACTGTGGGAGCAGGCAAGACACCTTTAAAAAAGTAGCATGGAAAGTCAAAACTGCTAGCTTTGCCAAGCAAAGCCAAAGAAGTTATGTTACTGTGTTTCAAGTGCCACAGAGTCACAGAATACTCCGAATTGGAAGGCACCCACAAGGATCATCGAATCCAGCTCTTGACCCTGTGCGGGGTCATTCCCAAAAGTCACACCATGTGCCCAAGAGCACAGTCCAAACGCTTCTTGAACTCAGACAGTCTTGCTGCTGTGGCTACTTCCCTGGGGAGCCTGTTCCAGTGCCCAGCCACCCTCTGGGTGAAGAACCTTTTCCTGATACCCAGCATAAACCTCCCCTGACACAGCTTCAGGCCATTCCCTTGGGTCCTATCACTGGTCACCACAGAGAAGAGATCAGTGTCTGCCCCTTCTCTTCCCCTTGTGAGGAAGTAATGGCAATGAGGTCTCCCCTCAGTCTTCTCCAGACTGAACAAAGCCACCTCAGCCACTACTTATATGGCTTCCTCTCAAGGCCCTTCACCATCCTCATGTCCCTCCTTTGGATGGTCTCCTGATGACTTGAGGTTTAGCTTTTATATTCTGTATTGCCTACTGTAAAACTCTGAAGTGTCTTACAGCCTGCTGCTGCTGCTTTCTCATGCTAACATAGACATAACAAAGTCTCTAGGTCTCCAAGGACACCTAGGCCATGCTGGGCCCAGAAATGTGTAAACCAACATCTTGTGGAAGGAGAGCTGAGCTTAGAGAACTTACATCAGTAGCTAAAGTTTTAATTGGCAAATTTACGCTGATATGCAAATGGACCAAACCTATAAAAGCGTGAAGAACTCGACTTGCTGTCCATATTGGGGTCCATTTTGGCAGTAGCCTCTGGGCTCCCCAGGGTGTACGTTTGAAGGCCTTTCAAATAAATATCACCTTTATTCCCTTACTCCTATCTAGTCCCTGTTTCCAGGTAGCCTCTTCAGGCATCACTCCAACAGCTTCACATCTTTCCTGTATTGTGGCACCCAAAACTGCACACAGGAATCAAGGTGAGGCCACACCAGTGCACAGGGACTCTTGCTGTACCTAAGAATAGCAGTAATACCCACCTAAACCCAAACCTCATCTCAAGACTTAATTAAAGGCTCTGTCTTTGACTCTTTTCCAAAAGGGAAAATCTTTTAAATTACTAAGTCACAGTCACACCTATGAGTGTTTGACATCCATCACTGCTACCTTTGGTACCTATGTTTTCCAAAACATTTAAGATTCAGTCAAAAGGATACCTTGCTTTCCCCAATCACATTTTCTTTCCTTTAACTGAACCCAAGGTTCCAGTTTTTTTGCTTGCCCCTTATTTTTGAACTAACATCTGCTTAAAAAAATACTTAAAATTCAATGTCACTAATAAGTTCAGAGCTCTGAAGATTGAATGTTGCCTCCTTATGGCCCCCTTGCCAATTAGCACTCTGTTATTCACAGGTGATGATACAGTAACTATGAGGGAGCAGTATTATACCTCTTGTGAAAGGATTTTTCTGTTCAGGTGCACAGGTTGGTGAGTTTGCACCCATAAAGTTAATAGTACTTTATTCAATTTATAGTCTCCACCTGTGCTTGCTTATACATTTGGAGGATTTTTGCTGCATAGAATTCATGCATCCCACTATTGAATACACCTGGGATTCTTTTGATATTTTTTATGCAGCTGAATTTCAAATTTTATAGCTGAGCTGCTCACAATCTGAGTTTTATTCTGCTCCTTACTACAGAAACAAAGAGAGATCCATGGTGTCGGCCTTGAGGACTTTCAGGCTGGCACAGTGCAGAGTATTCTCCACACAGAAATTTTGGGTGAGAGAAACCCCCAAATGTA
Organism: Falcunculus frontatus; assembly: GCA_013398115.1. Lineage (NCBI taxonomy): Eukaryota > Metazoa > Chordata > Aves > Passeriformes > Falcunculus > Falcunculus frontatus. Next base: position 1,623,065 of record VZRV01010041.1, read on the forward strand.
AATGCAGGTGTAATTAAATCTGGCATCAGGTGTAGCTTGGCAGAATGGCTCCAGTAGATCCTTAAGGATGGATAAAACTCTGTAGATTTGCAAAGATCTCCGTTCAATTTCTCAGTGAAGGAAAAAGAGTTCCTTCTTTTTCCCCTACAGAAAATTCTTTTTTAGTGCTGTTTTCTGATCAGGACAAAGCTATCGTGGAAGAGACAGCACAGCCATTGAACAGGTATCTGCTCCCATGTGCCACTGTGTTAGGAGACCTTAATTCCCAGGACCTCACTGGATGAGCCTGGGTTGCCAGGATTTTAGGCTGTGAGGTTTGTTGCTCCAAGAAGCGTCAGGTGGTGCTGACGAAGAGACGTGAGGTGGGAGTGTTCAGTGTAAGTGAGGACCAACATGATTCAAGAGTACGGGTATTTTTCTAGTTGGAGAAAGTTCTGTATCTCTCCTTTGCAGATAGTTTTCCAGCAGACTGTGTGTCTCTGGCTGTAGATGGGAAAGCAACAGCAAAGTGCAAATGCCATGAGACTGATTTAATAACTGTTAAACTGCAAGGGAGAGCAGAAAAAGCCAGAGCTGAGGAAAACCTGCCATCACATTTCCCAAACAACATCCCAGACTTGGAAGAGGCAGATGGACAACAGATCTTTCAGACACGTGGCACAGCTAAATTTCCAAATGTCTCGAGATGCTTCCTCCTGTAATTCTCCTCCTCCCTCCTTTTCCTTTTGGAGATGTATAAACCTGTCACAGACCCAGCCTGTGACAAACATCTAATACACAGACTGTGTATTAGATGCTGCTGGGGGAGGCATGGGGGTCCAGACCTTTGTGGGAGTCTCGCCAAAGTGTCCCTGTAGAAGCCTACTCAAGTCTACTGAGGCACTGCTGTTGGCAGCACCAAATCACAGCTTATTGCTGAAACAGCCACTGCCAGGAAGGAGCTGAGTTGGGAGCCTTGGCCACCCTGGGGCAGGCTGCAGTCCTTGTGGGGATAGATTTCGTGCAGGCTGCTGCCTGCCAGTGCAGCTGGGCTAGCCTGGGCCACCAGCAGTGCAGTGCTGACCAGTTGGACTGGTCTCTGCCAGACTCAAACCACAGTCAGGGCTTCCTTCATCAGGAGCCTCCACGTGGCCCCATGGACACACCAGTGCTAAAAGCTAAAAGCAAAGCTTTAATTACTGTTTAAATCCATTTCACAAGGCCTGATAATATTTAAGGTAGACATGTATAAATGCTGCCTGCTATTATGTTTCTGCCAGAGTGGTTTTGCAATCCACAGTCACAATCCACTGTATCTCTCATGGCTGCTTGTGATGACCACATTCCCTGGAAGATGTAAAGCACCAACACTTTTTTTCTTTCTTTTTTTTTCTTTTTTAATTCAAATGAACTTGTTGGCCTATAAACACTGCAAGTGGAATGCTCTCACGCTCTCAGTCTGCCATGAGTGCTGGTGATAAAAAGACAAATGAAAGCAGTGAATGAACTGGTCCACTTAATAATTTTCTAACACTTTGGCAAATAAAGCACCTTTACTCCTACCATATTAGATGACTTCCACTTATGATGAATTGATGATATTACACCGATTTATATTTTCTCCATCTTCTGTTCCTCCTCTTCACAGGCCAGATGATGTGATGCTGAAGCGCACCCATGATGAGACTGTTCTCTTGCACTGCTTCCTCTGGCCCGTGGTGACATTCCTGGTCGGAGTCCTCATTGTGGTCCTGACCATCTGTGCCAAGAGCTTGGCTGTCAGGGCAGAGGCAATAAAAAAGAAGAAGCATTTGTGAGTGTCAAGGCTGCTCATGGAAAAGAAAAACCTGCAAGAAGGTGTCAAGTGGGGCAACCTGACACACCTGCAGGTCTGCGGGGCACCCAGCTGCATCTCCTTCCAGTGTCTGATCTGTAGTGGAGTTGCTCTTGTCTCAGGATTGTTCTTGGGAGATTGCCCCATGAAATGCCAGCTAATTACTTCTTCTGCTATGGCACTAAATAAGTATATTCTGCCAAAAAAATAAGAAAATCTACACTGCACCAAATATACTGTGTGCTGTTAGTGCTGAAGAGCAGCTACCCAGAAACTGAGACATTTTATATAACTCCCTGATGATGTTAATTTCATCTCCACAAAGTGATCTTTGCTAATGCTTAATATTAAATATTTAAAGTATTCACTTTAGATGGAACATATTTCCAAAATAATAAAATTTGATTGATTTGGGAGTTTTAAATTCTGGGGGGTTTCTTTTTTTTTTCTTTTTTTTTTTTTTCTTTTTTTTTCTTTTTCTTCTTTTTTTATTTTTAACTTCAAGAAAAACATAGCATTGTGCTGATTTGGTTTTTTTTCCACTGTGTAGAACTTAATTTTAAAATTCAGACTTTACCTTCTGTCTAGACAAAATCTTTTGTCATCACCCATTCACTGTGATGAAATGTAGAAATCTCTCAGAAATACTTTTAAAAGAAATGAAATAGTTATTGGAAAAGATGATTAAATACTGGATCTCACTTTATTGCCTCAGTGGTATTCAGTCCCTAAAGTTTTTCTTGTCCCCTCTCAGATACCCTCCTCACGAATGCTCCAGGCTGTAAGGAGCAGGGATTTTAGAGTAGTGGTTTTACACGAATATGTTCTACCAGCATCTTCCCCTAGCGATGTAGTACTGAGAGTCTGCTGAGGAGAGCCTGTGTGTCATGGTGTGACTCACATCACCAGAGAAGGACATCAGCTCCTTGAAGGGCTGTGGGTGTTTGCTGCTGAAGTGCCTGTCCCAGTCACTCCAGCTCAATGAAGGCCCCCTCTGAGGGGATGCTCCAGGAAACACAGGACAGTCTGGGCATGGAATCTTGCTGGGTCTGGTTTCTCTGCTTGCCCCAGCTCCTTGCAGTGTGTGAAGGGAGTACCAGCTCTAGTCCACTTGTCCAGCACAGTGAGTTCCATGTTTCTGGCAGTCTCCCGGAGAACATTTTTGCATGCCACGGTTGGGGGCTGAGGCCAGAGCAGTTTCAGGGCACTTGTCATTGCCCCCGCAGGGCTGACCCCCCTGGGACCAGCTGTGCAGCTTGGCAGTGCTGGAGTGCAGCAAAGAAGAAAAGCCATGTGGCTGGGTCAGGAAAGTGAGTGATTACTGGCAAAGCATTTTAATCTACATTAACAATTCCGCAATTCTAAACATACTGTGCATTGTACTAATCTCTAATATTCTTAGTATTATGTCTGAATACCTTGGGTTTTGTTGTGATTTTAACACATAGCAGAAATATTTCCTGAGGATGAGAAAAGTGCTAGATTTGAAAGCCTAAAAGCTTAGTTGGCACAAGGCACAATGACAAACTTGCTTTAATTGCCCAGTGTCCTTTCCAGATTAATTTTGTTGTGTGTTTTAAAAGTGATTTCCATAAGGTTTCTTGTACACACTGTGGTGCCCAGTGATGAGGGTGATGCACGACATGGGCAACAGAGTGACTGGAGGTCATTTCCCACTCCCTTTCTTACTTGCTATGTGACTTTCAGAGGGTCATCTGGTCCCAGTCCACACTGGGATAGCTGTTCCTTCAAAGCAAGTTAAGGAAATATGTTTGTAGAGGCAGGAACTTGATGCCTCTTTGCACATTACTGTCTATGAAAGATCCAGTTGGCACTGGTTACACGTGTTCAAGCACCTCCAGTCCTCTAGATGAAAAATACCCCTTGCAAGAAAAATTTCCAATGCTGTGTGTTAAACATCATCCCTTTGAAGGTGGCTGCTGTCCAGCTCACACTTGTACCTTCTGTCGGCCTACCGAAAAGAATAGTGCTGGATATACTGGGTGCAGAGAGGTTGTGAGCTCCCAGCCTCTCAGAGGAAAGCCTGCCAACTTCTCAAAGAGCTGTCCTGCAAAGGACACTGTGTTTTGTTTCACTTGTGTCTCACTGCTGTGGCCTTGCTTGCATCCACTGAGATTCTTTTGCCTCAGCAACCCATGAAACATAGCATTGCGTGTCTGATTTGGGGGCTTGGTTGCTATTTTTTAATAAATATATGTTACTTTTTCACACTCTGCAAATCACATAAAGCTGCCAGTGTGGGGTGGTTTGGTTATCTGGGTAAGGTGATGCCAAATTCTCCTCATTTATTTTTCTTTGGTAACTTCTTACAGTTAAGAGGAATAAGCCTGATTTTCTACATATATACACCCTTTGTTTACCCAAGGGAGAAGGAAATACACAGTGACACAGATTCATCATGAAATTTTAAGCCAGTAGCTTGGGGCTCACAAATCCAGATTAACAAAATCCTCTCTTGCTTTGCTTCAGAAGCTTTTGTGACTGAATTGTACAGCTGGTTTTCTGAGCAAAAGGCAAGAAGCAAATTGAGTGGATGCAGCTCACTTGACTGGCAATCATGTATTTAAATTTGTTGGAAATGCCATTTGCAGAGGCCTCTGGAAGAAAGTAATGGTTACAGAGATGATATGAAATTATTTTGCTGGGAGATTAACATTCCAAGTTAAATATTGAAATCAGTATGCAAAGACCAGCAATAGGTGTATGTCTGGCATGGCAGTGTGTGATGCTAAGGGGAAAACTCAAAATCCTAAAATTAATTCTTCTGTTCCACCCCATCCCTCACTGATTTAGAAATGTCTTTGTAATCCCTGTAGTTGATTGTGGAAACTGGGGATTTCCCTCTAGTGGATTATTCACTGATTTCCTCCTTGGCTTTGCAGATTTCCAGGTTTTGTGGTATATTCTCTGAAACATATTTGCAGCCAGAGCGGCTGCTTTTCCCAGAGCCATCTGCAGAGTTGGCTTTTGCATTTTATTCAATATTTATATGCCATTGCTTTGAGGAATTTTGTTCTGGCATGCTGTCTGCTGCTCTGCCTTCTCTTTCATGTAGTTTAATTAAATCAATTTGTTTATACAGTATCTTTCTTAGGCTCATTTTAAAAGTTGCAGTAATAGGAGCATTTTTTGATGCATTTTTCTTGCTTGTATGTTTCTGCGTTGCCAGTAACAGACAAGATTTCACAGAGTTAGAAAATTTAACTGCTGAATGAACAGCTTAATTCAAACTTGAAGCAGATGAGAGATGTCATGGGAGAATCCAGGGGTATTTTAAAAGATCACTACCCATAATCTCCGCTATAAATGTAGCCCTTTGACAGGGGTCCAGCACAGATTGCTGGATTTGAAGGACTGTTTTCAGCTGAGCTCTTCAGAAGGTGCTGCAGGATGCAGGTCGGGAAGTGCAGTGGGGAGATAGCACAGGTCTCAGTTTCCAGACTTGCACTTCCAGGTGTGTTTTGAGGGATTTGTCCTAGAACAGAACAAAGATGCCTGCAAGGCATGAGAGTGCAGAGCTCTCTGTGCATCTGCTGTGGCAGCTCAGCCTGCCCCTGCCCACTCCAACCCTGGCGCTGCCATCTGTGGGGTTTCCCTGTCTGCAGTTTGCTTCTGGGAACCCTCATTGCTGGGCCAGGCTGTGGGGTCATGCCCACAGGAGCAGGTATGTCTACAGAGGGCTGCCACACAGCTCATTTCACACACAGCATGAAAGCATCCATCAAGCGTGTGCTATCCCGTCAGAGTCCAGCTGGGAAATGTGGAAGGGGAAACATTGGTCAATGTTTAAAACCTTTTAATAGATGAAGTGGTGGGGCTTAAGTATTCTTGAGGAAGTGTCTAATGCAATTTGCTAAGGCGTACTTGAAAAATGAAAACCATTTAAAATTGGCAGTGGGGCTGGTCCGACAGCAGGACAGTGTGGATTGCCTGTGAGCAGAAGGGAAGTGCTGTGCAAGCATCTTTGCTCAGCACTGCAAATATGGGAGCTGCCTGCCAAATCAGGGTTTCTGCAAACTTTAGCCTAAATGGCCAAAGTATCTTAAAGCCAAGAACAAATATGTGGAAGTGGAGACACCTAGAATAGTGTTCAATAAGAGAAGAAAAACACTCAGGCCATGGCTTATATTTCAATAATCAAATGAAAGGAAGCACAGCTGAATTTCTGATTATGACGCCTATTATATCATGCAAATATAGTCTTTCTATCCCTGACAGAAATCCTATAGCCAGAGTTATCAAAAAATCAGCTTATTCCTGTGTTTCTCTGAGAATCAAAGCCTGTTTGTTTTGGGGTTGTTTTTCCTCTCAGCGTGGAACAGCTGCTATTCCTCCATTAACTTTCAGTCAGAAACCAACCGCTTCCCTTTCTGGCATCTTAAGAGGCTGCTACGCTGATCTGTCAAACTCACAATCTCTGCTGCAGAAAGCATGAGCAGGAAAACCTCAGAGGGAATATGTGTGCAATTAATCATCCTGCCTTGTCAGGTCACAGACCCACTGAATGAATCAGCCCTAAAGTCTGATATTTGAGAGGCCGTGCAATTCTTGTTCTGGTTTGATATGCAAGCGTGAATGCTGCTGTTGCTTGCACTGCGTTTAATTCACAGCTCTTTGGTGGTCTAAGGGTTTGAAGTCTTCCAAGCCAGAAAATCACTCTGTGTGTATTGGATGCATGGCTGGAGATGCTATAAAAAGAAAAAAGAATAAGCTCATTACACTATATAGCTGTAATTGTCATGTAAAATTTTATTATAAAATATATAATAAATTATATTATGTTGGCATAGCTGTAAAATTGCATACACACCTAGAATACACAATCTCCAAACAGCACATACAGCAATCAATCGAAAATAGCTCTCCCAGAAATGCAGTACTACTTCTGACACTGCATTAAAATTAAAAAAAAAGCAAACTCTCTGTAATTTAATTTAATGAGCTAATGGAGTGTCAAACTTTACTTTTAATAATATAACTTTTTCATAACATTTCAGCTAGCCTAAGTTCTGTCTTTATTTTTATTCGCATGCCAATTGCCATTCACTAAAAGCAGTTGGAAAAAAATCAGACAGTAAGCTCTTTCAAGTAATTGCTTGTTCAGCACCTGAGGGTTTCTGGACAAAAGACTTCAGCTATTTGGACCCCATACATACAGCAGGATCAATTCCTTTCCCCTCTTGCAGTAGGCTGGTTTGTCTCGTGCTACCCACAGGAGAGGGAGCAGAGCAGCCACCCACTCTCCACTGCTGTGTCCACCCAACAGCATCTCTGGGATGTAACATCTGGCATTTGCCAGGGTCCTGGATATCAGGAGCACTGCCAGAGTGTGGGGTTGTGGTACAGAGCATGACCCAGGGGCATCAGGGAGAGAGCTCCCACCTAAGGACAAATGTGAAACATTGGAAGGGGCATGCGTTTGGCAAAGATTGAAATCTTCCTTAGAATTCAAAGGGCTGAGCTGTATTTTCTCGCACTATTCCTCTGAAGAGTAATGTTTGAGATGACTAAAAAATTACTGTGAAATTTTCAGGAATTCCATTCTTAGGCAGGGGGAGAGTAGTTTGGAAGGACTGAATATACAATGGTCAGTACACCTAAATAGCAGGTAGCCTATTTTTTTCTGAAAAACCATGAAAAATGGGTCTGATACAAAAGGCAAAAAGAAAGGAAATGATGGAGTTAGCTAGTGTCTCTTGCTTCTGATAGATTAATTTTCAATCCTTATCAAAAATATAGAGCATATGTTATGAATATGCAAGTATCTGGACAGGTGAATCACAGGCAGTAAATGTTTCTGCTGTATTAAACGTAAATAGTGTCCTGTGAACTTTCCTGCTTTTTTACTAATGGAGAAGTATACGGGAAGCAATACATCATAAGGAGCATTTTAAATAATATCTCAAGATCTTATTGAAAAAGTTAATTGAGATCAGGCTGGCAATAAGAGAGAAGAGACTGAAAATGGGCAGCAGAATTGTCAACACAAAGCAATAATGGAGAGTGAGCTACCAAGCACAGGTGTGGGATGAGGTGTCTCAGTAACTTTATTCATTATATTAAATGGCAAGGTAAAGGGCAAATTAATTGTGGTTTTTTAAATATGCCAGATCAGGAGATTTATGAGCTCCAGTTTGATGGGCAGATGATTCAATAACAAATACAAGGAACCCAGAATACTAGCAGAAGAGTAAAATGTGTTCTCTATTCTTGGAAAATAAAAGGTAATAAATAAAGATAAAAGGTACAGACCAAATGTTTTGGTGGGAGGAAACATCTCAGCAAGCGAAACTGTGACTGTAAAGCCTTCAAATAGCTGCTAAAAAACACACTGGTGCTAGCTAACCCTGGATTTTGATGACATTTAGCTGATGTTTTTGGGGCTGAAACTGTAGCCTTTTCTCCAGTAGCTGTCACTAGGTGACATTTTGGGGACATGTGGGGGTACCATGTTTTTTTAACCTGTTTCAACCTATTTTTTTCACCTGTTTTGCTCAGAGCAATGTATTTCCCTTTTTTTTTTGTGTTGAAATTTCTGGGAAGTTGAGAGCAGAGTTGCATGTGATTGCTTACAGCAATTTGGACGGTTTTTGGTGCCTGAGGAAGGATCTGAAGCAGGCAGAACCCACTGGAAATAGCCCCATCCTGTCTGGGGTCAGGTGAAGCAGAGTAGCATCTTTTGCTGCCAGCTTCAGGCTCTGCCATTGCAACATCAGAACCATCAACTGATTTTTGTTTCCAAAAAAGCAGCACAGTTCTGCTGCAAACCCGTGCATGACCAGAAGACCCCTGCCTAAACTCTTGCCAGGGGAAGGAAGTTTGCACAACTGGATGCAGCAAGCAGGACATCGCTGGGGGTGAGCAAATCAGTGTTCACTGGTGTCAATGTCAATAGGTTTGAGGCTAGGCGGGGTTTTCCTCTGGAGTTATTTTGGGCTTAAGCCGTATATTCATGCACACAGGTTACTTGACAGTAACCTGTCTTCCTCACTGATGGTGTATGTGTGCCCACAGAACTCTTGCTGTGCCAAGCAAAGCAAAATTAAAAAAGATTTAGGCAAAACTCCGTATTTCAAGTCAGTTTTTAAAATATGCCTTGACCTATCTTGGAACTCTGTGAGAATTATTTGTTTTTGTTGATAGTACCTATACAGATTTACAGCCCATTTTGTAGGAATAGAACAACTAATGTATGGCTGCATAGTGAAAGCTCATTGCAGTGCTAACTGTGCCTCAAAGTAAGATGGATTGGAAGTTCTTCCTTCCCCGCATCCTGCTATTGGAGTGACGCACACAGGCTTTGATTTCCCTCCGTTGCTTCCTTGTTAAGCACTCTCTCTCCAGGCACACAAATACATATGTATTGTGCAGTAAGTGTTTACCAAACTCATCATTATTCTGTATTCATGCACACTGAGCTGTCTTTCTCAATAATTAGCTTTGTAATGATCAAAGACGTTCTGTACTGACTTGCATTCCTCCTCATTTTATTGTTCCTCCATCACTCCTCTCTAACTTTTCTGATGTTACATTTTCAAGGTTGCTTTTATTGATAGCCAAAACAAAAAGGCAAAATAAAAAATGAAAAGCCAAATTGATTACTTTCATATTTATTTTGTGAAGACATATTAAAATGAACTTCTTATTTTGTTTGATGCACATTCTGTGCTTTGCTAAATAACCTTGAACACTGAGGCCAAGTCAAGCATTGCTATTAGCAATACTCATTATGTAGTTCAAAAGTGTTCTGTAAAATTTGTCCCTCTGCCTTTAAACACTACCTTTTATACCCTATGACATTTGAGAATAAAGCCACATAAGAAATGCTGCAGTCTTGTTGACAGTGAAGTGTTTGCTTCCTCTTTCACAAGAGTAAATTTCTGGCAAATGTATCATGTTAAAATGTACTCCGTCCCTGGATGAGGAAGAGGAGGGCTGGCAGTAGAGTTATTAATTGGAGTTATGTCTCCTCACAGCCCTGGGAAGCAAAAATTTCTTTTACAGGAAGCTGAACTGCTGCATGCAGAGGTTATATTTTATATGAAAGACTGGACAGTGAAACAGAGACAGATATGAACTGCAGGGATCCTTGTTCCTCAGTTCCTACCTCAGAGACTAGCCCAGTTACCATCCCTTGCTGGAAACATCTGTGGGAAGATGTATGTTTTGTGGAGCAATTCAGTGTTTCTGCACATCAGCAGCCCGGTTAAATGGTAAAAATGCTCTGGGGAAAATGGCTGTGCAGGCCAGGGTGTGAGGCTGTGAGTGGGGGTGCTTGCTGCTGGTTCCACTGGATGCTCGCTTGACAGTGAAGATGCGGTTCTCCATGCTAGCTGGGGTTGGTACTCACACATCTGAGGGAAGGAAGACAGCTTTTCCTCCCTTTTCCTCCCTCCCCCCGTTGCTTTATCCTTTACCATTCCTCTGAACAATGCCCTCGCAGTTTGAACTCATTTTCGTTGAACTGCAGGCACTGCATAACTCATACTTTTGCCTGTTATTCCATTCCTAAACATCTGCCATTATTTATCTGGATGGTTTAAACTCTTTATGTTCAATTTATTAGTCTCTCTGAGAATTACCTCCAGCTTTGTGTGGAAATATGTTCAGTGGTGGAAACAGCTGCAGGGCTCCCCAGCTCCTCTTGTGACAGATTCCATTACAAGACGACCTCCACCATTCAGAGGGTGGGATTTGATGACTGTGCCATTTTCCTGGAAAGAGGCCGCAGCCCCATCCAACACAAGCCAGTGCAATCTCTTTTACCACCTAGGTTTTGAGTGAAGATGTTTTTAATGCAGATCCAGAGGCAAATGCCACTGGCAAACACCTTTCCTCAGTTATGCTGGCAAAAGAGTGTCCGTTCTCCTGTCCTGCTGGCCACACCACAGTGGGCTCCCACCACACAGCACTCCCCAAGCATGTCTGGGGACACAGCATTTGTGCTGCCAGCAGCTGTGGCAGCTTGTCCTCACCCAGCCTTGCCCACCGTGGTCTTAAATGTAAGGAAGACAGGGGGAGAAGGGGCCTAGAGCCTCACACAGATTAACGTGCTGTTTTTTTGGTGTCTTTTTCCCCTTACATTTCAGAATCCTGCTAGGCTGAAATGCTTGCTTCAAGGTTCCATCTTGCCCAGATCCCATATTTCCTACCATTGTCAATTACCAAGGACCTGGTTAGGTCACACCAAATTTTGTGGCAAATTAGACCGGCCACAATGTTTGCAGAGAAGCTTGATTTGATACTTAATTTTGAGTATCAAGTTGAAGGCTGGAGGACCATTTATTACTTCTGCTTAAAGGTCATTGCACAAGCAGCCTTTGAAGTTCAATTACTTCAAGGCCCATATACCACCCAAATCTGTGTCTCTGCTGTAAGGTTTAAAATGCACCACTGTTTTCTATAGCATCTTGCATGCCATCTGTTTTCCAAATCACTTTCCTCAGCTGCATAATTTAATTACTGAGATAAGAACTAGAGGAGGGAGGATACAGAGAAAAATGGGAAATTTGTTTGTGAAGCATCTGCATTCAATTCTCCCTTTCAGTGTGTGGGTACTAGAAGACATAAAGTGGCACTTCAGGAGCAAAGGGGACCTGGTCACACTAACAAGGCTTTCAGCTTCCCCATGTCCCTGGAGAAGGCTGATGCAGGGAACAAAGTCTCACCATGCTGGGGTTTCGTGTGCTTGGTATAATACAGGGCATGAACTAATATCCATTGTCCTCCTGTTGCCCAGAGCTTTTCTTTCACTTTCTCTGGTCCCTTCTTCTTTGAGGCTGGTACCCAGCCATTAGGCATACTTGCAGCTATGGGAAAGTCAGTGTTAGACTGGCCTTTTTTCAAACCCATCATTCCTGTTCCTCATGGGGATAGGTGAGAGTCTGCGGACTGAGCTGGGTTGCAGTCTCATTTTTTAGGGGCAGCCTGGAGGGACTTGTGAGTGGCAGATCATGTTTGGTCAGTGCAGCTGGACTGAGGGAGTGGGAAAAGGTCTGAGAAGAAAAGAGAGTGATGTCTGACAACCCATGCTCTGTGAGCCCACGGCTGCATAAAAACCTCAGACTCTCTCTCCTGGAACAAACTGGGGAGATTAAAAATAGCTATTTGTTTTTGTTGATGATAAGGTAATTTTAACACAGGTCACTTCCCCAGTCTGCTGCACTGAGTGCCAACAAGCAGAGAGATGTGGGAACAACTGGGCAGCACAGGGGGCAGAAAGGAGGAGGTGGGAGAGAGCCACTTCCTTGGGGACAGCAGCATCTCAGGCAGACAGTTCCAGTGTGGCTTTCCCTGGTGGGGCTGAGTGAGGAAGGAATGGGCTGCCCCTTGGTGCAAGGACCCCATGGGTGAGGTGAGTGTGCTCCTGCGCTGCAGGAACTCGTCAGCTCAGCCCCCTGCCCAGAGCACCACAGGGACCGTCCCCTGCCATCGCACCATATGCTCCTTCACAGGCTCTTTTTCTTCTCGTCTCTGACAGTGCGCTGGATAGAGAAGGGGAATCAAATAAAAGACGTCACCACAATGCTGTTGGAGGTCTTTGGTGGCTCTATCCTTCTTCCTAGCTGCCTTCCCACCCCAGCATGGATGTATGTGCATTTTTCTCCACTAAAATGGATGCATCTTCTCTAGACAAGAATAGAAACAATTCACTCACCATATTTTCTGTCATTTCTCCTTTTTCTCTCGTGGACTCAGTGCAATAAGATGTTTAGATCTAACCCCACCAAAGCAAACAGAAATCCATGATGAAGAATATTGCCTTCAGGTCAAGGATCTGAAATTTTCTTACCTGCCTTGGTCCAACAAGCACAACACACTTGACGCTAGCACTCCTTTTTGCTTTTTCCCTTCTCCACTTTTGTAATTGAAAGCTCTGGCATTTTAGAGGCAAGATTCCAGCCACCGTGGGAGCTGTTGGAGGGTGCAGGGGGAGTTGCTCGTTCACCAGAATGTTTACAGAAAATTTGTCACAGCCTGACCAGATCTAATTGGCATGATGTGTAAAGAAACAGGCTCCTCGGATATTTTTAGTACTCTCCAACCTTTCCAGCACAGAACTGTTGGGCATTAATTAATTCCAGTTGTCTGCCGGTTCATTCTCTCAAAGTTGGATTCTCACAAATAATTTAGGTCCAGGTGTCTTTTAGATCAAGTGATAAGACAACAGGATGCTGGCATTTATCATGTCTGGTGTCTTGAGCCTATCTTTTCTGATGTTTGATACTTTGGACATTATATATCTCTTTATTGCCTTTGCAACTACCCATTTTTTTCTCCTAGTGGTTTCATTGCTGCAACTTTAGTCATCGACAGGCAGCAGAAATGCCCCCAATTAACACATGGACCTTTCTGTTGCTGTCTTTTATTTGCATAACATTTTTTCCCTAGCTAAGATGCATCAAGCATTCTGAACATCTTCACTTTACTTTCTGCATCCAATTATTTTTACTCCGTTTTTTTACAGTGTAGCTCCATTCATACCAAACCTATTTGGGTAGTTTTACTACAGGCCATATGGTCTGTATTTGATTTTCCAGGAAGTTTGGGTGTTCTTATTCAGAATCCCCTGCCTGTTCTTATTCGGAAGTCTCTTTTTTAATTTCAAGATTCTTTACTCTCTGTGGTATGGAAAACAGAATTGGAGGGCCTTCTTTCTGTGCTGGCCACACTACAGCCTCAAGCTCGATCTGGGCAAAAACCAGATACATTTATTCCATGTATCCAACAAGACTGGGAGAGACCTTGTGATTACCATGCGAAGAGTTAATTTTTAAAACTTCTATTATTAAATTTCCGAAGTAAAAATTATTTACATAACTTTGCATCATGAGGCAATGAAAACAAACGGATTTGAAATTTGTGCCGGTTCCTACTGACATATATGTGTGACTACACCAAGGATGGGGAGAATTTGCAAATGAGTGTTTAGTCAGTGCTGTTTCCTTCATGCTTGCAGACTGATGCAGGGGTCTAGTGCTACTGTCCTGCAGAGCCAGCCAATGTGGATGCTTTCCTTTCTGAAGAGGTCTCTGCCACTATTTTCCCCCAACACTCTGCTACTTTGATGATCAGTGGAGACACTTCAACTGCAAATCTCTCAAGCTCATCGGTTGCTGTCCTGGGGAAGAACTGGAACTACTGTGAGAACTGGGTTTGGGTTTTTGGTCGGCAACAGACCTCCGAGTGTGACTCCAAAAGGCATTGCTTAAATTCAGAGTTTTATCCTGAAAATACAGTACAGCTCCCACAGAGATACAAGGATCTGAAGCCTTTGAGGAGGTGACCATGTCCATTGAGCAGGGTGAAGCGGCCCAACTCCTAGTCCATCCCCAAATGTAACCAGGGTACAGGGATAGTAATCAGTTCTTTTAAGCCCATGGATACCTACACTGGGCACTGTAGAACTCTCCTAAGGATGACTGCTTTGTCAATATATTGACTTTCTGTGTCTTTGATGAGAGACATGCCTCTGGGGTATGATTCCTGCTTGGGCATAAGCAGTCATAAGGGCAGTCTGGGATGATTACCCTGGATAGACAGACACCTCTTGGATGGAAATGTTTCTGTGATCAGATAGAGACACTTGGAGTTTGCTCTTTCTCCTCAGTCGGTGAGCTTCTCCAGAAGATAGTTCAGACCTGAGATGCCAGAGGCCACCACATGTTTGAGGAGATGAAGGGAGCCAGGGTAGACAGCAGCTTGGTCTCTTGAGTGCAGCCTGTATATGGCATGTACAGCTCAATATCATCCTGATGCCTGGCTTCCACATCACACAGGCAAAGCAATCATTTCTGAGCTAGAATTGGAGACAAGGACTTAGAGACAAGAAAGAAATACCAGATCAAAGCAAAATTTATGCTCCTGATAACCCATCAAAGGGTTTTTATGAAGGTGTTATTTTAGGCCCATATTCAGCTTTCTTCTGCCCAAGTTTTGGAAGCATGCATGAGGATGCACTTGGGCATTGCTTTGTAAAAGGTGTCGTTTTAAGGCTTTGTGCAAACCAGCCCAGCCTAGACAGATACATAGAAAAACATCCATGAGATCCAACATTCGAAAAAGGGCTGCTGGGAGACACAGACCCCCCAGGAGGGGTTCACTCAGCTCACCCCTTTATACCTGCCCTGTCCTTCGGAAAGAACAGTTCCTCTTCTTGAACAATGTTTAAAGATTTACAGGGACAGAAATACCCGGATTTGGGCCCCTTCTGTCCTGAGAGGAGTAAAATTGCAGGTCTCATGTGTCCTCTGCCAACCAGGTTGCGTGGCCTCACCGATGTGGGGAAAGCAGGAAACCTCTGTCTTTATCCTTGATAAGAAGTAGCTGCTCCACCTGCTGCTGGTTTGGTTTGCAAACATGAGCAAGCAACCACCAAAGGCAAGCAAGGACACTGTGCGTGATTTGGCAGGGATTTTGGCATGAGTGTGCAAAAACCTGTGTACAATGATGTCTGCCCAAGCTGCTGCAGCACTTGCCAGTGGTGCTTGGTGCCTGGCACTCAGCTGCTGCACAAGGCCATGGCTGTTGCCCTCTTGGCCCGGCTCTTGGCACTGATCTCACACTCCGGGCCTCCGGAGTGTACAGATCCCCGTAGCCTTGGGATGGGGGCATGGTAGAGCTGATGTGTCCCCATCACACGCCTCTGCCGCTCCCACCACGTGCTGTGGCCTCACAGCTCAGTGATGGAAGGCCTCAGCATGGAGGGAGGAACATGCCAGTGCTGAATCACAGCTGGGCTACCTCACAGTTTCCTCTCTTCTTGAACCCTGAAGCTGTGTGCAGCCACCTGGAGCACTCTGCTGCCTAGGACATGCTTCTGCCACTCTTTCCAACTGGGAATTTGAGTCAGGAGGGGTGGGGAGGGCAATCTGCAACTGGGCTTGGACTGCACCCTCCCTGTGCTGACAATGGGGACCCTGCCTGGTCAGTGAGAGCCCTCAGGCGAATTTTAGCCTCTTTTGGGGGCCCCAGAACCTCTGCAACAGCAAAGCTGTGGGTGCTGAGATGATGTTTTCCCTGGAGAGTTAAAGGCTTTGAGGTCCACAAAAAGCTTTGCCCTCTTGGACCAAGGCGCCTTCGCACCTGCTCTGTGCTGCTGACTACTACTCCAGATCTCTGGGAGCTGGGACCATCTCTCATCCCAAGGAAAGCTGCTCATTGCCGTGAAGTTCCACATGATGCATTAAGCACCCAACTGGGGTATAAAGAGGACGCCAGGCAGCTGCAGGAGCCAGACCCCAAGGAGCCACAGTCTCGGCCTAAGGAGAACCAACAGCAGTTCAGTTCCAGGGGGAGGCCATGGGTGGCTCAGTGACCGATCCAGCCCAGTCACACCACGGCTGCCTCCTGACCTGCCCATGGCCTGTGCAGCCATTGCAGAGCATCCCCCAGCCCCACAGAGCACTTATTCTGAGAACAGGAGAAGGGCTTCTCGCTTTTGCAACGTCTCCTCAAATTAATTGAAATGCTCGTTTTTTCCTCTTTTTCTGCTGTGGGTTTTTTTTTTTTTTTTGCACAGGTTGGGAGTGGTATTGTACCAGAGTGATGTGCAAAGCCTTGGCTAGTAACGTCTGGAAGTTTCACTTGTGGTATTTGCTGACATACCGGCATTGCCACGTCCTGCCTGCCATAAGATGTCTGACACCAGCACCTATTTCTAGGGCATAATAAAGCAACTGATAGTGAAGACCGGCACCGGCAGAAAACTGTAATTATGGTACATGAGATGACTTATCAGATAAAAATGCCAGCTCACAGGTATGAAGCCCAGGTACAAATCAAATCCATATAAAAATATTGAAGTTAAAAATTACATTCTGGGGATATTTTAACAGGAATCAACCACTGTGTTCTTACTGAACTAGAAGAGACTCTTTAGTTTCCTTGCTGTACCATGTAAAAACACTTGTATCTATCCTTGTCTGCAATGTTGGCCGTGTTTCTCTTATGTGGAGATACTAACTGTACATTATTTTATCATTATCACTTCTCTTTTGTGTCTACATTGCTTTCAGGACAGAGTAGAGTTCAGAGATAAACTTTTATATCACAAAGAAAAAAACCTCACAATTCCCTCAGCCTTCACTACACATCTCCTCAGCAAGCAGTTCACAGTACAAGTCAACAAATCATTCTTTCTTTTAAATAAACTTGTCTTAAACATTTCTGATGACCAATAAGGAGTAACTGAGAAAGAGCACTGGTAGTAAGCTTGCTACTGCCAAGCACCCTGACCCCACAAGAATGGTTATGCTAAAAGTTTTTAAGAACTGTGGAGAGCTGGAGGAGAAGAAATACATTTGTTAAAAAGTGTGGTTTGGATCCTCGAGGGGCAGGCAGTGATGGAGCTGCCATGTGGCACTAATTGGTACAGCTGCCTGGCATAATGTCTCTAAAATAACAGGCACTCAAGTTCAAGACCCACCGTGGTTTCAAATATCCATTGCATAATCCAGACAGTATCCGGTTTATTAAAGGAGGGTGCAGAACCAGGGAGGAGAAGGGAACAATGGTATCTTTCCACATGGGCATTAATCTGGCCAGCGGGCAACAGCAGAGCCCCCTTTTCCCCAACAGGCTGAGGCTTCTGATAAATCTAATGTTTTCTGAAGGCTGTCTCAATTGAAATCAAACGCACTATGACCTTTTCTCTGAGCAGCAGGACAACAAAATCTATAAGGCAAAGGCAGTCAAACAGAAGACAAGAATGTGATTTTTTTTAAATGAATGTTTTATTCATGAACTATTTATAAAAATGTGTAAAATACACTCAAATATATTTGATTTGTTGACTGTAGCTAAAAATATAAAAATATACTTAAATGCATAAATTAAATTGACAATAGTAGCACAGTTCTGTGTTCACCCACTGTTTGTTAGGAACACAATTATAAGTAATTATATTGCATATGAGCATGGAATATGTACTGAAGACGTTTTTCAGACACTTTACTCCAGGCACTGGCAAAGAATTTATGGCTAGCCGCATAAATTTCAAAATTGTGGGGTTTTCACTATAGCATACTGCCCTGCTGTAGAGCAATATATATTTAGCTTCTTGATGTTACTTACAGTATTTCTTTAGCTTTCAAATAAACCAAGAAACAACTAAACTGTCATGGATACTAGTTTGCATCACTGACACTGTGTGTGTCCCAATTCCTCAGTTTTTTCTCAATTAGCTAGTCCCTAGTCTCCAGTATTTCCTGCCGGCCTTAAAAAACAAATCCCAGTTTGAACAAGCTGTTGATCTGTGAGGTCACTGATAACAGACCAGTTTGCTTTGGCCATAGTGGTGCTACCAACAGGTCAGGAGTTTGAGTTTGTCAGCCTGAGGGGGACAGTTGAGAGCATGGGGTCTACAGTGAGTTGCCCAAATACTGGGGTGAGCACTCATTTCAATCCAAAGTTACAGCACCCTGGGATTATAGGTCCCAGAGCTCCAGAGCCCAGGCATCGGTGACATGGCCACGAGGGAGTGGTGGTCATTCTATATTGCATTTTCTTTACACAGACTGTATATCTGAAGAATTGAAAGAAACCTGAATAAATGTTAAGCACCTGCCAAGGCACTCCTCAGACATGAAGCTGTGGCTGTGGTAGGCTGCATCTCTGAGAGTCAGATGCATTTCTCTGATCTTTGGCCTTGGAGAGAGATGCTGATATAGTGATTAGATGGTTATTGTTCTCATCCCTCTAGCCCATATATTAAATCCCAGGCTGAGGAGCACAGCTAAGTGCTCATGTACTCCTATCTGTCTAGTATTTAACTTTCTGCTTTCAAAGTCAATGTGTAAATAACCATTTACAATACATAATATAAACTTAAAGCTCACACATTTTCTTTTCTCTGTTCTACAACTGAAAGGAAATTCATAGTATATTATGGCACAAAAGAATATTTCTGGCATTTAAGGCATCATTTATTGCTAAATAACTATAGCAGCAGAGAAAAATGTATAAAGTTGCACTTTTTGACATCTTCACAGTATACCTATTTCTCTCACCTACTTTTGTGTTCCATTAGTAACAAAAAATATCATTTATCAACTCCAGCTATGTAAAATCTTTTTTTTTTCTACAATCGCTAGTGGATCTTGTAATTGTATTGCACAGATTAAAAAAATATTTACTACAATTTTTTCATTATTAAATAACTTTCAATACAAAAATTTCAATTAACCTAAAAGCCCAACCCTGCAAGTGCTTCAGAAGTGGAATGGTATTTTCTTCAGGCAAGCATTCCAGTTGACTTTCATGAAAGTACTCAGGTAGCTTTGTGGACAATGCAGAGATTCAAAGGATGGGCTCCAAGTGTGCAAATCTTAGCTTATGGATCAGCAACAACACTAGCCTTGCTTTCTAACATTATTATTGGAAAACATCAAGAAGGGAATTCTGAACATCATCGAAGACATTCAAAAGATGTTCTTTTCCTTAAGAGCTGTCTTTGCTCAGCACACAAGCTCCTTCAAATCCATTCTTGTTACATTAACAATTTCCCATCAGTCCTGTTATTCAGCTTACAGGCACAGTAAATATAATTACTAATACTGAGAAGTAGGTGTTGTATACTAACAAAATGCTACATAGATACTTTTTTACTTTTCCTCAGTGGATTTACACTGGTTTCATATGAGCAGAATTGGCTAGAGAGCAGAACCAGAGCAATAATGTGTGTATACAGTCTCATGTGTGACCTACTTGGGCAGAAATGTAAAACTGCGCAAGAGCACCGTGCCAGAGTGTTTAAGGTCATCTGTCATGTTATGAAGTGATGAGGAGGAAGAGGCTTACGAACTGTGTCCATTATTAGCCGAGAGAAAAGAGGAAACTAGCTGTCTGTGATGACATCATCATTTTGGGTACACATTTGTGAACTCTGTAGGTGCAGACAAGGGAGCTGAGAATGATAAAATAAACTGCAGAACGATGTGTGTCTTTCTGAAAATGATGAACAACTCACATACACAGCACACAATCAGACTTTTTCCCTCAGATCATATAGTACTGAGTGAGCTCCATTTCCCTCAGCATTAAAAAATGACACAGTGATATAGAGTGTGAGGTAATTTATAGGGTACACTCGGTGTGTTTTAACAGTGTAATTGTACTGCTGGTAACTAACATGGTGATCATCACTCCTCGGCTACCCCTGCAAAAAAGAACAAAATGCAGTGCATGTAACACAACAGCAGTTTTCATGATGCCTTAAGTCCAGCAGTTATTAACACGATCAACAATTGATCTAACGTTGCCATGCTCTTTTGTCCTTGCTTGCTAACCTAGTCATCTAGCAAAGGAAATAGAGAAAAGAAGGTGTCTGCAGAAAATAAGCACATTTCTTTGTGGTTTTGCTTAGACTTTCCTCTGTGAAAATGTCTTCCACTCTAATGCTAGTTCCCTTCTTCTTCAGTTTCCATTAAGGATGGTGAATTTTAAGGTTTGTGTGGTGCCAAAGAGGATGTGCAGGAGGGATGAGCTGTATTTTCATAGAGAAACACCTAAAAAGATTAACCAAGTTTACATGTTTTGAGCAGCTGTGACAGCTGATTTGAAGGGTGGCTTCTGAGGCATGTGAAGGTATTTGGTCAAGAAAGGATAAGATTCCAGATGGAGTAGGAAGAGTGACTATCAAGCTGTTACCTTCTGTCTAGGAAAACTAGAGTGACATGGATGTGCACAGTCCTGATGTGCCACAGGAGTTCCTCAGTTAGGCATTTAGTTAGCTACTTACTGGTTCTCAGAAGGCCTTCAGAAATATTTATTTTTCTCCAAAACAGAAGTGGAATTTAGGCACTTGTCTTCAGCAACAAGCTAAGTTTTCCCTAGGAAAAGTATGGGTAGATATATGAAGGAAGAACTATGAAGCCCTTCCATCTTTTCATGACGGAGAGGAACTGTTACCACCTCTTCACTATTTGTTTGAGGAGCATTTTATAAAGACAAGTAATAGCTGAACAGAGTGTTTAGACCCACGAATGAGATGCCTCTTTGCAGAGGAGAGAGAGGCTGTGCATAATCCACTTGGCAGGGCAGGATACCTGGTAAGTGCTCTTGGATTGTACTTCTTGCTAATCACCACATATTTTCAGTAATGAGTCCCTGCCTGGGCGCACGGGGGTTGGAACTAGATGATCTGTAACGTCTCTTCCAACCCAAAACATTTGATGATTCTATGATCAGCACAGCTCTGCCAGCCTACATTCCCTGATGAGCCTTTTTCCATTCCAACTGCTCTTGTGGTGGTGACATCAGGTTACATTCTAGTGGAGAATTCTTTCTATGCAGACATGCTGGGGCCAAACTGCCCCTTTGTGAAAACAAGTGGCATTTGAAGGATACCAACACCTGGGGCAAAGAAGCCGTGCTGCAAGCAGCTTAAGGCCAGTTGTGTAGACTGTGGGATATAGACCTTTTTATGTCTTTGTTTCAATATGTTTGCAATCCCTCTACTTTTTTGGCTGTCATGGTACAGCATTGTTTCTAATGTGCTATGGAAGTTGCCAGACTTCACATCCTCACAGATCTGTTAACACAAATGTCTGAGGTGTTTCTTTGAACATCTTTCTTAATTCAAATTATACACATGTGGAAGTGCACAAACACAAATTGTGGTCTGATTCTGCTCTCTTAAACCAGTGTAAAGCAATGAGAATGTGACCTTTCTCCTCTCAAAGTATGTGGTGGGAGAAAGGCCTGCTAGACTTCACTGCAGTGTATGTTGATTGATATTTTTCTACTATGTCACACTAGACTGAAACAGTTGCTTCTAATGAGGTGAACCCTGTTTTACTTGGTTGTTAATGAGTTCTGTAAAAGGTATGCCACTGTGTTATGGGTTATAACCATTTTTGTCAGATGAAAAGTGGTAAGTTTAAAGTGTAGGGTAGCATTGTAATTCCTATACAGGACTACTGTCCCCTTGCTTAATAGTAGCTTATTTCATCTCACAAACACTGAAATATTTTTTAAAAATGAGGTTCTCCTTAGAGGATTTTTCCTGTGTCATGCAATAGCGCCCCAAACGCAGCAGTCCTGTTAGCCATACAATTTAAAATAGTTTATGTAGAACAGTTTATAAAAACTGTGATAAGAAAAAATAGTATTATCTGAAGCATAATATTAATAGAAACAATATAGAAAAAATACATATTTACATAATGCCAAAATACAATTATATACATTAATATCTATTACATTTAAATTATATATCTTTAAAAAAAAAATCACCAGACCAATAAATTATACACAGTCTCAACCGAAAGGTCTGGCACCTTTCTGGTGCATGAAATACATACATTAAAAAAACCAAAACAAAACCCCTAGTTAACAAATGTGTTCACAAAAGCAGGTATCTTTAACATTCTTAGTGCCTTGAATAAACAGCATCTGAAAGTAAGGAAAATTGAGATTAGAAAAAGTAAAACAACGCAGATTCAGTAGTGCTCTGAGACGTGGCTGTGTGGCAGCAGCACTGGCTGGTGACTGATGTGACAGCTAAAGATCAGATCTCACCTCTGCTTGGACTCTCAATGTATGGAACCTGGATATTTCAGTTCTTGGCCTCCTCCAAGCCTGCTCTACCTGTAGATGACAACTCTGATTTCTACAGGCTAGTTCAAGAAAATTATTTTGATCTCTTATCGTATAACCCTAATTCCTAATGTCCAAATTGGTGGAGCTACTGAGATCCTTCTGTCTTGACTCTAAAAACTTCTACATTCCTCAAGAATTAGCTCTATCAAGGCACACAGGTCACCTCTGCTTACAGCTTCTCCGCATTGGTCCTCTGGCCATGAGAACAGGAGGTGAAGGGCAGTGCTAGTGCCAAGTTTGCTACTCCTGCAACTCTTATCAGCAAGGAATTGGATACAGGTTAGGAAAAGGAGCCTACAAGGATAGGGAGTCTGGGGAGAAAGAAAGAGCACAGACTAGGAGACCTGTATTTTCCAGTCAAGGCAGATGGGGAATCTCCCAAGGCTGCCTATATAATCAACAGCAGATGAGGGTGATGCAGACAGAAATCGAACGCTGTGAATGACAGAAGAGCCCAGTGAGAGCTGCCAGTGGCCTCAGTGGCTTAAAGGTGGATGGTGTAAAGATTTGTGGGGTAAAACCAATATGATAGGGAAGGGGTTCTGTTCCCCTGACAGCATAGGAACCACGAAGTGTGAGACAGGGAGGGCATAAAGGTAAGGTAGGAGCAGGAAGTGATGTTATAATGACTACTAATGGAAGAAATAAAGACACAGCTGCAAGAAGGAAAAGAGCAGAGAGAACAAATGAAGGTCCAGGAAGTAAAGAAATATCAACGGTCAAGGATAGCACAATTTCCCCTCAATTACATTGTCAGTGAGCTATGACATTTGAAACATTTTATAATTTGATAAACTTGCAGTTACCTCTGTGATACTCTGGATTCACATTTTCATATATTGGAAATAAGGGATTTTCTTGTTCACTGCGAAGTTTTCTGGCTCTTAACACATCTCTCACACATTGATGTAGATACACATATTGACACTGCAAAAGATTTCTTTTTAAGACACTGAGGAATTTTGTAATTTAATTTTCTGTATTGCAAAAATATCATTACAAGCTAACTCCCTCACACAAAATCAAGGGTGGTGTTAAGAATTAAAATATCCCTCTAAAATTAATCTCCTTTTTACACCAGTAATACAGTAAACTGTCGTGATCATCTCTCTTTAGAAACAATACCAGTAAAACATAAATGAACACAGTATGTTTTGACAGATCATGCCATGAGTGAAAGCTTTAGCAACTGTAAAGCACAATTTCACATGGTGCTGTGTTGGATAGCTACTACTTCTGAATGCTTTGGTATAAAGTATATGTAGAAGAATTAATATGTACAGGGAAGCATGCAGAAAAGACAAACAATTTCCTGATTTTTTTTTTGTCCTGAAAATAAATATTTTCCACAGAATTTTATAATAACATATAAATATTTCAGACAACCTTGAGAAACCTAAATCTCTGAAAAAATCAGTATTTTTTTTGATCCAGCACAAGTTCTAAGATTGTTTCTGACTATGCAGCAAATGAGAGTCTTTTCTGAAGAGTGCCTTTCATAGAATAGAGCTAAAATGACATTCACAACCAAAGTAAGAAGGGTCAGCATGTTACTGGCTATTGGTCACTCACCGAACTGTCTTAACAGAATAGATCATTAAACTTTCATGCTTTGCTACTCTTTGTGGTTTATGACATGGGTCATAATAATCTTCTGATTAGTGTAACATGGCACCCAAAAACTAGGCCGAGCACGTTTATATATCAAGGTGTACCTTTTTAACATTACGTTATCTCAAATATTTATTAGAGAAATTATGTTTATGTATTTTCTCCCATCACATCTTCTCTTGTTTTCCACAAGACATTCTGTGTCTTTTTCTCAGTGCTCTGGGAAAGTGAGGATATCTGCCTTTATGCACATACAGCTGCTGTCTCTGTGGAGCAGAACCCTGCAACCCACCCACCAACATGACAGAAAGTTGGCCAAGCATAGAGACTTTCTTTGGCAAAGACCATTTTCGACTGGAATGATTACAGCTGCTGTAGCACACTGCCTTTTGAGCTGATGCACAGAGTTTTCTGTTATTCCCTTGCATGTCTCCACCTGCAGTCTCCTGTCTTAAACAGTGTTGAGCCAAGTGTGAAGCAGGGACACTGTTTTGTTGCTGCTGTTTTTCTGTGACTGAATATTGTCAAGTATGATGGTACTGTGGCCTTTGACTTTCGTGTGGATCTGGCAGCCTTTTGACTTAAATGTCATGTCAAGCTCATGCCAAAGGTAGGCTTTGTATCACACAACTTTAGTTGTCTATAAGTCAAATTTAGGCTCTTGAGGTAGTTGCCTCTTTTTTCCAGCTAGGGAAAAAGAGCCACCCTCCTGAGATGTCTGTTCACCTTTGCAGACTATGGATGATGGGAATGTAGGAGGATCTCTCTCTGAAGATGCCCAAACCAGGCTGGTAAACTGTCTCCCCTCCAACAAAAGGTCTTCTGTGATTAAGGTATTTCCAGGAACCCCTTTGTTTTGTGTTCCCAGCTGGGCCTCTCTTTATACCCATATGAGACTTTTACATCTATCATTCTTCTATTAACATTTCACAGGGAAAATGTAAAGACTACTTCCACAACACAACTTCATTAAATCAGGTCCTAAGTGTTTAGCTCCTATCAGTATACCATGATTTTCTTGCAGTTTTAAAAGCACAGAAAGAAATACAAAACATTTACTTTTTCTGCACTCTGAGAAAAAATGTACTTGCTTTTCCATAGTATGTTAGGAGATTGCCAATCAACTTTCCAAAATCATTTTAATGAAAATGACAGAGCAGCTCAATAAAACATAAACTGCAAAAGCACAAGGTCACAGTGGCTAGAGTTTTAAAATTGCATACATCTAATTTCTCTGTTCTGCATTCCTCTTCCCTGTTATGTCAACCTATCTGTCTGGTTTAGGCTTGTTTTCCAAACCCATCCCTGAAGGACCTATCTCCACTTAAAGCTCATTTAACTGGACTCTACAGTAAAGCAACAGTGCGCTGTTAAGTGTCTGCTGCATAATGCTGCTGGGGTGATTGTGGGCCAGGGCAAAAAAGGACAAACCTACAGGAAGCATAACTGCCACTTGTTATGGTTTGAACCCTCTCTAAGAGAGCCAATGGAAAAAAACCTGAACTGGAAGTTCTCAAAGAGCTAAAATACATCTAACTAGTATTTCACAGTGGAATAAGCACAAAGTGCTTTGAGAGCCTTTAAGAGGAGAGACTGATTATTACATACCGTAGCTGTTGTTGCTGCATAGCAGGCTATCCAAACCTTACCTCTGTCTGAACCATGTGAACGCGGTGAAGCCTGAGATCATGTACTGCTGCATAAATGTCAACAGTGTCCTTCGAATCCAGCTGTTGCAGAATTCGGTCCAGTGCAATGAATGTGCCAGTCCTGCCAACACCAGCACTGGAAAAGAAAACAACCCAAGAGATGCAAAAGCAGATGTATCAAAGCATTCACTATCTTCATGTGATACTTTTGTAAAGTTCAGATCTCCAGGGTGAGAAGTAAATTGTTCAAATGGCACCTCTGGGACTTGATAACACTTTATAATGGAATTTATTTAGGAAGGAGGAAAGGATAGTAATGGTAGAGGTATCTCTGCTACTGCCTGCACTGCTTTCTGTTTTGGATTAACCCAGTCATTGAGATACACTGAAAAGACCACACCTGACTAACTTTGAAATCTCTTCTCTCCAGGGTTGTAGCTGTGAAACACAGCAGACATCTGACATGCTGCAGCACATCTGTACAGGCAGACACAGGCAGGGTCATGTAGGATACAAGCCTCAGCCCATAAAATGGTGGAGGGGTCAGATACCACAAATCAGGTAGTACCAGTGAACATATGGCTTTATCAGAAGATACAGCACCAACTGCACTCTCTCTCTGTCTAGCCCTATACTCTGCTGCAACTGGCTAGTGGATTACAGATCAGGCAGTCCAGTTTTGTCCTTTTTGTATGCAAGCATAGAGATGGACCACAGAACTGAGGGAAAACTGCAACCCTGTGACTACCAGAGATGGAAAAAGCAGAAGTGCATGAAAAGGCAGAAAGAAAAGGGAGTCTCAGTCAGAATGGGGGAAAGGATGGATCTGTCAGCTGGTCTCAACATCCATACATAGTCAGATTCACCCTGGGTATATCTTAAATTTTAAAACATCCCTTTGTGATTCAAATGTTGCATGATAACAGCAGCATGTGGGCAATTTAAGAATGCAAAAGCCTATGAGCAGTGGCTGACACTTCAGTGCTCTCCAGTGGTCCCACAGAGACACAGTGATTCCCTAAGAATAATTTTCGAGGCATCTCCAGAGTGCAGTTGTGGGTGAATGCAAGTGCCTTGGTAACACTGCTCTGATGTATCTGGAGACTCGAGCCCATCAGCTATCTCTCGGATTCTGTGGCTGCCCAGAGTCTAACAGAGATGAACATTTGGGATCTTCCCAAGGGTAGGCACAAGGGCTCTGTGCCACTGACCTTTTGCTGCTGCACGTACCTGCAGTGTACAATACTTGGTCCTGTGTCTGGGGTCCTGTTGATATAATCTCTTACAGTTCTGACAAACTGAATCAGCGACTGGGTGGTCTCTGGCACACCATGGTCTGGCCATACAGTGTAGTGGAAGTGACGAATGAGCCTCGTTGAGTCAAGCTGCTCTTCCTGTTGGGATTCAAAAGTCTGGGTCATCAGGACAAGAGAGGAAGGGACACATACAACATGTACCTTCAGAGAAAATGCTGTATCTTCCATCAGAGTGGAGCCAGGCACGATGCAACTGTGCTACAGCAGAGGAAACCTTCCTAATTTAGCCTTGCAAGTGTTTTAAGCCAATTAACCAGGAAAAAAAAAGAATGCAAACATACACTGCAGATTTTAAACTCTCGTATTGTCCACTCTGGGAGGACTGATTCAGACAGCATCTCAACAATCAGGTCTCCATAGTACAAGGAATCCTGGTCATGGGGCCAGTATTGATCACACTTTACCTGCGGGGACACAAGGAAAGACAGATTTAGTGTTAGAAACAGCTATAAACAATGCCTCCCTCCAGCACTGGCAGAAGCAGACTTCAGACCTCTTGTGCCTGAGGATGAAGAAAGAAAGGCAGTAGCTGAATTCAGAGAGAAATGCCACTGCTTGCCATGCCAACAAACAGGGTCTGGCATAGGAATGGGTTAGCATGGGGGTGGGAGGTGGGAGTTCTCATAATTTATTTCTGATGGGAGGAATGGGAAGCACTTCACTGATGCCCTCTTCTAGGGCATATTTTCTGTGCCAACTCTTCTCAAATCTCTGTTTGGATGAGAGCTAGGCTTCCAGTCCCCTTCCTCACCTCTTGCTGAGACATGGCAGTAGGGTCCCATTTGGAACCAGTGAGGTGCAGAAGGACACAGATCCTATTCTGCATTGGATTTTACCCTCTCCTGAGGAAAAAATGGTAAGCTGAAAGGAACTGACCCCATATGTGCCACTAGAGGATCACTACTTCAAGTTTGTTTAACCTTGTCACAGATCTAGTCCCTGTCTTACAAAAGGCACAGGACATGGTCATACCTGGGGAGGTATGCTACACCTGCACTCAGTAAGAGTGTTAAGTGCACGAGTGGTCTCTTTGCTAACTACATCAGGGCTTATATATCAGAGATAATTTGATGTATTTACTGAGCAACATTTGCTCTCCAGAGCTTCTATTTGAAGGAGAAGTTGATCAGAGTTGATGTGATAAACAGGAACTTTTTGTTGGTGGTTGTCCTTCTGCATGCTTAAGAAAAATGTATTAGTACTAGTGAACAAAGTCCTGGATTAGAGACCAAAAGTACTGAGCTCTCTTCCTAATTCTAGCCTTGACATGCTGCACGATCTCGGGACAGTCTGTGTATCCTCATTTCACAGTCTTAATCTGTCTCCAGTCTTTATATTATACCTTTTCTCTCATGCTGCATATCTCAACTGGGCCCTTTTTGGCTTTGGTGTGATGCAAATAAGAAGCAAAAACTTTTAACAGATGTTAAAACAGATATTAATAATAAAGAGGAGTCACTGCTCACCCGGCCCTTCTCAACACACTGGGTCACCATGACAATATTGTGAACATTTTGCTCCCATGCCATCTTCCAGAACTCATCTTTGGTTCCAGGCAAAGGGCCCTGAGTTGCTATGTATTCCCTGTGGAAATTATTGCCCTGCAAATAAAGAGAACTCCATTAGTTTCCAAAAAGGCAAAAAAACCCCATCTTCTAACAACTGAACAAGACTTGGGGTTGCAGCCAGGGCTCTGCAGCAAAAATACTCTTGCTGGGACAATAATTTTGAAAGCTAAATTGTTGCCTTGGACCTGGAAGCAAATGACTGATTTGAACAGAGAGAAGGAAGAGACTCTGGCAGTATATCTAAATACTGTTCCTTTCGTGACACTCAAAGCTTTCCATTGTTCTTTTGTGTTCAGCAGAGTCTCAAGCAATTTTTAAACTGCTAGGGGTTTTTGTTTTATTTACCGTTTTTAAGACATAGCTGAGTTCTGGCTTGAAATCTGGATTGCTAAAGTCACTGCTATTATCAATCAAAACTCTTTGGCAAAGGGCATTATTTTAATTTCAGCCAGTTTTATCACCCTGCAAGGTGCCAGTGCTGTCAGGATAAGCTACAGCTCCACAGTGAGGATGCCACCTGCAGTGATAGCTGTAGTTGTTGTGGACACTGCATAAAATCAGCGACCTTTAAAAATATGTCCTTGGCCAATTAGACTTGCTATCTTACATAACTATAGCAATGCAAGAAAGTGTCCTTAAGTGCTGGGTAAATCACTCACAGTTAACTTAATGGCAGTCAGACACAGTCTTTCAGCACACCCACAAAATGAATTCTCAGATTTTTAGCTCAAGTGAATCAAGGAAGGGGGAGGGGAGCCTTAACCATCCAGCTTTATATTCAGTTTTAGATGAAGGAAAAATTACCACTGGAAGGAGGACTGTAAAACACCACCCTTGAGTCACTTACTGGTATGTAGCTTGCATTAATGTAGTCTGAGCAAGGGTCATCATCCACATTGGAAAGCTTCACTCTTGATGTATCATCTAGCAAGAAATTGATTACAAGAGGCTTAGGGCTAGGTCTTGATTTCCAGTCCCTCCTGCACTAACAGAAATGCATTTGTGAAAGGACTGCCAGTACTATTAAAAGATTTTATATGAAGAGCTAATTTATAAGGAATAACTGCTGGTTTTATTGCCTCTTTCATCCGTGAGTGCTGTGGAGTGTTCCAGAGACTAGGAGGTAGATGCGTAAGAAGGAAGCAGTAAATATACCGAATTTCCTCTGCTGAGCTGCATAGGATTTGTTATGACAACAAAAGGGCCAAAATAGCATCCTCCTTTCATCCTAACGGCAGTGTGCTGTACTGGAAAGCAGCACCCAGCTCTGCCCTTGAAAGAATGCACTTCAGTGATATTCTGAGCTAATGCTGAGCAGGCCAAACATCTTCCATAGGTAAAGAGCCCTCTGTACAGATACAGAGTGCCTGAGCCGCCAGGACACTGATTTGTGAGATAATGCCATGTTGGATCTCAGTCAGGTGTCATTGCTGGTATGGGCAGGCAGGACACAGGAGAGGCTGTGGTGCAAGCGCTTGCCACATCCATTAGTGGGGATGTGGAGCAGTGAGTTAGGTGGTGCTCCTCCTCAATGTCCTACCTCCAAAATGACAGGTAGGAGATTAAAGGGGGAACCTCTCAATGACAGACAGGTCTTGCCTGAGAAGAACAGGATTAACTTCACACATGTATCTTACCATGAAGAATCACACTAGGTCTACATTGTATAGTTGCTTTGCTGTGTACTCTGAAGAACAAAGATTTGGCAAGGCTGTCAAAGAGCACTGAATGGATGATCCCACATAGGTAAACAACCCTACTGTTATTTCTACAGTCCTTGTTATCAACAGTGACTGAATGCCCCTAATAGCTGGAGCTTTTTCTCCCTGGACTGAATGCTAGTCATTACACCTCTAGTGTGAAATTAAATTACTGGTCTGTGTGAAGCCATTCAGGGCCATGCATCATCTGCCTCCAAGCACAAGAACCTGAGCTGGCAGAGATATTTCATCTTGGACAGAAAGAAAGGAAGGGATTGGCTGCACTCTCTTTTCCACTAGGCTTGCTGAAGAAAAAGTGAAAAATAGCTGGTGTGATGCAATATTCCACAACCAAAGCTAAAACTCACAGGGCAATATATTATTGTATCGATTTTTCCCTCTGTTCTCTGGCAGAAGTGCTATGTCACATGTCTGGTTTCGACCCACATCTTTCAAGTCCTGCAAAAAAGTAATAGGAATAAAATGTGAGGTGAAAATAATTAAAGGACAAGACAACACAAAGGGAAATAATTGCTCATCAGCTCTCAAAGGCCATGGACAGAGAACAGGGGTTTTTTTAAAAAAACAAACTGAAATTACATAGCTAATCAGACTGTTTTAAAGCAAGCACATGGCTGGCAGGTTCTTTCCATACTTTATCCCACAGATGTGCCATACAAAGAAATGCTCCTGATCTCAGCCAGATAGGTATCAGGCAGAGGCTGCCAACCACAAGATACCAAATGAAGAGTTGGCTTCTGCACATGGACAAATGGAGTTCAAATGAAATGCTCCACCTTATTTGGATTTGTGCAAATAAGACAAACAAATGCAGGCCTTTCTAATACATTAACCTGTTGATTCAGCCAGCCCGCCCCTTCATAAAGCAAGTCCTTTGCCTAGGTTAGGATCCCACCTCATACTCCTTGGACAGAAGGTAGTTGGAGTCTGCTTGAAGTTTGGTGAAGTGTGCTTCAAAGTGACTGACTTTGATCGGACTAAAATATTCAACAGGAGGAAGAAAATCACAGGATGAATCACAGTCATAATTTATCCAGTTGGTTACCAAGAAGTTTTTTAGGTATTAATTTTTTCTTTTTACCTGGAAGTTTTCCGGTACCTGGAAATTATTTCAAAAGAAAAAGAAACACTTCATCAGTAAGTAATGGGGTGGGTCTGTTCAACCATTATGCCATGTTAAAAACCCAAACTTTTGACATTACCCTTTTTGCCCCAAGTTCAAATGGACTGACAGTGGCCTGTCTCTGCGAATGCTCAGCCTTGCTGTAGGTCTCTCATGGCCATTGCTGGAACAAAAAGGAAGGTATTCTGTTACATCATTAAGTTCTGAAACTGGTAAGCGTTGGCAGTGACATAACTTAAATTGGAAAAAAAGGAATTTAAGAAAGTATGCTTCGATTTTTGGCTCTGATCCTGTGCCATTGCTCTTAGCTGGGGCACAGAGTTTTCTTGTATTTTAGCTTGGCAATAGTGATGTGGAGGGATGGCACAGGTAGTAAGATTTTTTTCTTGTTCTGAAACACTCACAGCCCAGTCCATCATTAAGGAGGGTGTCCTATGCTAAGATGGGCCCTAAATCGGTTGATTCGCTATGTGTAGAGAGGAACACGAAGGGAGATTTTCAGAGCTGTAAAAGGTCCTACAGCTTCCAGCACATCCACTCTGCAGACCAGGCCTGTAGCAGATGCCCAGGTTCATGGCAGGAGTAAGTGGCAGAACCACAGCAGGCTTTGGGAAAGCCATAGAAGTGGTACTTACTCCACATAGCTAGTGTTGCCCTTCATGTTTTTGCTGCCATCTCCTCCTTCAAGACACCTCTCTTAGAGAACACATTCTCTTTATGTCTAGTGTGGGAAAACCACACCAGTATTATTGCCATCCTGCTGGGTATATAATTTACAACAAGAAGCCACATTCTATAATGAAGTTTATCCATTTTGGCTAAAAGCTATGACTAATCAGAAAACAGGGGTATTTCAATCTGAAATTCTGGCATATGAAAAGCGAATTCAAAAAAATATCAACTTAATTTTGTATAAGTAAAAGAACTGAATTTCAGACTTGCAGTGTTTCCCATGTAAAGGAAATGTTGCGGTTTTTTTCTAATTTCAGACACTACAAAGAATTTCACATCTCTCAGTCATGCAAAATGGTTTAAATGGATAAGGATTTTTTCAGTTAAGATACAGTATTTCACTTTTTAAAAACATATAAGTTCACTATTTAAGATTCATCGGTAATGTGAAATATACAACTATAATTGACAAAAAAATGAGAAGCAAAGTTTGAACTAATCTTTTGGACATTGAGGTTATGCCACATCTCAGTATTTTTGAATTGAAATGATAAAGTCTAAACGAACAGTTTCAAAAGATTCCCATCTACAATGTACATGCAATTTATCTGAAACACTTCATTTTTTGATAAAAGACATTTTTACCCAAAAGACAAAAGTTTGAAAGATAAACCATTTTTTCAGAAGTATATAGGCTCCTATTGCAAACTAAAAGTTACAAGGATCCTCTATGACATAATTCTGACACCATTTGAATTAAAGATATATAGATTTCCTAATACATAAATCATTAATTGTACACTTAGTGTGTGCAGATGTTGGGGGACATAGATTTTATTTGTTGAATAGTTCAGTGCATCCATCCAATTTTTAGTTACACCTAATAAATTGTATTACTTAAATGAATATAATTTGACATGACTTCAGTAACAGTGATAAAGGGAGTCAGCTTACCCAACTTTTTGTCTGCAGACAAATAAAGCAGTAACAGCCACCAACATCACAATCAGAAACAAGCCAGCACTTACACCTTCAATAACTCCAAACAGAGGTTCTAGAAACAAAACAGTGTATTTATATATCTTGAGAAAAGGATCAGAAGAATCAGAGAATCAATAACTTTCAGGGGATCTTTTATTATCAGCTGAAGAAAATGGCTAAATAAAAGGAAATGTAAGGCAATAAAACACTTAGCTAAAACCTGGCCTTCATTTTCTGTCCTCATTTTTTCAAAACATTAAACAAAATTTTTCATTCCCAACCACAGTAAAAGAAAGCACAACTCTAGTATATGGGAGTGGTTCTCTCGCAGTTAGAAGCTTTCTTGGTGATAGCCTCAGTGAGCATTTTTCCTTTTCTCTACCTTCAGCAGCTATGTCAAGCAGTCCTCTGAATTTTCTAGTAAGGGTAGATAAGCCATGGCTCCAGCTTCATCTCAGAGCAGCTCTCAGGACACGCACAGCAAGCTTTGTTCCACTCCTTACAAAGAGCTCTAGATGCCACAGCATTCTTAGGCACAATATCTAATCACATGGCACAGTCACTGATAAAACCTGAAACTAACCTGCCTCTGTAGTGATTGGTAAAGAGAAGAAGGTGTCTGCAAAGAGTGGTTTAGGAAGTTCCTTCGGGTCTTCACTGAAAAGCTGGGTAAAAGCTCGTATGCTGATCCTAAAAAAACCAGTAAAAAACCAGCTCACCGGATGTTCAGAACCAACAGCAGAAAAATAAAAACTCACTTGCCCCCTTTCAGACAACTAAAACCTTTCCACTGACCACTGATAATTCTTAATACAGACACTTGAGTTAATCAGTATTCTACTTAATTAATAATACTGATCCCTGAGCCCAGCTTGTACAGGTGGAGGGCTTTGAGGTACCCTGGCAGAGGCAACAGATGGGGCTCTCGTTGCTGGCACACACAGACTGACCATGTCTGAAGGCAGGACTAGCAGAAGCTGCAGGGGAGAGAGGACTCAGAAATACCTCTCAGTGGGGACACATTTTCCCTTCACTTGGCTGGGCATGACTGTGCTAATGGATAAATGTTATCACCCTCTTTGTTCTGGTAATGAGAGTATTTCCCAAACTGAAATTTTGGGAAGTGTGCCCTAACAGAGCAGACTATAGTAGGGTCATGATGATCATGATGAAGAAGCTGAGAGGCACAATAGGTACTCCTTGGCATGCGCCTTCTGTCCATGTGCCTTTTCAGTGAGCAGCTTGCAGATCTCTCCAGGCAGTATTTGCCTGTGGGAGGCGTGTGACTGAGACATACTGGAGCTCATGTTTGGTCTCACAGCCAGTGTAACTGCTGAGCCTGGTCTTGGCAGTCACCCTCTTCTACACTATACAGCTAACCTGGACCTAGATCTGGAGCCTGAGGATGGTGCCACCATAATCTCGAGGTTTTTCTAGCTTGCTCCAAAGGAACAAGCGGGGTAGTTCTGCCAGACTGAGTGAAGCATGCTTGCCTTCCTCTGTTAAGTACTCTTCTGACTTAGTCAATGGTCTTCAGTCTTTCCGAAGCAAAGTTCAGCAGCAATAGGAGAGCTTCCCATCAAGTTGAGGTAAATAAATAAACCTATTCACTGCACAGAATTTTGTACATAATTAATCATATCATTCCCACGCTACTGAATGACTGGTTCTTACCTATGGAACAGGGGCATAGATAAAGCTTTCATAAATTTGCAGTGAAACACAAAGAACATTGTACAACCCAGTCACTAATCTATAGAAGCTCAAGTGGATCAGACACTCAGATGACACCAAGCCTAATAACGTGCAAACCTAATAATAGAGCACAACTACCAATATAAGTCTAACCTATAAGCAGTTCGAGGCTTTAGAGGTCCATCGCAGAATTTCTGGTGATCTGGATCACACTTTCCTCCCAGATTTTCCATTTCTCCTCCAAGCTTAATGTCAAAACTTTTATAGTCACTGTCAGGGTTTTCAGCACAACTACTGGCAAAATAATTTGTCTGGTAGATGCGTATAGAGTTGTTGTGTTTGTACTCCAGGTAGGAAGGTAATGGATGCTGCTCATCAGGCTTTGGTCCTTCACTACCTACATCATGTGCAGAGAAAGTCAGAAGGTTTAGATGCCACAGCCATTAAGGCAATGAGGTTTACAGGCTCAAGCTCTTGACAGATATTTTCTTATCCAATTTTCTATTTCTTTGAGGTTACCTCATGAATACAAAGCTACAGTGGTTAGGGTACCTTGTTTCTAGTACCAACTTTTTTATTATTTTTTAGGCAGATATCCTCATAAGTTCTGACTGCAACTTTTGCTGCAATAGGCATGCACAGGTCAAATTCAACGCTATGACATTTTTTCCTGTGCTGTTGGTGGGAATTTTTGTTATCCAGATTCCAGGACACTACTACCAGCTATTTCAAAAAGCAAGTAAACCCCCCCCCCCCCACTGACAACTCTACCGTATATAGAGAAGAACTGCCGTAGGAAATTACAGGGATCCCCTATACATAAACTCACAATAGGGGATAAAAGATAGGCAAAGCCATGGCAATGAGTAGTCTCTTTCTCAAAGAGCTTTATAGTTTGCACAAACATGACAAAGCCGACAATGGAAATATTATCTGGTTTTTTCCTGAGGGCTGATGGACAGAGAGATTAAGAAACTTTCATAACAGTCACAAAATATCTCCTGGTATGCCAGTAAATGATGCCACTTATAAAAACAAGGTATAAATTGTTGAGATGTATCTGATTTGTCAGACATGTCTCAGCAATAGGTCAGCTGTAGAAACAGAGGTTTACATGCATGCCACAAGGACAATTTCTGTTCTGTTTCACAGTGCTGCATGCAAAGTAATTTTCTTCAGTTAGCAAACATCACCTGGCAAACCTTTGCCTTCTCAACATGGCTTACTGAAACTCTCCAAGAGCTGCCTTTTAGTGGTCCCACCTTACATTTAAACTACCTTTTGAGATCTGTGCACAGCAAGGCAGTTTCCTCTGTGTTCACTGCCAACAGCAATCAACATAAGCGTCCTACTATGGAAATTGTCTGAACATATATGACAGTGTAACCTAAAGTACAGAAGCTAATTACTGCTTCTGTCTGAGCTCTATAGTTGCTACAGACTCTTTGGGAATAGGACTGAGTTCCTACATCCTCAGGTTAGGGAGGAAGTATCGATCCAAAAACTGTATGACACTCAGCCACTAGATGAGGAGAAACCCCTTTGCTGTGCAGTGATAGGGATGTACTTCCCCATGTAACTTTCATAGGCTATAGAGAGAATAGCATTAAATCATGATACTTACCATCAGCCTCCCTCACAACCACGGTAAAATACTTCACAGCTCCATTAGTATCACTAAACCAGCTGCAGTTAAAAGTAAAGTTGATAGAGGATTTGGTAATCAGCACCTCTTTTTTGTTCACTCGTATGTCTGGAGGTGGCTGAGGAGGACCTGAGTAATTAAATAAATAGAAAATAAATACAAAATAGAGATAAAGTATTACCTATGTACTTGCTGTGGGCTAGACCTAGTAAGGAAAATGGGATTTGTAATAAATCTCGGTTGCCTGGACCCAAGTCTCTGATTCTATTCTCTTTGCAATCAAGAAGGTGTCTTCACCTCCCACAGTGAAACTGCCGAAAGATGAAACAAGCCAGTAGTGAGTTCACCATAATAAGAGTGACACCTCCTCAGCAGGAATTCCTGCAGAAGCCCACATGAAAATGCATTAAAATAATGTTAAGTCTATGAAAACAAACTTTGTAGCTGCTAAAAACAACACAGGTTTAAGCCAAGTACTCGAAGGTCACTTAACACACTCACTACAGAAGTTACCTATTTTAAGCACATATATTTCTGCTTCCTTTTCCAGAGGAACAGCCAGGGTCAGCCAGACACAGCATTCAACTACAGAGTGCCATTTTCTAGACTGACTGCAGAATTTCCATAGGAAGCGTTCTTTGTATGATACAAAACTATACCCTACACAGCAGAAGTAAATTGGAAAGTGAAGTACTCAAGGAAGAAAGTGCAGCAAAAGTGGGGATTTTAAGGATCTACATTGCTGAATCTTTTAAAAATCTGTAGTACTGAAACTATATTGCACATATAGGAAACATATCAAAAATGTAAGCAGGCGGCTAAATTTGAAAAGCTTTTAGAATGCCAAAAGAACCAAATATTCACACATTTATATGCTGTTTAGATAAATCTCTTACATCCGCAAAGACCAGCTGCAATTTTCTGTGTTCCTTTGAGGAAGGGTCTACAGTCTTTACCAGGGTCTGGGAGAGCAGCAGTGTTCAGAACAAGTAAGTGACAACAAACAAACACGAACATAAACCAAGTAAGAATAAACGTGAATCAGCAAACCTTCAAATAGGACCCAGTCTCACTTCTTGTGACACGAATAACTAGGTCTTACATCTGGTTTTGTAGTATCCTTTGTGATAGAGGAAGAAGATTAAAAGGCAACTGAGGGGCAAAGGAGAAGGTGGGTTTGTGACTGAACCCTAGCTTAGCTCAATAGCTCCCAAACCAAACATAATTCTTATGATCTAGCATTTCACACAAGCGTGGCTTTTAATAAGCAGCTACAGAGGCATCCCTAAGTATAGACCTCCTGGCCATCCTCTCATTTTTGAGACGTTTAGCCCTGGAGCAGTTCAGGCCTCTGCATTGTGCTGTGCCACTGAATCCTGAGGTAGTGCAAAACCTGGGGCAGCTCTAGGGTCAGTGATGGCAGGCTGTTGACTGCAGTGATGCCTGGCACCACCAAAGTGCAGAGGCACCAGCAGATGCTACTGCTATCCTCCACACAGCATGGGTAGAGGAACTGAAGAAGCTGTTTCAGAACATATGCTATGGAAATCTGGATCCTCCCCCAGGTAAAATACCTACAGGTGACTTGGTCAGGTAGCACCTCAGAAGAGTCTATAGAAGCCAAAAGAGAATGAAGTGCTTCAACTCAGCGATGGATATTTGTGCTGAGGATGGCTACCATCTATAAGGGGAAACAGCCAGATACAGAAAGCCAAGCAGTGACCATGAAGACAACTGAAGGCATGTGATGATGAGGACAGGATATTTGTTTATGTTTCTCAGGCTATACTTCATGAATGAGCCAAATAATTGGGTCTGGCAATGCAATGAGAGGCAATATAGTCAAAATCCTGCATTGTCTGTCACAACAGGGACCAAAGGACAAGTTCAGGCTACTTTGGCCACCACTCCACACCTTGGCAATTGTGGAGTTCAGAACTCTTTTTACTGTCTAACCAACAGGAACAATTCCTTATTGCTGCTCAATGCTTCTCTTCAAGGCAACTCAGAATTCCACTTACGATCAATCATTGTGATGGTGCTGTCTTCAACCACTTCACTCGTCATGTCTGCAGAATGCACCTTGATGGACACCAGGTATCGCTTGTGGGGAACAAGGGTCATGATATTAAGTAGAGATTTGTCTTTTTCTATCCTTTTAGAAAATTCCACTTCACGAGTGTCCATTTTCTTGCACTCGACGCTATACCCATCAAAGTCGGAATCGGGAGGAGTCCAGGAACACGCGATGGCAGTAGAGGTTTGGGGCCGACAGTGAAGGCTTTGTATCTTGTCTGGTTCTAGAGAAATGTTGAGAAGTTGAAGCTTGGTAGGAAAAGGGACAGGTGTCATACACTCTCTGCTCACACTACAGCTCCTAGATTCTGTATCAACCATCAGATCAGAGCAGGCGGCTGGGAGTCAGAATTCCCAGCCATCCTGCAAATGTGTCCTGCCTGATTATTATGCAAGGCTGTCTAACTCATTTTAGCCATTTGAAACCAGATCTAGTGACATCTACCCCATCAGCTCTGTGAAGCTCCAGTAATTAATTGTGAAAACAAGGAAAAAACTCCTATTTGATGAAGTCTTAACACGAACAGCAACACCACAAAACAATGGATTTCTAGAAAGCTGTTACAACTTATTTGGAAGCGCCATGTGGTCATCAGTATCAGTCAATACGGATACTGTCATCTCAAGACTGATCCGGTTTCCTGGGTAGCATGTGATGTGTCCATATAACTAAAACATACCACAGAAATATGCTTCATCCATGTAATATGGAAGCATCATTTTTATCATATGACATGTAACAAAGACAGGATTTCACTTTCAGATGGCAGGCATCTACATTTAAGTGATTAAATACAGGTGAAATATTAATTATTATGCTGAATTAAAGAGCTATATAGCTTACAAAACACAGCTGTCAACTTAGAGCTGAATCCCACCCCAAATGACATGAGGATTTGCCATGACTAAGTTATTTTTACAATTTCATGTCACTTTTTCAAATCAGCCTGTTACTGATGTTGCTCGAGACAGCTAGAGATGAAACAGATTCACAGACATGGACAGAAACACATAGCAGTGAAACACTGATTCCAGTTTCAAATCTAGTACAGCACAATTTCTTTCATCCTTCCTGTCTTGATCATTCAGAAACATTATTATTATTTCAATATACTACCATCAGAGAAGTTTGGATATTCAGCTTTATTTTACCCCTGAAACTGATTGATTCGGCTTGACTCTGGATGTGAAGGTTGTAAATGTCCATTTTCAGTCTTTAAACAGCTGACCTTGCACACAGCAAGGCCTTAGAATCTAGCTGGATTCATCACTGTCATTCATGAATTTATTAATGGAAATTACTGATTGCATAAAGAACTGGTAATATTTTACAGTTTTGGATCTTCTTCAGCTGAGTGTTAGTGTGCAATGGAAATTTTTACTTACTTGTTCTCACACTTGCAGACTCTGACCAGCTGTATGTCTTCCAGCTGTCGCCACTGACGGTTCTGACACTGAACTCATAGAGTCTTCCTGGTCGCAGGCCATAGATGATGCGTACTTTAGATTTGCTGCTGCTGTAGGGGTTGAATACTGTGAGGGGATCCTTTGGAAGCCACTGCAACTCAAAATCATCATAGTCTGTCCAGTCTGGAGGACCCAGCCAAGTGATTGATAAAGAAGTGTTTGCAACATCAGTAAACGACACAGTGTTAGGAGGGCTGG
The DNA here is from genome assembly GCA_013398115.1 of Falcunculus frontatus. NCBI lineage: Eukaryota > Metazoa > Chordata > Aves > Passeriformes > Falcunculus > Falcunculus frontatus. The sequence goes on from VZRV01010041.1 coordinate 1,663,222, forward strand.
GTGCTATGCAGAAAGGGGGGGGAGGGAAATGAGAGAAGAAAAAGAGATTCTTAACAAATTTTTACAAAAGACAAATAAGATGAAATACGCATTATTTTCTTCATGCATCAAAAAGTAGTTTGTATTATCTCGTATACACAGCCAGTTACTGCACCTGTGCTGATGACGGTGACTCTCACAGTCGTAACATATTCCTGAGCCTTTGAAAGAAAAACAGTGCTGTTTTTCTTTCACATTCCATTGGTTTAATGAGCTTAAGTTTATGCTTCACCTTTATACCTTCAATGACTCTTATAATAAATCCTCCCTCAGAAGAAGTCTGTTGCATTGTTGTGAACTAATGAATTCAAACAGACGGGACTAAAAAAAATCCCATACCTGTTCTTCCTTCAGCACTTGCTGTGTTGGTCAGGTCACCACTGTGAGTCACCACAACCAAAGTGTACTTTCTGCCAGGAATAAGCCCCTGGAAATGCCACTCTTCCACGTCTTTCCTTTGCTCAGTTTCTTTCTGTGTCCCATTTGGGTTGTAAAGATTCAGCTCATAGAAGTCAACATCTCCTGCTGCTGGACCCCAGGTGAACCACAGACTGTCCGTCATGTTTCGGTTGGATGCCTTGAGACCAACAACTGGGGCTGGTACTGAAAAAAGGAGGAATGAATATTACTTTAAGTAGAACATCCTCTGGGTGAGAAGAAGCAAAAAGGTCAAGCAAACCTTACACTTGTCCTGTAATGATAGTCATATTATAAACTAGACAGCCACCACAGCTGGCTGAAAAGCAGGAAGTGTATCCCAGTAGCTTCCTTTCTTATTTTGAACTGCCTCTGTTACCAAAAGAGGTTGCAATGTTTATAATGGATAGTTTCGCACCTGCTAAGCAGCTATTTCCTAGTCAGTGTTTGGAAACGCCCATTTCTGAGGTAGCTGAAGAAAGTGCACCACTGTGCAGACATAGTCTGACAGACAGGTTACCATGTGGTGCTTCAGGGGAATAAAGAAAGGTTTCACAGAATGCCAGAGCTGCTAGAGCTGCTTAGAAAACTCTACTTCCCACATATGGCTGAACAAACAGAGCTGCAGCAAGAGCTTCCCACGGGAAACAAGTTTTATTTCACTGATTGTCTACCCCATTAACCCTACTTGCTTTGCCTGTTCCACTCACAGGCCAATATCGCTTTTGGGCGAGGAGAGAGACATTTTCCTGCTTAAGGAGCATACATTGGGATGTCTTTCTTCTGACATGAGCTCCTGGGAACTGTAGTAGAGTTCTTTATTTTTCCTGTTGTAGCTACATCATTCAGAATTTACCTTTTTATATATCTAATGCTTTTTACATATTAGAATCAATTTTGATACTTCTAATAGTTGCTCTAATCTAGTATGAGCATCAGACTCAGACCAGCTCACTGGTATCCCCCATGAGCACCACACTGGAGACAGATGGTTTTCTTAGATGTTCTTGCCTGTTCTTCCATACACAGATGACTCGTTAGTGAGGTCTCCACTGTGCGTAACAATCACCATTCGATACATCCTGCCTTGACGCAGGTTCTGGAATGAACACTGCTGGAGATGCTGTTCTCCTGAAATCCTGTCATGAAGGGACTTGTCTGGATTGTATAGGAAGATGTCATATGAATCAAGCTCCCCTTGCGAGGTGGTCCAGCTGAAGGACAGTCGGTCAGTGGTGTTCACTGTGACTTTCAGATTTGTAACAGCTGCTGGAACTGAAAAGAAGGATAAATGTAAAAGTAAATATCAGAGTCTAGGCACTAAGCTGAACCTTTAATAAACTCATGGCTGTAACCCATTTCAATTAAGCCACAAATAGCTAAGTAATGTCAACAGCAACTGTCAGAAACAAGGGTAAAGCATTTATGAGACGCCACTGAGTCTCTCCAATACAATATTTTTATTTCCCACAAGGCCTGATTAGACTGTGCTCACATAGAACTGTCCATTAGTTTCTACAAGAAGCTTTAAAGACTGCAAGCAAGATTTGGCCTTGAGTTTAGAAGTGTGTATTCACTTCAAATCCTGCACTAAGAGTCTTGAGATTGTGAGTTAAAAACTTGATGACAATAAAACACCCAGGTATTTCCACACAAGACAGACTGAGGGAAGCATTCAGCATTTCGGTTTAATATCCTTATTATGAACCATGGTCACATTATGATAATAAATTTCAGATTCACATACAAAGCATGTATCAGGAAAAATGATGCATAAACATCCTGAGTCTGTACCTTGCTAGAATCTTTGCAGAATCAAGATATACAGATGGTTCATGTATTTACTGACATCTGACTGAGTGAAGCATAAATAAACCAAGATGTTCTAATTACCTGTTCGGCCAACAGTTTCTGCACGCTTACTGAAGAGCCCACCACTGACTGTCAAAACTTGTATTTTATACTTCTTGCCGGCTAGTAAATCTTCAAATTTGTGCTGTTTGGCAGTAGCTGGCTCTGATTTGTTACTCAGAAGGCTTCCTTGCTCATTCAAGAGCAGAATGTCATATCTTTCGGCTACACCAGGAGCTTTCTGCCAGGTTACTAACAAGGAATGACTGCTGTAAGCATGATGGGCTAATAATTCCTGGACAGAGGCTGGAACTGGAAGCAACAATTAAAGGCAGGATATTACCAGGTGAAATACAGACCACTCAATCCACAAATGTGAATAAAGTAATTAACAGAACATAACTTTATGTATTTTCAGATTCACTTGTGGGAAATGTCTGTACATATGTTTATGCAAACAAATAACTCCTAGACATAAATACAAACAGATGAAATTACAGAGTATCAGGGACATCTGAACTGGGAATGGAGAAGCAACAGATATATACAGACTGTCATGAAAAGATGGAGAAGGAGAGTGAAATGAACTGACTGAAACAGTTAGGAAAGGAATATGAAAAATAAAGGAGTGGTAAATTGGGGTAAAATAGTGGCCCAGAATAGAAAATGTTAGCCAGCAGCTGCTGCACGAAAGTCAAGGCCACAGATAACAAATGCAGGTGCCAAAGAAAGAAGATAGATTAAAAACAAGGTATTGCATTGTTTTGTATGTTCTGACACCCAGGATAATGGGGCAATACGTTGTCTAACAAGCCTTGACCATGATGCAATAGGCTCTGCTAGGACACAGTACTTGACTGCATGGAGTAGATGTATGTGTCAGATGGCTACAGGCACGGGAAATGAGAGGGATGGAACTGCATTCGTCCTATGAAGGAAGACACTGGGCTGGACTAGAATTCCATGCGCATTCACAGAGGTAAAGCCACTGGCGTGACACATCTCACTGGTATTAACACACCCTTGCCTACATCATGACTCATGCTCTTTGAGATAAAAGTTTCCCATGAGTCCGAATGTCCCCATGCCCTATGGTACATTCATAAACATTATTAAACAAGGATCAGTCTCTGGGAAGACATAATGCAACTTTCTCATTGTCGCAAGAGAAACATACTTGTTCTCCCAAAAGCTGCTAAGCTGTTGTGCAAGGTGCCACTGTTAGATTGCACCACCACCCGGTACTGCTCCCCAGCTTCCAACTTGTGAAACATGTGCTCAGAGACGTGTTTGGAGACACTCTGGGAATCAAGCTGATGGTTTTGCTGAAATATAGTCACTGTGTAGGAATCAACATCTCCACCTCCAGGGGTCCAGCTCACTTTCAGGCTGTTTGTCATGCCATTAGGTGACACATGAATATTTCTGACCTTGCTTGGAACTGGAAAAAAACATGGAAAAAAAAGGCACCTGCTCACAAATTTCCTGTTTGACTTAGGCTTCCTAATTTCTACCTACTTTATGTCCACAGAAAAATGACTCAAAAGAGAAAGACCATTTACAAGTACAAGTAATTTCATTCATGGGTAAACACAAGTGAAGTTGTAAATATTTGTGCGGGATTACACCATTTTAGAAAAGCAATTCTATGTATAACCTCCCTCTTGTCCACATGATGCTTTAAAAACACCCCCAAAAATCAAAGCTCTTTAGGTACCCTCAGTTAGTTAGCCATTTTGCCATTATTATCTCAATCATTCTCTTCAAGTAAGTAAACAGAGGTGTAAAATAGGTAAGTGATTTAGCTAGAGACATTAAGCAAGCAACTGGCATGCATGGGAATAACAGAAACCCAAATGCTGATATCTCAATATGATTCCCATGTAACACACCAGATTCTCTGCCAACAATCAAATATTGGTAAATGTGGCATTTGTTTATTAAGCACAGGTCAAGCTGGCTGTAGGACTAGTGTGATTTTCAATGATATCTGCTGTCTCCGAGCCAGTGTTACAGGAGCTTGAATAAAATCATGGCTCACCCTTGATTTTCAGTGCTTCATTCTAGAGAAGCCTCAAAACATTTTAAATACCACATTATTTCTTACTTGTCAGGCCTTCTATGAAAGTAGCACGCTGTGCATCTCCACTGATGGTCAAGACAAGAATTTTGTAGAGACGTCCTGGAGTCAGAGCTGTGAACCAATACTCCTCAATGGTGTTCCCAAGGAAAATGGGTGGGAAGATCTTCATATCATTGAAGAGGAGTTGAATCTCGTATTTATCAACATCCCCCTCAGCCTTTGACCAAGTTACCTGCAGATCTTCCGTGCTCCTGTTACTAAGAGTCAGTTCCTTCACTGACTCTGGCACTGAAGAGGTGAGAAGAAAGATAGGAAACTTCTCAGTACTTACTAACAGATCACAGCAAAAAGCTAACAGCCATGCTTCTGAGCTACAATTTTTCATTCAGCCCCCTAGGAAAAGCAGCAGACTGCAGGTGGTCTGCACTCCATCTAACACTGGAAGGTCTCATTTCAGAACAGAAGTCCACAATCTATCAGCATCAAAATAATAAATAAATAATAATGGAGCCTGCAGGGAGTTGACCTAGCCAACAAAAACTGAGTAAGGTCTGCATGTGTGACAAACGCAGAGCAAAGAGGCCAGAGCTAGTGCTGAGCCAAGGCAGTCCATCTGTGTGATGCAGCACCACAATGTACTTTTCAACTTGTACCAGACACAGGTGAATTATTTTTGCCCAGTGCTACATCCGTGTTAATAAATTGAGTTTCTCAGCATGGCTCCTTAACTCACATACCGAGCTAGGGGAAGACAGACAGTGCTATGATTGCATCCACATCCCTGCTGGCTCTCAACTAGCCACCTTACCACTCTTGTCCCATGCTCTCCAATTCCAGTTCTTGGGATGGTTTGAATAGAGTGAGGTCTAGTCTATCTTCTTCCTTATCTATTTCCATGACCAGAAAAAACTGTTTTGTACATTCTGGCATAATTTATTTATAAATACTAAGCTCATGTGGAAAACTATACAACTGTTTTTTGGCTTTCAATATTTCAAGATTTTCTTTCCAATTTAACAGCACAGGTCTCTTCTTTCACTTTTTATTTCTAACTTAAATACTGGTCATAAACTAAATACTGCTTTCTGTATTTAGAATAATACACAATCAAAGAGTTATAGTCAACATTCTACGTTAAAATCATTTGAGATTTTTGTTCCTGGGTATGGTAAATGAAAAATAATAACCCTGGAGTGTCTCAGAATGTTTCCAGGATGCTTACTTACTTGTTCTGCCATAGACCCTTTCACTAGTTTCGTATTTCCCACTCCTTGTGCTGACCGTGACACTGTACTGCCTCCCTGGGACCAGATTAGTGAACACACACTCATTTTCATCCTTAGGGACACTTTTTGTTTGGATGAAATCGTTGTTGTTCCTGATGATCACTTCATAATTATCAAAATATCCAGATGCATGTAACCAGGATACCTTCAAGTAGTCACTTCTGGCTGAATTGCTGACAGTAAGTCCCTGAACACCTGAAGGGACTGAAAGATAAAAACACAGTTAAAGATTCAGAAGGCAACAACTTCCTGCAGTAACAGGAGTTGTGATAGAGAACTATATTTGTGGCAGTTACCAGAGTTTTGTGAGGAAGTTGCAAAAGGACAACAATATGGATTTAAGCAATAAAATAGTAACTGCAGTTTCCAGGCTGCTTTACATCTCATGACAATACAATGGTTTGCCTTTCCAATTTTTGGTCTTACGTAATTTGTTCCGTTTTTGTTAGAGTAGTGAGTTCCACAGCAAACACTGATCCAGAATTTGGTTCTCGTCCTTTACATGGCTGTTCCTTGGATTTTCATTTACATCATGAGAAGACTAAAATTGCACTAACTTGATACTTTGTTACTTTAACACCCCTTACAATCTTTCTTTTTTTCTACTGGTTTACCAAGTTTTTCAAATTTTGAGAAAGCTTTAAAAGGTTCTCCGTCATTTTTTCACCCTTTTCTGAGATTTCGCTATTCCTGTTATTACATCCTTGAGAACTGCATGACCAAAACCATAGACATGGTTTACATTAGACATAGAGAGTGTGTTATACTACCAAAATCAACTGACATGGGTGTTACTCATTATTGTGACACCTCACTAACATTTTACTAATTATCCTATCCTATCCTATTCTGGTCTTTCAGTGCCTGAGTAACTTTCTGAGGAGATGCTCTGCAGGATATACTTGAAGGGCCAAGTAGAGGCAATAAGGGCAGGACAACACATTTGAGCCAAAACTGATACATGATTCCTGCTCACTCATAAGGACTGACACGACTTTTATTCATGCTGAAGTATTTTTGCATGACATAAAGCAGCAACGGGGCCATAAGAATAAAAATAAGTCTATAAAGCTGTAATTTTATGGTTTGACCTTCCAACCCCGACTCATCCATCCCAGTTTGGTCAGATGTTGATAAATCATTGGTAATGGCTATACAGAATGGTTACAGTGGCTGTACTTGCTCTCAGAGCCTCTCTTTACCTGTTCGTTCCTGGCTGAGGGAATAGTTTTCATACTTCCCACTCTTTGTGGTTATCATCACATTGTAAAGCGTCCCAGGAGTAAGGCTGCTGAAGGAGCATTCACTGAACGATTTGGAAATGGTGAGAGTCTGAACAATCTTGTCATCATGAGAGAGTGTTACCAAATAACTGTCTACATCTCCAGAAGCTGGCAACCAAGAAACACTGAGGTAGTCACTGCGACCCGAGTTATTTACTGTTACTCCAGTCACACTGGAAGGAACTGTGCAACAAAGAGGAAAAAACAAAAAAAAGCTTTAACTAGCCAATTCTTATTGTTGTGAGAATCCCTGAAACGCCATCCCCTGCAAAATAAGCAGTCTGGGACCCTGAGAAGTTGTGCACTGACTCCCTCTCAGCAACATTCATCTGCTTTCTTAAATACAGTGAAGGAAACCGTCTTTGGTGGCCCGATCCCAGCACTTCTAAAATCCCAGAAGATGAGTTATCCTGTCAAATTGCCATTCCTCAGTAACAGCAATAACTGGGGAGGCTGCTGGTGAGCCGCTGAGGCTCATAGCTGAATGTTTCATTTCCAGTGGGTTCTCTGACGCCTAGTGGACAAAACATGAATGCCACCTGTTTTTCAAGCCAGCAAGGTGAGCTCAAAGGCTCTGCATATTGCCAGAACTATCATCACTCAGGTACGAAACTCTCAGAGTTATTACAGGGGCAGAGCTTAGACATAATGAACTTCCACATTTTCACTGGATTCTGCTGCACTGAACTGACTTACCTCAGCAGAGGTGCTGGCCAACAGCTGTCAGAGTCAACCCCCCCCTGAGATTTTACAAAATAAACTTATCTCCTTTAAGCCTTTTAGTCTTATTCTTCTCCAAGTTTTTTTTCAGGTTTGTTTTTGTCCTTTCACCTGAAAATAGTTGTTTTCAAGGAGAACATTGCAGAAAACTGCAGAATGCCTGGCCTTTCCCAAATTCACATAAAGGGTGAAATTGCACAGGGTTGCCAAATTTTTCCTCTAAATATCCAAAGAACTGGTATTACATTTCATGACTCTTTAAACTTAAAGAATTTGATGCAACTGTAAATCTTGTTCTGTGAAGTACAGAAGGACATCATAATAAGTAATTAGCCGTGGTGGACATTCTTTGCTGCTGGATTAAAAAAAAAGAATGGGCTGTGAGAAACTGAGACACAAATTCATACCACCACCTTTAGGCAAGTTCTTGGCACATGTAAGTAAGGAGCAATCATCCTACACCACCACATAGTGAATGGAACAAGAAGTCCCTTCCAAGGAGAGGTTCGCCTAGCACAGTTGTTCATTACTCTCAGGGCATACTTTTGTCTTTGGCAGAGTGATCCTGCCGTACAGAGTTCCCACTGTGGTTAGAGCAGTTAGCTCTCTAAAGCTACATTTACATAAATCTGGACAGACAGTGGGCACATATGGAACTAGATGGGTGAAACTCCTGTTTTTCTGAATTCTCAGTGCAGTGGCCTAATCACAAGACCATTCTCTTAGATAAATTCAGCTTTTAAGAATTAACAAAAAGCATGCTGGAGTGTTTTCCTTTTTACCTGTCCTTTCCTCTGCAATCGTTTGCCTTGAAGATATCCCTCCACTGACAGTGGTGACAACAACTGAATAAAGTCCTCCAGGTTTCAGAGAATAGAAGTGATATCTGTTGGTTTCACCGGGAACAGTTTCATTTTTAATGACAACATTTTCGTGAATCAGTAGCACTTGGTATGAGTCTACATCTCCCAGTGCTCTTGTCCAGTTGGTGAACAAGCTGTTGGTTGATCCCTGACTTGCCACAGTCAGACCAGTCACTTGGGCTGGCACTGAAAAGACAATTGTCATAATGTTACTGAGGAGAAACAAAACAAAACAGAATCCCCCAAAGAACACAAGTTTAGTCACACTGAGGAAGTGCATCAAAAGAACATTCCAATTTGCAGCCAGACTCAACAGGACTAAAAATACTTTAACTGTGGACTGCTTCCTGTCTGTTGGGATGTGATCTATGGGAAACTAACTAAGGCACAGAAAGGTCTTTCAGCCTTTAGCACAGCTTTTATCAGTCAGATGAAAATGATTCAAGATCAGGGAACTGGAAGAGATGGCATTTTATAAATACCATTAAATAAAAGCCATCAATTAGGAAATCACTCAGGGTTTTATGATGACTACTTCAAATACAGTCTGTGTCTTTCATTTTCCCTTTCCTCTCCCATTCCCAGTCTTTCATTTCTAATAAATGGCAAACTTGTTTGAAGAATACCTCAGACATAATCATCTATACTGAGTCAAACCCTTTAATTTTGGGGATAACTGAGATGGATGGTTATGGTTTAACTTTTTACGTCAGAAGATCTGCAGGATACCAACTTTTATAGCATCAAAAGATGAACTGTTAAACAAACATAACATTTATCTAAGCATAAGCTCATGAACTTAGCCAGACCAAAAAGGATAAAGAAATAACAAAGGGATGTAATATGTAGCACAAATTTTCCCCCCAATCCTCTTTCTTTATTTAATTTGACAATATTTGGTCATAGCAAGGAAATACAATTACTTCTAAGGATTTCTGTTTACATGACCAAGCACAGCTGAAATAAAGAAGACTCAAACTTTATAAAATGTGATTGCACTCTTCTGCTCTTGTTTTATACCAACCTTTTTGCACACATAGTACTGATTTAGTAATCATTAACAAAAACTAGAAAATTAGGCACATAGCTGAAGAAAATGTAAAGCTGACAAAAAACTGAATCAAAAATCCTTCCTGTTTTATAATGCTCTCATAACATAGCTAGCTCCATCCAACAAGACATTAAAGTGCCACATTTCTGTGCTAAATGCTCTTTTAGTGCTACTGCAGGTTTCACTGGAAGCTGACCAATCTGGGATGCACATAAGACCTATTTCTGTCCTATTTACAGCAATATTTTCAAGCCTAGTAAGCTGTCCTGCTGCAAGGAAGATTCAGAGGTTTGGAATGCTTATTAAAACCTACGTTCAAGTTGGTTGATGTTTGTTCTTTATAACTGACTTTGCATGTAGTGTTGACACACTATCAGTGCCTGATGTGTTTTCAAGCATTGACTCAAAGTAGTGAAGTGGGACCTTTATGCCCGAATAGGTCCCCTAAAGGGGCATAAGTCAGATGGAAGTAAAATTCCAGCCATCTAATAACATAGCAGAGAAACAAAAATGTAAGCTAAACTTTCCAGGCCTTGGAAGGAGTTATAAAATTTAACTAAGGACCACCATCAACCCTAGGCATGCTTAGATTCAGACACAAGCAGCTTGTTTTCCTCTGTGCTGTGCAAAGCCAGAGCTACATTTTATAACTTTGCTTGCACTGGCGAATGCTTAAGCCAATGCTTAAACAGAGTAAAGCAACCCATATGTACATGTGCACAAAATTAGCACCCTGCAGGGGGTGAGAATGGGACCTTCCTTGTGACACAGTCATCATCCTCAGTAACAAATACATATTCTGGAATCAGAAGAGCAAAAGGATTCAAAATACATCTTCAAGGTCACATATGTTTTGTGTCTGTCAACCTTGGAATGTTCCCCCTAAAGTAATATTTTCCTGTGTGGTGATGTTTCTCTTTTTCCCAGATGATGAATGCTTTGTATCAAGGAAGTGACCCTCCTGAAAATACACAGTGAAAATTATTCTTCTTGTTTGGAATCTTGTGCTAATGTAGATTGATTAGAAGTGACATAATATTTCAGAAAACTGTTTTGCCAGGAATTATGCATCTATTTCCCCAAAATCTTAAATAAATACAGCAAGATGACTGACAGTCAGAAATGAAAGACTCAGAAATGTAACTTTTTTACCGAGGAAACAAATATAAGATCAAGACTTTTGAGATTTAGACACTGAGTTAATTCAGCTCACTACAAAACAAAAATAGTTGTTAATGGTTAACAGAAGTAAAGATTAAAACAGTTTGACAAGATGATACCTGTTCTTCCTTCCACTGAAGTCCAGTTGCTTAAAGTCCCACTAATGGTAGTGATGGTAGCTGTATATTTCCTTCCAGGTACCAAGTCAGTGAAAGTGAACTCCTTAGCTTTTTTTGCAAGTCCTTTTTTTACAATAGTAAGATCACTGTCTCCCAGGGAAACCACATAGCTGTCCCATTCTGCAACAGGGGTCATCCACATGACAGTAAGTGAAGATTCATTAGCATGCTTCACACGGAGCTGGAGAACAGGCTCTGGAGCTGGAAAAGTACACAAACATCACAACGAGAACAGGACTGTGTAGTGGCCACACACTCCCTATCTCAAGTTGCTGTAAGAAATCTGTTCTGTAAGACAGAAACGTGATAGCAATAGAGTATCTGCAATCAAGAGGAGATTCTCTACCTTTCCCTAAGAAGCCATTCTTATAAATCTAGAATTTGTGCCCCTCTTCCAGTGAAGGACTGTTAGCAGCAGACTGTTAGCAGCTGAGGTTTATACCTCAGCCAAGTTGGGACACACTTCAAACTTACAGTGGCATAAAAGAAAGAACTTGATCAGTGAATTTCTCTGTGTTCATGTGTGTGCCTGCATACACCACAGGCATCTCATGCCTAATGTAGTCCTGATCTGCTTTTGTCCTTGTTGCATTGAAATACAACTCAGTTTCCGAGACTGTGGGTTAATCTAAGAGAAAACTGAGTCACAATAAGGCCTAATACCTATGCTTCATAACAGACACATTATGCATCTCTCTGTGGGTCAAACACAGTCATGATACACCCACCGCTGGATATTATTTAATGGACCATGCTCTTATCATAGAATCACTCAGGTTGGAAAAGACCTCGAAAATCATTGGGTCCAGTTATTAATCGCTTAGTTGAGTCAATTAAAAGTAACACCATAAACTTAAATTACTTGCAACATATGTCAAAGTAGGGAAGATGAGAATGTGTCTTGCCCTGATCAAGTTTGCTAGAAGTCAGAGAAATCTTCAGTTCTGTAGCTTCTACTGGTCTTGCTGTGGTGCAAAATAAACAAAATTAAGTCCTCAGGGAATGACAGATAAGGGTGCTGTAGGTAGGCCCCAGGAAGGGTAAGGAAAAAGTAGGATCGCCCTGTCCTATCTCACATTCTTCAGTGAGATAAGGATTAGACTTGAGCCTTGCCTGTAATTCCTACCCCAAGTCTTCCTTTCCTCTGAATTGTACTTATTTTGTGTTCACTGAGCAGAAATTCTAACAATTATATAGGAATTATTTTTTAAATTTGAAGCAAATGAGATGTACCTTTGACTAACACACTGCAAAAGAATTCCACTCACGTCCCTGCACTGAGTATGGATTTCCTTTGGAAGCACAGACTTGAACAGACTTACCTATTTTCTTTATGGAATGCAAGACCAAGAACTGGGATGTTATAAAACAGTCACACTAACATACACTTTAGCCAGCTTTGGTTAATATTCTTTACACAGACTGGAAAGGAAACATACTGATGAACAATACAGGAAGGCCTATATTGCTTTCTTTAGGACCTTTATAGGGTGCCCTACAATCAGCTACAAAATATAGCAGTGAAATGAACATGTAATGTAACCCCTCAGTCATGACAGAATCACGATATAGCTCCCAAAACTTTCACTAACAAAATATTTACTACAAAAGTTATCCTGAAAATTTTCACAGAACTGCTACAATTATTTCTGTGGTTTGTAAGGGAGCTCCTTTTTATTGTATTAATAGTGAAATTCATTTGTGGATTCCCAAGTACTCTTTCATTGTTCACAGAGCCCAGCTGAACATTTTGCACTATCACAGTGCCTGGATGAGCATGCTGACCTGTTCTCCCCGTGCAACTCGTCTTGCTCTGCAAATCGCCGCTCTCCACAATGACTTCCACGCCGTACTCCCTCCCTGGGATGAGGCCCACATCACGGATGAGGTACTCGGTGGTGTCCTTCTCGAGGGTGGTGTTGAGTACCAGGGCTGAGCGGTTCCACAGGAGCAGGTGGTACCTCTCCCAGTCTCCTGCGGGGGGCACCCAGGTCACTCGCAGAGACCGCGGCCAGCCGCTAGCACCCGCCTGCAGCTCCAAAACTTTCTGTGGAACTGGAGAAACAGAGAGCAAAAAAGCAATTCTGAAGCGGGCTATTTCTGGTGAGATGTAACTGTACAGGCAAAACCTGCCTCGCAGCATAGTTACTGTACAAGTAGTTGGGCCAGCTGGAGCAACGTGAGTTATCTTGTTGCAAAGGTTGGCTTTCATTTTAAAGACAAGTTTTACTCTTCCCCACATGAACCACTCACTTTTTTTCCTGCTGGTTTCTGACATCGGAAATGGGGAACCCCTCTTAGGGCAGCCAAAATCTCCTGTACACTTCTCTGATGCATTTTGCAGTTTTCAGTCAGGTTCCCTACTGCTTCCTGCACCTAAGTTCACTTAGAAACTACCAATCAATTTTTCACTGCGAAGATTGACACTTCAATCTCTATCAGCCGAATTCTGGTATCAGCAGCAGAAATGCAAAGTCTAATGACTTCTCCCACAAAGACTGCTCCTTCCACCTCGTACGCTCTAATTCCACCCAGCTGCATAAGGCACCGAGGTTAAGACAGAGATCCATTAAAGCATCCACTCCATCCTGTCCTGTACTTCAAGGGTCCTGAATTTACATGCTTAACCTTCTGACCCTACACTCCTGCAGGTCACATTGGACCACTGAAGCTTTTCTGATTTTCATGGAATAATTAAATATTAGCCAGACCAAGCAGAGACTAGAAGACAGATGCAGATACCCCTAGGACAGGATACCTGTAGCTTAGTTTTAAGACACTCAGAGATCAGCATTGGAGCCCTGAGACCATCTGCAAGTATTAACTGTAAACTATAAGGCTAGAATCATATTCTCATGTTTTATCTAGCTTAGTTAATATTTAATTGCTCAGTATCTAGCACAGGATTGAAACCTCCCTACCAGCATCACAAAATACTCACCAGTTTCACTACCCATAGGCATAGCTGGATATCAAACCTAGAACTCCCATATGCCAGTGAATATGGGGAATGTGTTTCAATTTCTGAGTGAGTGAATAAAAGCACACAGTGTACTGTTAGGAAGCACAGATGGACTTACATCATAAAAGATAAAGTTCAGCCTTGTCAGGCTGACTGGACATCATTACACCTGTATGGCACAAAGTTTCAATCTCTGAGATGTCCATATTTCTTACCACAACATTCCTTGGCAGGTTCTGCTGCTGTAGGTACCCTCTCAATGCACAGCAATGTGTATTATGTCCTTGGGAACCTGGCTCTCTCTGTGAATTACAGAGGGACCCTAAGAGTCTAATCCCTTCAGCATCTGCAGACCTTATAGTCTGGATTTACAAATGGCTCTTTACGCCATAGAGCTCCTGCTGAAGTGAATGTTTTCAAAGCTTTTGATGTCTGTGGTAAAGGAAGGAATTGCACATGATCAGCATCCTTGGAAATAAGATTTCTAATCCCCAGCTTTGAAAGCACTGGGTCTAGGTCACAAAGCCGGGGATCAGTGGTGTTGAGTGAGGGCCTGAAGTTCTCCCTTTAGATTGAAATAGTAATCTTAAAGGACTTTAATGGTAGGCTAAACAAACAAAACAGACATGCATATAAACTGGTCCAGCTTTGTACTTACTGGACATGAAAGACTTTTCCAGGGCTCTTCCAGCCTGCACTGAGAACGGGGTATCAGCTAGGTATGTCAAAGATGTGCCTTTCACATGAGATGTTTAGTTGTAGACAGTATTTTCTAAAATAAATACTCTGTTCTGTTACATACTCTGTCCTCTTTCTGCCTTTTGGCTCTGAGTCTACTAACAATTTGTGTATGCATTCTTCACCAAGTTAGACATCTTTTACCATCTAACTTCTGGTCAGGCTAGGCTGGTATGGGGAAGATGACACACCTCTAGGGCCAGTAATACTATGGGAGAATTATGCAGGATTTTTCAGGTTCAGAACTCATACAAAAGATACCTGAAAAAAAATTATTACTTCTGAAAGAAGATAACAAACTCGTAACTCAGCTCTATCAAGCTGCCACATGCCTTTGTTACATGCTGTTAATAGTAAAGAAAGCTGAGACCTTATCTTTTTCGGTTTGTAGATTTATGTCTGGAAGGAGGAATAAGACTAGACCTTGCAAAATTACTTTAAAAACTGTTAATAATTTGATTACATGCACACTTCCCCATAATGTAACTCATTTTATCTAGTATGCTGAGCTGAATTCAAGATAACAAAGTTGGTCAGAAGGGCAGTAGTATGCAACAGTTCTGTAACAGACTCACTCAACTATACGGCCCAACCAAAACGCACTATTGTTGCCTGCTCATAAAACATGCTGGAGTTGCTTTCGGCTGACCGATTAACTGTTGCCAGAGAGTCAGCAGGGGGTATTCCTGAAACAGTACTGTGCTCTTAATCTTATTTTGCCTGGAATCCAAATCATTTTGTCTCTTACAATGATTTGCTACAAGGCCAGTGTAGGCAAAAATAGCATTAGTTACAATGTTCTTACTGAAGCAGAAGACTTACATGTCCTGCCAGTTGCCATCCGATCAGTGAACAGTTCACCACTGATTGTGCGGGCAGTAACCTGATAAAGACGTCCTGGAGTTAGCTTGTCAAACTGAGTCTCTGTGACTGGTGGCTGCACAGTTTTGACTTCTTTAACTGATCCAAGATGAGACAGAGTGATATTATAGAAATTGAGGTCTCCCAAAGGTCTTCTCCACTTAACTTTTAAAGCATCTAAGCTGCCATCATTAGTCACCATCAAATCTAAGACTTCAGCTGGATCTAAAAAAAGAAAATAAGAAAGAGAATAAAATATATCCACCACAAAACATATAAGACCTGCTGCCTCCCAAACTCCCACAGTTAAGTTTTGATTTTGAATAGTTACATGAGATGGAGTATGAATGATTTTGCCTGAACAGTGAAAGGACAAAGTCTGGTCACAGTGAAACCAAACCCTGTCCTGTGTAAGACACTGCACTTCTGAGAATGATATGTCTTATGATGCCCACTCTTTTTTCATGGAACAGAAAATCTTTTAGCCATGTCTGCACTCACATCCATCATTCTGACCATAAACCAGATCATGCACATGCTCCTAAGGACAAGAGATGCCTGCATACATTTTGGTAAACATTACAGCATTACTGCAGCTATGCCTGATTTACAACAATGTAGAAGGGATTTGAATAAGACTCCTTTATTCAAAAGCTCCACCAAAAGAAAAGCATAGCCACCTCCAATATCTCAATTTCTGAGGCCTGGGGCACAGTAGGTACTGAAACGGAGGACCATGCTACGAAGCTATATGAAATGCTTTTACACTCCAAGAATACCTGTGAGATTTAAAATCCTTGCACCCCACTATAGAAAGAAATAAAAATTTCCGAAGAAATAAAATGAAATTAGTATAATGCCCAGAATAGCCCAGGTGACAATAGCACTCATCTGTGCATCCTAGACATGACATTATTTTCACTTAATATTAAATTATGTTTACATGATAAGATTTCTCTAGAAGAAATTGCATCTTACTCTTCCTAGAAATTAAAGAGAATAAAGCCATGACCCTTTTTTGCCTATATAAGTGTTTTAACCATTGGACTCTAGCAGGATGTCATCTTATCTCTGTGACCAAGGAACTCTATCCTGAAAAACGTTCCTGAAAAAAGATTAATTTCTAAAACTCTATTTCTGTCAATCAGTATTTTTTTGTGAAAAGGAGAAAATCCCAACAATCCACAAAAACCCATATCAAAGCAACCAACTAGGCAAACAAAAACGCCAAAAAACCCAAACCACCAACATTTAAAGTTCTTAACCTGCTTTACATTTTTTTCCCACTTCCCTTTCAGACTTTTTCCCCTTTCCTTTTAGCCTATAACTTTGTTGCAGTGGTAACTTAGGGAATTAAATAAGTTTATGGTGTCTCTAACTTGGAACACGAATCACTTATTATTCTGAAATATGTCCTATAATACTATTAGGTTATGGCCTTATCTTCTTGTTTTGTTGTGATGAATTCTGAAATCATACCTGTTCTGACTGTTTGAAAACTGCTGCTCTCCAATCCTGCAGCTTGAGTTATGATTGAGAGGTTATACAGGTGGCCTGCTGTAAGTCCTGAAAAAGTGCAGGAGGTCAGAGAACTTTCCTGGTGAATTTCATTAATGGGTACATGATTATCTAGTAACAGCAGCCTGTAACGATCCACATGCCCAGAGCCAGGAGACCACGAAATGTGGATAGTGTCTGTCTTGATGCTGACCTGAATATTTCTCACAGGAGACGGCACTGTTGGTATAAAAAGAACACATGCTTAAGACCTAATGGTTATCTCCATGATTTCAGCAATTTTGAATAGATTTACTCTTGGAATATGTTGGGTTTCTTTAGGGTAACTGAAAACCCAACGCCAAGCACACAATAACAATGAGACTCCATTCTTAGCAAACAATTTTTTATGTCAGTCAGAGATTCATATTTCATTTCTACTTATAATCAGTAGATACTTACATAAATAGATTTACATCTATTGCCATGTAGAAGAATTATATCCATTTGCTAATTTCAAAATGCACACCTGAAGAATACTGTAAGTGGGTTTACTTAGATGAACTACAGGAAAAGAAGTCCTACCAGTAGATCCACTTATGTGAAGTTCAGGGGTAGTCTTATTTCCAGCAACTGCACTGAGGACAATGTTGTATTTATTCCCGGGAGTGAGACTGGAAAACGTGTTTTCTGGTTTTGAAATCCTTCCTGGTACAGAGACTTCTTGTATCTTTTTATTATCATGATCAAATAATACTAGGTTATACATGTCCACCTTTCCTGATGAAGGATCCCATTGAACCTGCAAGCTTGTCAGAGTAGTTTTTTCCTTATTAATTTCCAAACGAGACGGTGGCAAGGGATCTGCAGTTAGGAAAAAAGCCCAGAGAAAAGATAAACCATTTCTTGATTTGGGATCACCTGAGATTTTATGTAGCAGCACAAGAATTCTTCCAAAACTCTCCCTTTATCATCATTATGCTGCCAATACTTTCCAAAAAGTTTTTTCTTTCTAGTTATAAACACTGTGCACTGAAGCCAGTCTACAAGAGAGTCCTGCAGAATTCAGAAATACTACTTTTATGTATTTGTACACACTCACTCGCACAGACACACACATAGCAGAACACTTCCACTGTGGATGCATATTGCAAGCTTGGAAATCTGCTGATAGCAAAACTCTAACAACTTTAATAAGAAACAGCAAACATGCAAACCCAGCAAATTTTACTCAGTGCCGCAGTGTAATGTAGCTTCATAGACGGCAGAAACAGCTTTCATTTCCTAGCACTCACTCTAAACACTTTATTACTAATGGACACGAGCATTTATACAATTTTAAGGGCAACAATCTTTTGTTTTTAGTATTAGCTTCAATGACTTGAAACAGATTCTGACAGAATATGCTTCTGCTCTGTTGTAGTACTGTTCATATAAACTTAAAAATCCCAAACAGTACATTGGATAAACCTTCACGAACTAATATTGGGATTATTTCTCTGAAACTCTCAACATTCATTATGTTGTTTACTAAGAAGCTCTCCAGTAAAATCACCTGTGAAATAAGATACACTCTAAAGGGAAGGCAAACTGACTAAACCAAAAGAATCTGGTTGCTTTTATTCTCCAGGTGTATTTCATCACTCACAAGATTTCATGCAAACCACACAAAACGTATTACATGTTGATGTACTAAGGTATTGACATTTATGTCTTCCAATAAAGTTAAGCAAATGCTTATTAAGAAGGTATCGTGAAACAACCCAAAGCAGTGAAATCAAGCCTTTACAAGTCGGGGCATTAAAGTTTCCCAACAATTTAGGAATAAAGTTGCCTACCACATGAGTACACTCTGTGCTACTCTTTCCTAGCATCAGACCAGGAGTGTAAGGTGCATCCAGGCTGAGAAATGTGGTCTCTCTATGAACAGCACCTCAAACACAGAAGAACAAGACTATTTTTTCAATGCAATCACTGCTGCTTGGTTCCCTGAACAAAGGAGACGAAAAAGTGTCAGATCACATAACTAAAAAATGCAATGTAAAGGCTGAAAGGATGAAGTTGAACCTACCCCTCCCCTACAAATACATAGATAGGAGGGCCTAGGAGCCTTTAAGCTGCTTTTTCTTCAAAGTCTGGGTGGTGTAGAAGGTTTAATCACTTCCTACAAAGCTCTGCTGAGAACAGAGTAGTGCCAAGTTTTAGTGGTACACTTTGTCAATCAAATATATCAGGAATGCAAGGAAGCATCTCCTTCCTTGGAAACATTCAAAAACTGACTGGGCACAGTCCTGGGCAATCAGATCCAGGTAGCCCTGCTTGAGCAGGGGGCTTGGACCAGATGATCTGCAGAGGTCCTCTCCAACCTCAACCTTTCTGTGACTCTGAAAAATACCGTGTCCCTTGGAACCCGTGTCTCTGCTTAAATTCAAATTCTTGCTTTGGACCGCAGAGATGTTAGTGCTCTTCAGAAAAAGAGATGAAAATTAAACAAATTGATTAACAAAATCAATCAATAAAATTAATTATCTTTTCTTGACTGCTTTCTTAAAGGCCAAACTAAGTCTGCTTAAATCTGGAAAAGAAAAAAAATATTAAAAGCCAATTCAAAGACCAAGCACATCAAACTACAGGCCAAATAATTAAAACTTCACCCAGTTAAAGCAACTGAAACAGGAGGTTTTAATGAAAAGTGTCTGGAAATCTTAACAATAGCCTTGACTACCAGCTCCACCTATAATATATACTGAGCCACTAAAGACTGTTATGTTGGCAAAAGTGAATAGTGGGGGTATAATCTTGTTCCTTGAAGGCAATTGTTCTAATCTGAAAGGTCAGACTTTGGAAGTCAGAAATAAATTCCAGCACTTTATATGGTCACAGCCATCTGAAAAAGTTTTAATTTGACTGACATTGAGAGAACAGTCATGATAACTGTAAGTTTAACCCTCTTTCTGACTAAGTTAGGATAACGCTGACTGTTCTTTAGTCCTGCAAAAGTAATCACCATTGTCATCTGTACTACTTGCCAAATTTGACAAAAGAAGATATTGGCATTTTTAGAATCCCTTATACTGTCCTGGGTAATCTGTCTTCTAAGGTACATGAGCAAAGAAGAAAGTTGCGTGCCTAGAAGGTGAAGTTCAGAAATTCAAACTTTATCTAATCTATCTGGTCCAGAAAACAAAACACTCAGTGCTTTGTACATCCGCTAGAACAAAGGAACAATGAGACTGGGAAGTGCCTGGGCTGAAAGAGCCCTGGATGGAAACAAACACTTAAAAAACCATTTACATTGTTATACAAGTCTCTGTTGGCAACGATACAACACTGATATATCACAGAAATAAAATATTTTCATCAAGATATTTTTACACCATTTGACACTATATGAATTAATGTCCCCTGGTCTACAAAGGCATCTTCCAGAAGGACTTGATGGTCTTTGAATTATATTGCAACTCCATCTTCACTTTTTGGGAAGAGGATATGCTCTGTGTGCACAGCTGCTGCAGATCCAATTTATAGATATGGCTATGTCAAACTCCAGTGACATGACTCCCAGATACAGCCATTAAGCACAGAAACACACCTGCCTTATGCAGGAGAAAAAAAAATAACTGGGAGATTTGAGCCCAGGACTTAGTAACGGGGAATTCCTGCCAGTCTCAGCCATCTTCCTACTATATAATAATTTTTTTTCCTAGCTTTCCCTCTTCATAAAACAGTAAGCTACTTAATAAGGACTTTTCTGAAGATTAAGTAAAGAGGGTTGATTTCATTGTCTTTATTAAGTACAAATATCCATTTCTTTGGGATGATATACAACTTAGAAAATCTTTAAAACATGGTTATTTATTTTTTTCTTCTACTCTGCCTTTGAAATGATAATCATAACTATTATATGATTACAGATTATAAGATTATACAGCCTATAGTCAGAGCCATGTCACATGTTGTTCCTATAGATGGCTAATAAATCAAATTTGTCCCAAATAATTTGAAATTTACACAAGTGAACACACGGCCAAGGCATGCTTCTGGCATTTAGAGAGTTACATATTACAATGAAAAAACACTCTAACAGTCTGTGTCTTAGAAGATAAAAATTTATAGTCTTTTCATTCAAATATTTAATGGATTTTCGAACAAAAATTTATTTACCTGTTAGTTATCTCAGTACAGAAGGCTTGGATTAGGCAGTAACATAATACAACACTGCAATATTTTTGTAGAAAAAAATTTTGAAAATGGCATCTATAAGTCTGTTTTAGAAGACAAAGTTACAAGTGGGGGAATTGCCAAATTGTTTTTCATGGCTCTCTAGACCAGTATTTCAAACCTGAATTTCAATTCAGAATTGAAATGTACAAACTTAACTGTAATTTAAATACTACGGTTTTTAACTAGACCTAGTCATTCACTGAAATACAGTTATACTGATACACAGACATTTGGAGATTTGAGAACTTAAAATGTATTTCACCTGAAATCAGGCAAGACAAAACCTTACCATCTTCTGCCATCAGTTCTCAATCACAGAAATAGTTTTACTGAGAACAACAAAGAGTATAACATGAAAGGATTGGCAGGTGTGTATCCCAGCTTTACAATGTCAGCAGCATGCTGACTAGTTGTATGGTTTTATGTGCTGTTTCATGTACTTATATATACTAAAAAAACCCAACAAATTGTAAATATTAACATGAAGCAAATATGCAGACTTGTGCCTACTAACATCTGTAATCTCAATTTTGCAGCAGAAAATTTATCTGTAGCTCAGAGCCGATAAATGGTGTTATCAGTTTTTTCTTTCTTTCCTATTCTACCAAAATAGAACAAATGCCCCCACTGTGTGTGTTTGCATGTCTATGTATACATGGCTTATAAAGTGCATATGTGGCTGTATTTTCCATCACTTCAGATGACCTATTTTAGTTCTGCTCTACAGGACTAAATACCTGCTGTTTTAAACTGAAAACCCACAGATCAAAATTTCTTGAGTTAAGAGAGTCACTTTAGAGGACTAGTGTGGATTATTGTGCCACTATTTCACACATTATTAGACTTTAGATCTATGTACCCACAAGTGACATAGAAGCTGCTTCTCTACGCAAAGATTCACAAGGGTGAATCTGGTGTTACTTGAGAGCTTATGGAATCTTGGTGAGCTGCACAATTATTCTATCGGAATATCAAACTTGCAAACAACATAGACTGATTTTAATGTGACATTATATACTCAAAAGGCCAGTTTGGTCCTCTCCAAGTTTTTGCATTACCACTGCAACTATGGCATGCATTATTCATTGCTTTCACCATGAGTCCCTAGTCAGAAAAGATTACACTCAAAATTTTACCAAATATTTTGGATTTTATGTGCTTAGCTACTCAAGTACTTTGTGTAAGAAACTTGATGAAAACTAAACTCAGAACTGGCACATTAAATTTTTAACAGGATTGAATATGAGCAAAAAGCTAGTTTCTGAACTAGGTATATAAACAAACCTGCAAATTTCTCGCACTTTCTCGTGTGTATTTTTTGTATCAAGATGATACGGATGTTCAAACCTCATTTTGCAAAAATAAAACACAAGAGACGGGATTCCTTTCACTTCAGCCAACTACACTTCAGCTTTCTAGTCTAACCCAGCCTCCTTTGATAGCTAGTAGAGAAAGCTGAGCACCTTCAACAGACAGCTTAGTCCATCTTCCTTAGAAAAAGAGCTCAGAAAGGGAACCTCACTGAGTACCAAGGTCAAACATTGTGGTTTTAGATGGCCCATGATAGCTCAGTTCCACTACCATTGAAATCAGTGGAAAATTTGTTTACAATATGGATGAAAAGACTGCTTATACTTCCATATTCACAGGACAATTTCCAGCAACAGATGCCTATGGACACTCCAGCTCAGTAGAGAGTAAACTAAAACTACTGTCCTCAAGTTACAAAGGAACAGGTGAAACAGAGCTTCCATGAAACTGGTTTAAAATGCTGCCCCTGGTGGAAACATTAGAGGAATAATCCTCCCTCATTCTGCATTGAAAGGCTTAGTATGGACAGTACAACATGGGTTGTTCACAGGCATAATAAATCCTATACATTCTTTAGGAAAAAAAATGACAAATTTTGGAGCTAACTGTGTATTTTGAATACCATCAAGCAATTCAGCTCAAGGAAAGCAAGGAACCACAGAGCAATCTGAATAGCTCTCTGCAAGAAACATCCATGGTTCCTCAATTCTTATTTCACGCTTTTGACTGATCTCTGCTATCCAAAATCCAAATGTAAACCTCACTTCAACTATGGTATACCAATTTTCAGTATTTCAACTTAAACTTTATCAGACTTTTCACTTTGATGTCAGCTACATAATATGACTCTAATGATCAGCTGCTTCCAATCACTTTGATCTTACAGCCTTGAAAAATCTATTTAGTGATAAAAAAGTCAAAAATGGCATGTACAAGCTTCTGTGTAAATGGTTATGCATTAATCAAAATGTGCTCTAAAGAGGTATCTTCTCTACTTCTATGCAAGTGTTCAATAATAGAACTTTACTATACAGAAACTATGGTGATTTATACCTGTCTCTCTGATAATGTTTGATCTCTTCTTTCAATTTTCACATTATAAGTCATCAATATCAATATTTAAAACAATCAGCATGATGCATGACAAATTTAAATCACTGTCTGCATAGAAACTATTACTCATTTTTACCGACATGATTATGCTTAGTGTATAGTTATCACACCAGCAGACTTGTCAATGGATTTTTTTAACTTGAGTTACCACAGCAAGTTAATGGAGAGTATTTAGTGCATTTGTATGGTTAATGCAGGATAAAGGCTCTGACAGAAAGCGACACCTCTGAACAGGTAATTGTGAAGTATTTGGCTGCTGTACTCTTCAATACTAATATCAAGTACCTCTGTAAAACGAACACCTTAGGAGCAAATCAGAGAGGCATTTAATGATGAAACTTATTTAAGACATCTCTGGTTTGGGTCCTGAACTACTACCTTTAAGAGGTTGAACAGTATCAGATTTTATCATCTTCAAGAAAGCACAAATACAGGTAGAAAGAGGCCAGTTGTGTCACTGCAGCTGTTGTCACTCATTGTTGTCCACTGCTTCACAGCTGAATTTTTCACATGCTCACACAAACACAAATGCAGAAAGGGGGCTTTCCTCGCCAGCCCTGTGTCAGGCTGCTGGACCATTTTTACAGTCAGTCATGGAAATGACACTGTAAGTGCTCTGCACACAACTGTATGTCGTAACACTTCACCGGTGATATCGAAGGAAAACACATAAGAAGGAAGTTTCAGCCCTACTTTCTGACTTTTAGACTCTGGTTAGACAGAATAAAAGTATGGAAACGGGCTGAAATAGTAAATTACCCTTGAAGAAGATTTACCTGCTATGAAATAGACTGTATTTTAAACGCAGTAAATAAACTGTCAGTTGAGGAACTATGACAACAATATGTTTGCATGAGCACAAAGGCTGTTACGGGCTAGTACTACATAAAACATTTTTCTGACCTAATATCCTCATAGCACCTTCTTCTTTCAAGCCTGCTGGGTTAACTGTCGGCAGTAGTTACTTCTGGCAGCAGCCTAAAGAGAAGTCAAGCGCAGGGCTGCTATGTTCAGCAAACACTGTCCGCTTGCAGTAGCTGTAAATGCATCGCCGTCCTCTTGGAGCCGGCCGAAGCAAGGGGAGGGAAAGGAAAAGCCCGGCATCTCTCCCCGCGCACGTGCCGTGCCCGCTCCCGTACCTGTCTGCACGGAGATGTTGAGAGGCTCCCCGCCGGCGAGCGGCTCGATGCGCAGATGGTACCAGGTGCCGGCCTCCAGGCCCCGCAGGGTGCAGCCGAAGGTGCCGTTCCCCTGGGGGGCGGGCTGGCAGCCGGCCGCCTCCCCGTCCTCGGAGCGCCCGCTCAGGCTGAAGTTGCAGGCGCGGCCCGCGGTGCCCCAGCGCAGCCGAACGCTCTGCCCGGCGACGCTCCGTTCCGTCAGGTTGGCGTTGCATCCCGCCGTCTGCCCCGGCGCGGCCTGCGGAGAGCGGGGAGAGCTCTGAGAGACTCGCCAGTGCCCCGGGCTCAGCCCCCAGCCCCGTCCCCGCGCTGTACCGGTGCGGGACGAACCTGCCCGTGTCCCCCAGGCTCGCCTGCGACCTGCGAGGGGCGACCCTGCACCGCCCCCTCCTCCCGGCCGCTCACCTTGGTCAGAGCCAGCGCCGTCCACAGGGCGAATCCCGCTCCATAGCTTAGCATCGCCGACAGTTTTTAACCCCAAAAACCCTCGCGGGGAGGGGAAAAGGGGAAGGGACGGCGGGGTTGGGCTGGGGGGATCCGAAGAAGCGAAGTGACGGCGGCGGGCCCCGGGGGCCCCCGCTCCCCGCCGGGCTCCGAGCCCTGTGCCGGGCCGCCCGCCTGCTGCATGCGCTCGGGGCTGCCTCGGCCGCCGAGCCGCCTCCCTGACACCGGCCTGGGGTGGGGGGGCTGCCCGCCCGCGGCTGAGGAGGAGCGGAGGAGGCGGGGGAGGCGGCCGCCGCTTCCCACGCTGCCATTCTGACCCGGGCTGACTCTCCCGAAGCCCTTCCCGCCGACTTCCGCAATCAAGAGGCGATTTCCTCGCGTCTCGCTGCGGGGGGGCGAAGCTCGGCGACTCGGGACCTGCCGCCCACCGGGCAGGCGACCGGCCTCGGGGTGCCGCCCCTCTCTCCTTAAGGATCCCACCTTCCTCCCTGCTCCTCTCCCACCCCACCTCCCTTCCTTCCTCGCCGCTTCCTCTTCATGTCGGTTTTCCCCTGGATCTTGTCTTCCCAAGCGTTCCTCCCGGCGCACGGGGCCCCTCAGCGGTGCCGCTGTTGGGGCGCAGCACTCTTGTGTCACTCTGGCTGCACCTCACTTGGCGCTGCCTTGCCTTGCCTCATGGTTGCATCACCTCACAATGTCTTCTTGCCTCTGCCACACCTCACAGATGCCTTGTCTCATGCTGGTCTTGCCTCATTCTCACCTTGCCTCTTGCCTGCCTTACCTCACGGCTGCCTTGCCTCGTGTGGCTCCTTCTCCTCCTGCCTGCCACTCCTCTCGACCACCTCGCCTCTCACTTGCTTCACTCCATGGCCACCTCACCTCGCATGCCTGCTCTCCTCACACCTGCCACCCTTCATAGCCATCCCATCTCCTGGCCCACCCTCCTCTTGGCCTCAGCTATCACAAACCCACCACTCCAACTCCCGCATCCCAAACTCTGATGTTTTTAAGGGTTAACCATAGACCACCAAGGCCTCCATTCTCTCCCTCGCTGTGTGGCACTGCAACCAGAGGCCTTGTGTCCAGGAGAGTCCAGCAGAGCCCAATACTGAGCTCCTGCCTGCAGCAGCAGAGTCTGTCTGTGAGTGGCCAAGTCATCTCTGTTTTCTGTTTCAACTCGTGTCCTCGAAACAATTCCTTCCCACATCCCCTGAACAATTCCCAAGCTAAAATTACACACACCATGGAAAGCAAGAAAGTCTCCCTGTTTCCAGACAGCACCAATAAAGCTGTGTGCAAATCCGAGGTGGCTACTGCCAAAATGAAAACTTTCCGTTTCTGTCATGCATGCCCGTTTCCTTCTTGTTTAACTTTCAGCCTCTGAAAACTCGCATGTAAGTGTGTATCTGGGGTGACAGAGAAGAAGTGTAGACAGAAGCATTTTGCACCTTCAGATATTCAAATATGCAATAGCAGCCATGGAATTAATTTAGGGGTGCACAAAAGAGGAGGAAATGGGCATTCCTTCTGGGAATGTAATTTTTCTGCATCCTTCTGTACTGCATTATGCATGTGGGATTTTAACTTTTAAAAGCAGTACCTCAAGCAAATTCAACCTCTGAATCACCTTTGCCCTCTTTGAGGGAGAAAAAGGTTCTAGGTTTACAAACATTAGTCTGCCTTTTAGGGGAGCTGCTGCTCTAGGATTTTTCTGGGCACCAGCCTGTCAAACAAGATACAAATATCTGAAAAACCTTAGCTCTCCTTCTTCTGTTCTGAAATCAAAAGTCTGAGCACTCAAGGGTGTTACCTGTACCTACAGAAAACTTCCTCCGTCCCAGTGGAGCTCTGTGCCTGGTCCTAGGGACATGACACTGAAAGTGTTGTGCTGTACTTTGCAAAGCTGAGGATAATTAATAACTTTATGATCATTGCCTTAAGTGACAATATAAATTTGTGTTGGTTATTATGCCATTCTCAAGCCCATCACAGAAGAAGATCTCCTATGGAAGAGATGTTTTACATACTTCAGACAGAAGGAGGAACCAAGCCCCAAAGAGCTACCACCATAGGGAATAATCATACCATTGATGGGAAACACGAGGTGTGTTTCTTAGACCTAAACTGGGACTAAAATGACATAGATGTCTTGTAATCATTTAAGGTGAGAGTTTTACAGCGTGATTTCTTTAGGTGATCATGCTTTTTGGACTTAACAGCATAAACCACACCAATACTTCTCCAGCACTGGAGAAGTGCAAATCTGAAGGCTTATTGGGATGGTCAGATTACTTCAAAACCCTCTCTGAAAATCACAACATTCAGGGTAACCTGCCTTTTCTTGAAAAGTGGAGCTCACATTATTATAAGGATTTTTGAAAACATCCATGATCTGAACTTGTAGGGAAGATATAATTTGGATATTTAGATGTAAGTTATTTAAGTAGATGTAATAAATAAAAGGAAAAAACCCCAACATAATCAACACTGCAAACATAAAATTCAGGAAAAAAAGTGGAACCTACCACAAATAAAACTTAAAGACTTCTGGAAATAAATGCCTGTTTGTCTCTCTAGCTAGCATAAGATAATGTGTGGAGGAAAATGATGTTACTGCTTCTCAGAAGTGCTCATAATTTAGAAGTTCCTACTTTATTACTCTTATTCTTGCTATCATAAAATCTTTACTTCATTGTATTAGTAGGAAAGTACTGGTTTATTACAGGTTTTGAGACTTCCTTCTGTATGTTATCCAGCAAAAGCTGCTACACGGGTAAGGTGTGACACAGATGCCTATGCCAGCACTGGAATAAAACAGGAGGGGTCCATCAGTCACGGGTGGCAATATATTTATATAGAATAGCCAACATAATGCAAGTAATTCTTTCCAGACTGGTACTGAATAAATGGTCTTTTAGTAAATCAGCAGTCACGCAGCCTTAACACTTACTGATCTGTGTGGCAAGCCAAGAAACTAATTAAACTGAAAAAAGAACTGGAAGTGAGTTTTGGGAGTTGCCGGACGTGTCTCTAATAGCAGGCTCCAAAGTCCCTTTCAGACACTTTCCCAAGGCTTCCTGACTTTTTTTTTTTAACACCAACCTCTCTGTCTCTCTAATCAAGAGGAAATGGGCTTTGCATAGCTTTTGTCATGGATTCAAAGTGCAAGCTGCAGTTTTACTTGAAGTCCAAGGCAGCTCTAAACCAAACATTTTGTTCAATTGAAATGTCACTATTGTACCCCCCAAAATGGGTATGTGCACAGCCAAATAACAACATGGCTTTACTTCTGCAAACAAGAGGCCCCAGCCTGGGCAAATGCAGTTCATAGTAGGTATTGTCTTCCTCACAACAATACTCAGCACTTAGTCTGTGTGTTTTCAAAGTATCGTGTTAAATCCAGTTAATCCTTTAAACATCCCGAAGTTTGACAAAAATGTTTTAACTCCATTCTAAAGACTGGAAAACAGAGATGGAGGCCAAAGATGTTAAGTTTGTGCGTCTAAGTTGGTATACCTAGATTCAAATGTCCAGAGCTAGTTGGAGGCTACGTGAGAAAGCTATTACTGGGGTTTTTTTCCATAGATATGCTTAGATGGTTTATCCTCAGAATTCTGGTTAGAAAGTTTTGACCTAAGCAGCTTGCTCAGTGCAAATGATGTGATTCAGGAGGTGAAGTGGTGTAGAAACACCAGAGGCAGTGGCTTCTGTTCAAATGGTGCCATTCCTCTAGCTCTGGCAGGATTATATAGTAGGAGTGCTGGAGTGCAGTAGGATTATGCAGTAGGAGTGCAGTTTGGGTAATACTTGATTTTATAGGACATTTCCATTTGGAAGGAACCAGTATTCTGTGCAGGAGGTATGCAAATGAACAGAGGGCATGAGGAAATAAGCTCAGCTTGCATGCACAAAGCCAGAAAGATCATATTTGAAAATAACTGTATCAGTTATGGAATGGGGTGCAATGTGTCCATCCTTGGCTCAGTCCCTTCCCCTCATCAGCATTAGAACAGCAGTATCGGGGCCCATAAACCATCAAGTTTATGGACCCTGACACGCTGTCCACAGCCTTCCCAAACATAATACACATTTCTTAGTCTTATCCACGGCAACATACAGTAGTAACTGAAATATGTTTGCCTGTCCCAATACACTGAGTGTAGTGTGGTCTCCTGGAAGATAAGCCACAGGGAATATAGGGATTTTCAGTTCTAAACCACTATGTGATAATAGTGATACAGTGACCAATAATGTCCTGCATGCTTTAGCTCTAACTGCCTGTACACATTCTGCCAACGGTGATTCCAGATTTGCTCTCAGATTACTGAACTGAGTCTTGCAGAAAAGGAAGACTGGAAATCGATTTGGAGGTACTGAGTGCCTGCCATTTTCTCCTTCTATGGCTGGGACTGGCAGCCCCATTCCCCTTCTCTGCCAGGGCGGTTTGTGGTTGGACAGAGCAGAGACTAAGAAGTGTCTGTGTGTCTCCTCTCTGCCTATCAGCCAGTAGATAAGCTGACCATGACCAAGGCCAGGGTTCCTTTTGAGGCCAGTTAAAGCGTTTGGATTTCTCTTGCTTTGATCTGTAAACAATGTATGTAATTATCTGTAAATAAGGTCATTGCACACTGTAATCGTTAGCATGTAATTAGAGCTAGACCCTCACATCATGCAACAAACAATAACAGAGCCTGAGTCACTGAGAGCAGATGCCCAGGCTCCTGTGGGTCCTGCCACATTCAGGAGCTTTCCATTGCTTCTCACATATCCTGATAATTTCCCTTGAACTTTTCCCAATGCAATGTGCACACCAGGACTGGGCTGTACAGAAGAGGCAGAATTTTTCTGCAGCTATGCTTCTAGCAAACGACATTGTCAGCATGAAGATCAAAACAAAGCATCCCACTATAAAAGAACAAAGCTTAGTCTTGTAGCTATTTTTTTTCAGGTTTTGGTTTGTTGTTTTTTTAAGCCCACAAAACATCCACTTGTAATAGCTATCAGGCTCCACAGAGTGGAGCAGGCTTAATAAAAATCAGTAATTCTGTCTTACCTCTTCTGTAGTGCTAGAGTATTGAAGAGTAGTTGTTGGAATCCAGGCTTTCTCTGTTACTGCAGATTTCAAGTCAAAGTAGGGGTTTCCAATGGGGTTTTTACTGAAATGTTCAGTCACATTTCTGATGAACATCTCTGTGCTACTCTTCAACACATTTTCAGACTTAGAAGTAACAGCATTTGAAGACAGGGATGTAGTTCTAGTACTCCACACAGAAGTGTCTGCATCTTGGAGATCTAAGACAAAGAAAGGAAAGTGATTAAAATCAACTCTACATTTTTATAAACAATTAATTAGATTCAATAAATGTGGCTGATACAACTTCCAAGTAGTTTAAGTTCACCTGTCAGTTCTATAGTTTTTTTTTGTTTTCAGTGCAAACATGTGTTTTTGCATCACTACCAAAGCCTGCAAAACACAACCAGAAAAAAATTAATGTCCCTGAACTTTCATACCATTCCTTTTAAATATAGTCCATCAGTGATTCTGAAGTGAAGAGAAAGGTTGCACTCTGTCATTAAGGGCACAATGTTTTCACTTGCAACTTTTCCACGTGCTTGTACCTATCAAATGGCACACAGTATCAGCTTTATATTGTCAACCCTCTCCCCTCATTTCTAAGTGCATGGGCCAGATTCTCATCTGCCTTTTGTTGGTCTAAGTTTAAAACATGGCTTTATTGAGTATAATTTTTCGAGATGATTTTTTCAAGATTTTTTTTTCTCAAGATACTTGTTCAAGATAAGTTCCTTGTGCCCACATGAGCTTTTCTTTTGCTTTCTAAAATCAGTCCTATGCAGACCCCATGCTAGTCCCTGACTGCTGCCTTCCTGAGGCTCAGCTAACGATCTATCACTTAACTGAAGTAAATATGACAGTGGATTCGCTTTTTTAGTCACGTATCCTTCAGAGAAAGCCAAAGTTGCAATTAGAGCTCAGGAAAGATTTTACTACACATTTTTCCTCCACATTTTCATGGCTCTTCCTCCCCATTGGTATGTATTTAATATCCTTTCTTTGTGGCTGTGAGGGCAGGGTTCAAGCTGTGGTGGCCTCTACATCTGGTAGCATCACATTTCAGCTAAACTATTGGAATTACTCACTGGCCTCTTCTCACAAAAAGCTGCCCTGCCATTGCCGTAACACAGGTAGTGTGTGTTGGCTCAATGCCCAAAACACTTTGTCTGTCCTTGAACTGGGGTCTCCAACACGACAGAACCTTGTTTTGCTGCTAAGCCACTGGGCTGGTTGCCATTTATAACAATTTTAGCTCACAAATCCTTTAAAAACAAAGTAGTGACTGGGTTAAATTGCAGTAGAAGCTTTCAAATGCAATTACTTGGTGTGCAATTATGATGTCTTAGCTGGCCAATGGCTGATTACCTCTTACCCAAAGGAGCAGTGGGTGAACTACAAAATCAACATTATCGGGTTTTTTGTGTACGTGTAAATATATATGTTAACATATTTATGTAAATAAATTTGCAGCACTCTCATTTTCACAGAAAAGTGAGATTGTAAACCCTAGTAGGAGACATTTCCATGCAAGTGCTTCCTGTGCTTGACAGCACAGTGCATTCACCTGGTACATGGTTCTGGAACTTTTTGGAAAGTAGTGCTTTAGTGGAATGGGTTGGTATCCAGAATAGATGTTTTCCTTCCTTTTAGCTAATTGTGTTTCTCTGGAAATAAAAAAAAAAAATCCAAGTCTCCAATAAATTACAAAAATTTGGATCAAATATTTTTCCAGACTAAGGCAGTGAAAACAATACTGCAGATCCAATTCTCTCTTACACTTGTGCAAAGGGTTTCATCAAAACCTCAGGTCTGGTCCAATTCTGCACAATCATCTTCCTGCTGCTGCCTTTGCAGAACTCCTTGTAGAGAGCCTAAGGTGCAGAGTCTGCTGTGGTCCTGTGTCACATACCTTCATAGTTCCCAGGAGAAGGACAGGAACCTTGTGCTCAAGCTGTCATCAGCTGCTGCAACAAACCCATTAGCTGGCACAAGTCCAGACTTAGTCTAGATTCCATGTCAGTCACTGTTCCTGGAGATCTCCTATTAGTTGTGGGTCTCTGAAAGTCTACGGTAGGCAACTAGAAATCCTAGCCCCAAGGTCTTGGAAAGAGCTCTATGCCTCTCAGATATCTCTGAGTTCAACAGGAAGTAGAACTTACTGATAGACAGCAAAAAAGGGGTATGTCTAAGTAGGCAGCAATCGCTTAGGAAAAAATGCCACTCAGTTGAGTTCCTAAATATACATTTACACACCAAACGTGAAAACACGCTAAAAAAAAAAAAAATCTTGGCTTAATTTACAGACAAATAGCAGTGATTCCAGCAGGAAGGCGTTTGCATTCCAGTGCAATTGTGCTTTAGGAAAGCTGCTCCTCCATAAAAGGGAAGCTCGTGCTGCCAGTGACATTTATGGGACTCAGCAGCCAGGATAACTGGCATTCTTGGTGCAGGAGCAGAGGGGAGAGCTCGACTGCCCTGGAAGCAAAACACTTGGTCCTCAGAAAAGTTCCACCAGCCCAAGGAGGTCCCATGAACAAGCATTTGGTCACTGCATGACCCAACTCTTCTTAAGTTTTGGGCTATTCTGGGTTTCCAGCTAAAGAATCTTTCCCAGAAAATACTGGTTACAGTCTGTTACCTGTAACCTATGGATAGAAGTAACTTGTGTATAGCACTATGCCATACTGGAACTTCTGATATATGTACCAGTACTTTCCATATATCCTACAGCGGACTGACTAATGTGGTTCATATCTGCCCTCACTTTAAGAAAGTCAGAATCCATATTTATATTTTAAGTAAAACCACTATTGTGATCTTAGCATAAGGACCCTCATAGCCCTTCTTCAGCAGCAGGCACTTAAAAAAGAAAATTGCATATTATAAGGCTTATGTAGCAGATTTCTACACAACTTGAGTTCCAATTTTTTTAACCAGAAAAAACTCACCTCCTCTCTGGACATTAGTA
The DNA here is from genome assembly GCA_013398115.1 of Falcunculus frontatus. Classification (NCBI taxonomy): domain Eukaryota; kingdom Metazoa; phylum Chordata; class Aves; order Passeriformes; genus Falcunculus; species Falcunculus frontatus. Next base: position 1,696,525 of record VZRV01010041.1, read on the forward strand.
AAGTACACAGAAATCTCAACAGTGGGACTTCTCAGATGTGTTTAGCATTGTTCTAGCTGTCTCTTTGGAAATCAGTCATAAAACTGTTTCTGGGAACAGAACAGCAGCACTGACACTGATGTTGATCACTAGTGGCTGGATGATATACAGTGTGTGAACATAATATTGTAATCATCAGTAGCACACCCAGGAGAAATTATGATGTTCTGACTAAGTGCATATTTCATCCACAGGTTGTACTGCAAACCACATCCATCCGCACAGCAGCAGGCTGCTTACAAGGAAGGGAATTCCACACGTTTGCATTTATGATTAGCAAAAGTGCTGATTAGTTGTCAAGAACTGAGAACCCTACAGTGGTGCCTTCAGTCTTAGCTTAGATGGCACAGAGAAGCTTTCTGAAATAGCTCGCATTGTAGCGATCTACCTATTCTATTAGAACAAAGTTTCAGAAAACTAAGGCTGAATTGCTAGTGAAACATAACTGAATCAGATATCTAGTGTATAAGACAAAAAATACTCTGTAAGACTGCACCTAACTCACTGCAAGACTTGAAACAAGAAGGGATTGCTTTAAGATCTCTTTATGTGCAGGACAAAACGAATTATCTTTTTAGCTAACTACTTGTAAATAAAAAACCCATAATTCGGATTTCTGTTGTATGTAGGAGTATGACAGAAGAACAAAACCCACTAAATGTCCTTTCTTTCCCATTCAATGTAGACTTTTAAAACCTGCAAAATCTGTTCTTTATTACCTTCTTTATTTGAATGTTGTAGAAGTTAGTATCTCATTTGTATCTCATGTCAGAGAAGTTGAGTGTCTCCAAACTTCAGTCTCATCCTGAACTGCTCTTTTACTTGCTTGTTTTTGAAATGCTGAAGTAGCGACTTAGAGGTTCTTGCAGCATCAGTGGTAGGAGAACACCCATATAACTATGATGATAACACCATTGCTGTACCCGCCCTATTTCTGACACTATGGGTAGTTCCAGCTCACCCTGAAGTGGATTTTTGGTCTCTGGAAGGGCATCTAGACTCCATTAACTCAGTGGATTACACTTCTACTGAAGAGAGCTCAGAAACTTAATAACTATGGGGACATCCAAGTCTTGGTTCAGTTGCCTAAACCTACTGGAATCTGAACTGCCCTAGGGCATCTGAGGCATCTGCCCAAGGCTCTCATAACATTTATGGGAGACATATGTCTTTCTGGGCTGGCAGTCAGAGATCAAGTGAAATATCCTGGAGCATCTCAAATGACAAAAAGCACCTTGCTGAGGTAAAATAATCACTTCCTTCAGGCACCTACATTTAGACACCTAGAAGTTCAAACCCACTCCAGCTTCTACATGGAGGTCCACACAAAATAAAGGGAGATAATGTAATAATGAAAAAGACCAGCATAGTTGTTTGGAATTGGCATCTTTGTTAGCATTCACAGGAGAAGATGAAATCATAAAGCAGGACTTGCCATCCTCCTGATTGCTCTGGGAAGCTGTGCCTATTGTTCCATTTTTTCCCTATGAAAGTAGCTGAGCTAGCTGGTTTTGTTCTGTATTCTTTGTGCTGTGGCTCACTGAGACTTTGAAAATTTACAAAGCCCAAAGACCTAGGCTAAACTGCAGATTTCTCCATTTCTTTTTAGAAAATCTAAACCCACGTTTATCTTTGAGCTTCTGTCAGTATGCTATTGGATTGTGTACAAGACCTTGTAACTATGTCCAAGGATCTGACATTGATGCCTCTCTTTGTTCAGATGGAGCTCAGCAAAAGTGGTCAGCCATGTATTTCTTTGACCAAAGAAAGAAGATTTAAGTAATTTTTGATATTTCAGGGGTTCACATAGATGTTAGCAAACTCTTATACTTAAAGAACCCTATAAAATAACTTGGAGAGATTAAAATGAATTTCAGTGACTGTATTTTAGGAAAAATGTTTTGGGTCAACTTAAAGGTGGAATGAAAATACTTTTTACCACTGTTCTAATTTATCCTGAAGAAATTTGTAAAATTTACGCACACAAAAAATTCCGACCTGTAGTGAACTTACGGATGGATTATTGCAGTATCTACAAACACTAAAGGTGTGGAAAGCTTAAAGCCTAAAGATATTTACATTATTTCAAAAACGGGTAAGAGTTGCTGCCTTTTCTGTGCTTCTGCCACCTTTCTTTGGTGCTTTTCCACCTTCCCAAGAGTCCCAAGAAGACACATGTGCTTCCCTTTCCATGTTCTGCAGTTGCTACTGCTGCTCTAGTGGTTTTTAGATCATGCTTGGAGTGTGCACTACTCTGGTCTCTTCTGCGATCCATCTCAGCCACTGAAGCATCAAGCAGTGGGATGTGAACTTAAATTAGCTGAAGTTCTGATTATGAAGCAGCTAAACTGAAAAGGGGATAAAGGGAAAAGAGAAGTTCATGTGAAAGAAACAATCCCGGAGAAGAACCAAGGGTAGAAAAGGTGGAAGGAACAGTGCGAACGTCAGATGGCACATCAGACTTCAGCTCATACCTGGTATCTGGTATTTTGTCTATTTTAAGCTGCAACCAAACAAGAGATAGAAGGATGTTCTAGTTGTTATTTGAATTCCTTGTCCAACATGTTTTATATCTTTGTAGGTCCCACTAGGGTTCTTCAGTGCTTGGCACACAACTGTAAGTAAATCCTCCACAAAATCAGCTACTCTTTTTGAATGTCTCGATATCCACAGCTCTAGGGTTGTCCTTACCATGTATGATATAAGAGAAATGCAATGAAGAGCATCATATTACAAAACAGTTCATGTCACCTTCTGCATCCAGACTGCTCTACAGCCTGTGTGACAGTCTCTAGAGCTCAGAGCTTAACTGCAGCATACAGCTTGGCCTTGTGTCTCCTTATTTGAACTATTGTCTACTTAGTGAATAATTTTTGGTCAGCAGTGGTTTTGAGGTTTGTTGATAATATTCAAGGTGCCACATAGCATTGCATCTGTTCTTAATTGGATATTTTATTAAAATTAACCTACCCAGAACAAAAGAAGCTTGTAAGAATTGCTTATGCAGCTCAGGAGTGACATCAGTGTTAATGTGTCAGCATTCATGGTGGACATTTGTTCCACAAGTGTTATTTACATGCTTTGTTCTTTGTTCTTTTCAGTCATTCCGCCTTCTACCTCTTCACCTGCCCCATCTTTTCCTCCTGCCTGTTTCCATTCCTGTTCCTTCTCCTGGTTTCTGAGCCTAGAGAAGCTCTGAACCCAATAGCAGGCTGGTGAAAAGAAGGCTTTAGAACTGCTGAGATTTTTTCTCTCTCTGCCCAGAATGGCCTCATGAATTTGGTGGGAAATGAAGTGTCACTTTCTAAAGGGATATTGATACCTTATGACCATTCTTCATGTTAGCTGTTTCAGCTGGAGGCCAGATTCAAACATGAGTTTGTGTGTGAAGGACTGTTTGCTGCTAGGTTTAGAATCATCTCTGAGTGAGCAGAGATGGCATACATACCCAAATTGATCCTGATTTCCACAAGCAGTCATATAAGTCAGGACTGTTGCAAAACATGTAAATCCAAACACATCTCAGATGGCTGATTTGAAATCCAAATCCAAGCTCAGACTTTCCCCAGGATCAGAAAAATCATGTTTGATATTTGAGTAAGGTCCAGAATAAAAGGTGGTTGCATTTACTGGGTTTAGTGCTTGTACTCTGTGTGGGCTGATGCTTGGGATGCAATTCAGTGAGCTACTCCTATGCCAAAATATAACTATTTTTATGAGTACTGTGAAAATAGAGGGTAAATTATAGCAAAATATGGTGTTAGTCAGGAGTAGAAAAACTTACAGCCATATCAGCTCCAAAGATTTTGCTCAATTTTTACTATCTTAGCTAAATATAGACCAAATATGTTATTTTAGGCTGGTCCACTTCTGCTTGTGTTGAAAGCAGATAGATGTTCTTGGAAGGCTAATTTTACACATTCATCATTGAAAATTTTGACATGCATATGGATGCCACGACCAGAATTAGGGACATTAGTTCTCATAGTACTTACTACTATTTGAAAAATTAATCTCTTTGCACTACTTCCACTTTATGAGCTTCTTATATTCCTAAAATTCTTTGTTAGGTATTGAGGATTATAATGTTTTTTTGATTTTTCAGCAGAGCTTCCCAGAGCTGTCAAAAATAAGATAAGTAACACTCTTAGAAAGGATTGACAGGCCTGTCTATGGAGAGAATTTCAGGAAAATTAAGGTAAATTCATTTAAGAACTGAGCACAGTAAATAGATGAGAAGGTGCTTTAATATCCCATGACAATTGTCTTAGTGCTTATTGGTCTTAAATTGCTTCTCCTCTGAGGCTGATGAAGAAAAGTATATAAGGTTACTTTAACTTTGTTAGGCCACACTCCATCCAGCTATCTAAAGGAAAAAACACTACCTATGTACCTCATCTGAACTGTTCATAATGTCTTTGAATGTGCAAGCCATACACACCCCACAGGACTTAAAATGATTTTGCCTTTTTTATCTCTAACATATGTGGGAGGGCTGGGATGGCATCATGGCCACTTTTCCATTCCCTGATCCTGCAAGCTATCCTTTTATACCTCCACTCGGGTGAGTAGTCCTGGTCCTATGAGTAGAGTTCTGCAAGTGCAAATTTGCTGAAAAAAAATGGTACCCTGCCTTACAATAACTATGAGTTTAGAAAGAATGAGGATTTGGTTTAAACATTCTGAAAACTTGGCCATACACCGAAGTTTTGGGTCATAAAACATTTTTTTAATCCTGTAAAGACAAGAATTAACTGTTCCCCAGTAAAAAGATGTCTGTAGGTTGTTCCTATTTACTATGAAGAACTGCTTAATAGTGCACAAGAACAAGATTAACAGGATTGCCAGGAAGGATCAACAACAAGACATTGAAGAAAGCATTATTAAGCAGTATTCAAACCATTCTACCTTCCATTTTGCTATGGACATGGAAACCCACAATTACACAGATATACTGGTAGGTGTCTGTAGGTATGTGCACAGACCTTTGCATTTCAAGGTGCTATTCCAAGAATCTCTGAGACTTTTGATTCAGTTCATTATTCTCAGGATTTTGAGTATTCTCACGTACATGGAAAGAGCAAAATTACTCTGAGTAAACACATGAATGTGTAAGCCATAACTGTTCTAATGGTGCATTTAGGTTAATCAGAGAAATAATTGTGCATGTGTTTGATTTTCAGATGTCTTCTTGCTCTTGACAGATTGAATCTGGATTTGTATGATAAAATGAATGGGGAGGAGAACTTCTCTGCATCCACATTTTAAATTAGTACCCATAGTTTAGAAATGGAAAAAGGAAATGACACAGTAATAGTGAACTGAATTTACATATAAGCACATTGATCCAAAGATTGGGAGTTGACAAAAGGAGAGACATCCTGAAAATATAAAGGGGCTTAAAAACGCTACCAGTTGTGAGAAACACAGCACTCATCTCAGCTGTTCTTTAATAGTTCTCAAAATGCTTTTCGACTGTGAAAAACATTCTTTTGTATAAATAAAATATCATAATTTTTCACATTTGAGTTAACATAACAGAGACAATTTTTGTTACCAAAACACCCAGGATATTTCTTGAAGGAGTAACTCACCTTGCTTTGAGCACAGATTTACATAAACAGGTTTTCCCGTCTCGCTCGTTTTTAGCTGCATCCATGCATGAAGGTATTTTTTACTCCGCTTGGCCATTACCTTCTGACCTTGTTTTGTGAGAAAAAGAGAGCTGTTGGCCACCTTGAGGAGCCCATCCTCGTGGCAATTCCACCTGACTGCCTGGGGACAATCAACGATGATGCTGCGAGACGACAGAGCAGAGCGCGTAGAGATGCTCAGGCACTGGGCAGACTTCACATGGAGGAGCCTGTCATCTGCCATCCACTGCCACTTCTGGTTCAGGCTGGTCATATTGCACTTTTCCATAATGACTCCTCTCTTTTCTGAAAGACACTGCTGTTTCTGGACATGGATAATCAGAAACCCTTCTGGGAAAGGAAAATTCCAGAAAAATACAATAGATTACACATTTACGTGACAAAAAGAAAATTCTTAATGATTTAAAATGCATCAGCAAATCAATCTCTCTTCCCACTTTCTGTGTGTTGAACTTTTCATGAAACTTCCCATAAGTTGAACCTAGTTAAAAAAACCCCTCCAAACACAACACTCACATGATGCATGTGCTGGTAATGTAAATAATGAAAACGAAAAACCCCAAACTATTGTGGCAAGGTTAGGCTGACCTTCATCGTATATAAAAATAAGAAAAAAATTAAACTGGATATAAAAGAAATCCAAGAACTATTAACTTCAAACACAAGTTCCTCATTTCCCCCGCTTGAAAGCATACAAAGATCTACATGAGTTCTCAGTCTCTATTTCAGTTTTACAACACAGACTTTAAAAAACAAAATTTACTGCCTGCAAGTTGTTTTAGTAATATTCATAATGTTTCTGAGGGAAAACGTATAGGAGGATATTCACAAATCTACGAGTCTCTTAGTGCCTGTGTTACAGGAATGGAGGTTCTTTACTGATAGGAAGTACATCTGTTTTACTGGATTTATTCCAACATCTCTAGCTGTTAGCTTTGTGGCCATTCCAATTCACGTAAGATTAGCTCTGTGTCACCACACTTAAAGATCAACTACTCAAATGAAGAAAACTACAATGCATTCATCAAAACCCCACAAAGTTACCAGTGCAAAATGCATACTTGTTACGGAACATGGAACTTGTTATTTCAAATGCAGCCTCCCTGCCATACCATGTTAATGTTGTTCTTTGTTTTTAATCTCAGTTACTCAAACATTTCCAGCCCCATTAGTTACAAAGTGCTAAACCAAATGTGTATTTATTTCCTTCAGTTGATGTTGTCATCCCCCTGTTTTTACAGACCTGGGTATTTTCTAACTAAGCATTACAAAAAGCTCCCGTCTCTTAAAGTTTCACAAAGTATGAATGAAAGATAGGAATCTCCCCTTTGAAGCATTTGTCCCAAAAATTCAGCTCCTGGATTCTCTATCAGGAGATCTTCTTAAAAAAAGAAGATGTATCTCCAGCATAAAAGAAGGCAGTTTATTTTCCTTTGGAAAGGAATCTAAACAGAACGGGCTATGTTGGCCCTGCCCCTCATTCCTCTGGTATGAAGCCCAGAGAAGAGGTGACTCGGTCTTTTTAAGTCACTGGCTGTGCCGGAGGGCTCTGCTCAGTGGCAGAAAGGGCAATACGGCAGAGGGGAAGTGGGGAGAGACACTTACCTGAGAATGTCAAGGCAAGACAGGTAGAAACCAGGACGTGAAATAAAGAATCCATTTTCCCTCTAGCAACTCCCCATGCTTCTCTTAAAAAAACCCACCTCAGATAAGTGAAGCGAAGGCTAGGAAGGAAATGTGCCTTCACAGGGGGAAAAAGTCAGTGACGAGCACTTCCTTCTATTCAATTGTTTTGGGGGGTTTTACAGCACTTTGTCCTTTTATATGATTCTTTGGTTTACTAGTTGGTTTATTTTGGAAAAATACAAACAAAAGAGAAGTTTTCAAACACCTGAGAAGTTAAAAGAGATTATATTGAATCTCTTTAGATTAAAAGAAAGGGGATCATACTTCTGTGTAATTTGTTGCCTGTGAACTATTACAAATCTACAGATCATCTCGATGGTGCCAAGTATATTCTGTATTATCCAGGGAACAAACACGTATTTTTTTTTAACTACACATAATCAAGCAAAATCTCAATATCAAAGTTTCTAACTCCACGAGTTCTAAAAGCCAAGTGGAGGGTGGGGAGGAACGGGAAAAGGAGGAGGCAAAGCTCTGGCATCTGTACCAGGTCTTACAGAAACTCCCCCTGAGGAATCAAGTGATGCTGGGTTTGCCTTCCCATCAGGTGGTGCACCTTGCTCCATTTCAGTGGGGGATTGCCTGTGTCCTCTGGTTTGGTTCCCAAGTGGTCTGAAGCCATGGTGGAGGCTAACCAAATTGTGCTGGGCTGAGCCTGTTTATGGGGGTACAACAGTGTGTGTGCATTAACTACTCTATGCAAGAACAGAGACTTCAGTTACTATTTTATATTAAGGGTAATTTATTAGCAGTATGAAGCAAAGTCAACATCACTGCATTAAAAACTCATTATACCCTGTAAACAGACCTCCCAGTGCTGTAAGTCATAATGCCAACTTCGCATATCTCTTAAAAACAAACTTTTACTGAACAATAAAGGAAACAGTCATAGCAGCATTTTCTTTCTTATATAACCTGTCATGGAAGAGTCCGTATCACTAAACGCATCTATCTCTTACTGAAAGAGATAGAGCAGATAAACAACATATGCAAAAATTTCTGTATTAATAAAAGACAGACAAATATTTAAAATCCTTACCATTTAATATATGCTACAGAGTTTGTTTTAAAAGTAGAATGACTTACACAATTTACAAATACACTGGATTCAGGTCTGTAGCAGAAGCATGTTCTAAGACAATCAACAGTACAGGGTAAATACATACACACTGAATAACAGACATTGTGCTCTGCAACTGCTCTGTAAGACCTACAGTAAATACACATTTAATAGTTAATAGTATGAAGAACATATATTTCCATATAAAATATTAACTGCTTTTGAATATTTTCAAAAACAATATCTTTAATTTTTTTATTATCTCCTTTTTTTTAAATCCATAGCTGAACACTTGCAATTTTAGCAGCAAGAATATTATGTGGCCAAGAAACAAGCTCACCACATAATCAGTAATAGCACTTTACAGTACAGTTGACAGTCCATTCACAAGACAGTTTGCAAACGTCAAAGCTTTTATACACTTGTTAAACATTTCTTCTGCGGAAGTCCCAATGTCCATCTGACTGCAGCAGTAGCACATACGTACATTCCATATGGCAAATATCAGCATTACAGAATTAAACCCACCTTTACATACATACACAAAATCCATGTGTAGTTTCAGTACAGTACCTTCTTTATAAATCATTTTTGGGAAGCTCACAATACATTCATATATAGTAAGGGTCCAGCAATCTGTACTCTTGCCAAACCGTCCACAATCCTTTCAGAAGTTGGCCTCAAAGCCGTCTTTCCCCCTGCAGTAAACTCCTTGAAGAAGCTGCTGGTAGGTAATGAAACAAATTACCTCAAGAGACTGACATTCAGTTTTGCCTTCCTTGGCTTCACTGGACCGCTTCTGCAGAAAGTCTGCTTTCATACAGACTGAGTGCATGGTGCACAAATTCATACTGCTCGCTGGTCTGAACCATTCCACCCCTGGAAAGGAAACACACTGGACTGAAATCTTATTTCTTAAGACTGTAACATCCTCCAGCTCCTGCCAGCTCCATGACCACTAGATAACATAAGCCCTTTTCTCAATTTTTGACTTGAGTAAGTGGGGGAATTTTGTCAGAGCGGAATTACTTTCTTCACAACTTACGCCATCCAGCACATGCCCAATATGAAGAATTCCCAGTTCCATCAGGGTAGGAATTAGAGAAGAAAACATCTGGTATCTACAGTGTTAAAACCTACATTTCAAATTCAGTATATTCAAAGAGAATTTTGCTCAATCACTTGGGCAAGGAAGGCCAGATACATGGATGCAGCATTACCCCTGATGGAGCAAGGAAGTAGACAGAATCTGGCCTTTCATTTTTGTCCTTTACTAAAAATGTAACCTTCTGTGACCCACAGATGGCCTGTGCAGAGAACAGCTCTTCCTGTCCTCTTTCTAAAGCCTACAATGCATCCTGTCCGAACAGCCACCACCTACAAAATTTTACAGCAGTGAATCATTTCACCACCAACAATGCAAAGGAGTTTAACCTAACCATAAAAAGAACTAGTTGCAGCCAGCTTGGATTAAATGTCTATATTTTATACATTCACCTGATAAAAATCAATTTTTCAGTTCTAAGTATGACAATCAAGTCCCACATCTCCAGTGCTGGTTGCAGTGTGGTAGGAAGGGCATGTCCTAGAGGAGGTAGGTGTGGTAGGAGTAGTACCATTTAGCTCTGAAATTAAACTGAGCCTCTTTCTGTCAATACTGAGGCATTGGAAGACCCCCTTCTCATGGAGCAAGGCCTCAAGTTTACTTAATTCCACTTCTATTATCTCATCTGCCAGCATATTCAAAGCTGTCTACTCTGCTTCTAGAAAAAAGCCCCTGGTTCATCCTCAGTGTGCCCCGGAGCAGCTAGTTCCCTTTGGGATGATGAAAGACTAAATGGCCTTAGTGAGGAGGAAGGCATTAAGATATGTATCACATTTGGCTTCAGTTAGATCTCCATTGAAACATTCAAATTTGTGAGGTATTTGGATCCAAAGCACTGTTGGAGCCAGATACGTTACAGGAGCAGGTCTGACAATCTCATGAGATCCGTAATAACAAATATGGTACTGCTATACCAAGCTATTTGAAAAATGCTAAAACTGCCTCAACAAGTGTTGTCCTTTAGTATTAGAGTAAGTTATCTATAATCATAAGGTCCTTTTATTTTCTTCAGTGCTAGTGGATGGCTGAATGGCTATGGCAGGAAAATCATAATTAAAATACTACCTACTTCTTTAAGCAAGTGACCAGCTGTCTGTGTTCCTCCAATGAGCTCAGGCAAATGTAGAACACCTTTTAGTGAGCTGCATGGCTATTATGATACGGTATTCCTAGGAACAAACTCACAGGTCCCATCCAGCCCAAAATGCAGCACTCATAGCTTTGCCAACAAAGACATCCACATATTCATAACTCTTGGCTGCCTTTTGCCTTCAGCTGCTTTCCTCTGTGCTTGTCCCCTGCCTGGAGATGCAGCGAGATACTAAAGGTGATAGGAGGGCTTTGCTCTGGTCCTCTGTGCTGCCTTGTCTCCTTCCTTCCTCCTCACTGCTGCGTCCTGCTCTGCCCACGCAACCCCTTCCCAACCAGCTTCCCTCCCTGTCTTCCTCATCCATGTCCCCCCAAGATGTTCTCTAAGGGAGTGCACTTCCCAGGTTAGATCCGCTGTGTGGAAGGGGTGGAGGAAGGCAATGTATCCAGGGAGAAGGACTTGGCAGGAAGGGCAGGTTAAAATAATTTTGGCTGCACTAGGCTGTTTGTGGTGGTGATCCTCGCTCCTTCCTTTTCTGTGCTGAAGCAACATACAAAACCCCAAGAAAGCATGTGTAAGACTGGCGGGGGCTGAGCCCAGCACCACTGCGTCTGCCCTGTGTCAGCAAGCACAATTAAGAGGTTATGATACTTCTGAACCTCGTATGGGCAAACAGTGCATATTTCTGTAAGCTTAAGGGCCTATGAGTCTTATTCAGAGGTTCAGACAACTTAGCTTTGTCAGTGCCATTATACATGGGATTTATTGAACCATAGTACCACAGAACGGTTTGGGTTGGTAGGACCTTAAAGACCACCTAGTTCTAAACCCCCAGCCATGGGCAGGGACACCTTCCCCTAAGACCAGGTTGCTCAGAGCCCCATCCAACCTGGCTTTAAACACTTCTAGGGATGGGGAAGTAAAGAATTTCTTCCTAATATCTAATCTGAATTTACTCTCTCCAAGTTTAAAATCATTATCTCTTGTCTTATCACTCCAGACCCTGGTAAAAAGGCTTCCTCTGTCTTTCTTATTAGCTCACTTTTATACTGAAAGGCTGCAAAAACATGTCCCTGGATCCTTCTCCAGGCTGAACAGCCCCATCTCTCTCAGACTTTCCTCATAGGAGAGGTGTTCTGTCCCTTTGACCATTTTCATGGTCCTTCTCTGGATCCACTGTGGCAGGCCCATGCCTTTTTTGTCCTGGGGACCCCAGAGCTAGATGTAGCACTCCAGGTGGAGATTCACAAGAGCAGAATAGAGAGGCAGAATCACTTCCCTGGACCTGCTGGCCACGCTGCTTTAGTTGCAGCCCAAGATACAATTGGCATTTTGGGCTCCAAGTGCACACTGCCAGCTCATGTCCAATTTTTCATCAACCAATATCCCAAGTCCTTCTTACCTTTGTTCTTATGCAAGGCTCACATTTAATAGCAGGGTATTATCTGTGACCCCAAGACATTGGTTTGTGGAAATGTCTGTGTGGAAGAGCATTTCAGGAGGAAATTTGCTCAAGAAGGGAGGTTTCCTCTCCCATGTCCCTAGTGCCCAGAAGCGATGTAGCCACAGCTACAGCACCTCTGGGTGTGCAGCCTTCGTCTATTGGCCAGCCTGTGCTGCCAGCTACTTTGTGAGCTACGGGACTCTCTGCTTCTTTGGAACTCTTTGGGCTGATGCTTGGAAGAAACAGAACCTGGTATGCTGAGAGCTCAGGGACTGTGACCATCTTTGCTTGGGTAGCAGTGGGTGCATAAAGGGTCCTTTACCCTGCCCTCTGGCTTGCTGCTAGTGCAGCTGGATGCAGTCTGCTCCAGAATGAATGTGATGCAGGGTTTGGGATTTTTTTTTTTTTTAACCTGAGGCCATTAGTCAAAACACTTAAACAATGAATTGACGCACACTGGAAACGCTTTTCATCCTGTCTGAGGAGCCAAGAGCAAAGTTATCGGATGTCATTCCAAGAATGTGCCTTTAAGGTTAAGAATGTGCAAAGCTTCTCAATGTCACAGTAAGTCTTGAAGATGCCTCACATCAAACATTTCCTGTTTCTGTTGCAAAATATAAAAATGAACTGGGAAAAAAAGTAAGTTGAGCAGACCTGTGGGTCTGTCTTTTCACAAATTCACACAGACCATGGCTATATTTCCATCCTGGGTCAATATTTTGAGTGGATGGTCCATTTTCTCATATTAGCTCAGCACTAATGATTACTGTCAGATCCGTTCACCCCTTAACTTACACTGAACAGCTAAGAAGGAAGTGGTACCTGCACATACCCTACCTAGGAACAGCTCTGTCCTGTCTCAATCCCTGTTGGAGCACTATTTAAAACTCCGTTTCCAGGGAGAGCTACATGGGCCATTAATTAAACTATTTTCCAGCATAACTTTTTTCCACCATCTGCAATTTGTCTGGATGCTTGTTTGGTTTTCATTGAATATGCCGAGTAATAGGAATGTTTTGGTAAGTCACTACAAGACCACTTGTGAGTCCCTCAAGTCAGGTCTTTTCTTTTTTCCTGTTGCTCGATTCACTTTGGTAGAAATGTGGTCATGGACCCATGAGATAAAAAGTCCACATGAGAGTGGACATCCCTGAGTATGTTCATTCCGCCAGTAACCTGTGTTTGGAAGATGCAGCTCTGAGCATGAGCTAGAGTGGCCAGGAACCTAGTGGAGATAAGATACCAGGGATAAAATACTCAGTGAACCTCCTAGCCAAGTTTCTGGATCTCAGGTGGTCAGACAAAACCATCCTGTTCTGCTGAACTTTGTTGTTGTTTGGTTTTTTGTTTTGTTTTGTTTTTTTGAGGGCAATCTGATGCACAAATAAAAACTGGAGCTCAGCTGCTGGACAGCATAAATGAGGAAGACAGCCTCAGCACTGATTCTGCTCTGCTCATGATTGTACCCCATTGCTAATGTTGGCCATGCTGGTAACTGCAGTGCAACACCGCGATGGCCACAGCCAGCTCTTGCAGCCAAGTTTAGTGGGCTTTAAGTTCATTTTGCCAGCTTCATGACACGTGTAATGACCCTGTCTCACACACCACCTGCCAATGACCACCATGTCGGGACTGGGACATCAGAGGAGGCCAGCCTCATTGAGCTTTGTCCATGTAACAGTGACACTTGGCCACTTTATGGACCCATGATCTGCTCAGGCTGGCAGTGGCTATTGTAGCCTTAGGGGCCGCTACGCTTTGCCTTAGTAATCCTGACTACAAACTGACTGCCAGGTCAGTGAGTTTCATTCTGCAATATGGCCAATTGGAAAAAAAAAAAAGAAAAGAAAAAACAGATTTTGGTTACTGAGTTCTATCCAGAAAAATGTCTTTAAAAATTAAAACAGAGACATACTCTTTGTCTCAGGCAATGCCTGAGAATATGAAGCACCTTAAGCAAGATCGCTGGGGTCTATTTATATAATTTGAAACTTGAAAAAACACAGAAATGTGCAAATCACAATACTTAACAATTCTTATAACAAGCTTTGTGTCATGGAAATTGCTGTTACGAATGTTATATTTGGTTCAGATTTCCATTCTCTTTCCAAGTTTATCTAGGATACTAACATGTAAAAGAAAGTTCATTAGGCAGATCCGCTCAATAAAATTGTGTCAGTTGTAATGCTGAAAATTTGGGTTGTTTTTTTATGTCTGAAATAGCAACATTAAAGGACACAGCTGAGACCAGAGTTTGCTTCCACTTCTCTATAATGGATTGTAAAAGCAATAAGAAAAAGATTCTCTCATAATAGAAATACTAAAATGGGGGAGAACACTTCAAACCTTTTTCAATAAGACAAATATATAATCAGAAAAGAGGGTTGGAAATTTGCAGTTGATAATTTAAAACAGAGTAAGCATTTTTCCCTCAGCTATTCCTTCTTATTTTGTTGTTGAGATTTTTAGGTCAATAACTCCCCTTGGAGAATTTTACACTCCAAGTGGCTCATGTTGCCATGTAAAGATCATATTACAATGTCTAGTATGATGAAGCCATGTGGGAGGGGAAGTCAGAGGAGATGATCCATAAACATGGTCAACTATACAGATTCTGTTCCTTCTGCAATTCATGGTTCCAGTACCTTTCAGAACTCTTCACAACACAAAAGATTCTGTATTAACACTTTGACCTAAGCTCTTTTTCAGCATTTGCACTCTTACGGATTTTTTTCATTTCAAGAAGACATACATGTCAGAAGCAGTTAAGATACTTGCAAGGAGATTACATGACCTGGTACCGAGAGCAGAAGAGGAGACTTCTCTATTCTTGGTGCAATCCCGTTTATTTACTTTATAAAAAATCTTGTTTCTCCAAGCAGAATAAGAAAGAAAAGTACAACCAAACCAACAGTTTCCATTGTGCACAATACCAATATCCTCCTTTAAAACGCAAATCCCTCTTCAGCCATGGTTTCACAAAACAAAGCACTCTGCAACAATGCTGGCTTACACTGTTTCTGCTCCCAAGCTGTGAATTCAACCAGGGAATTGATCTGACTTCAGAAAAGTCTGGAACAAATGCCTTGGTATTTTCTTAGGCTGGGTAAATTTGCCAACTCAATTCAAAAGGACCCTCAGCATATCTGAGGAAATAGCAACAGCACCAGATTTGTCTTTCTCCAATGCTCAAAGAAACTACACAGTGAGTGAGCCTGGATGTCTCTGTCAATCCAGGCTCAAAGAAAATCCCTTGTCTTCAGACAGCCTCACCTCTCCTGTGTCCTAGGAGGCTGAGGCACGCAGCAGAAAGTTGTAGGAGGGGAAAAGAGAAGTGACAAGTGCCCTTCAATCACAGGGTTGTCATTTCAGGGGAATTTCATTCAGTGCAAGTGTCACTCAGAAAACAATCTGATTCCTTATTCAGGACCTAAATACAAATGTTACCTTGAATATTCAGTTAATGTGGTCAAATAAGTCAGCAAAAGCAATGGCAGCCATTTCATGTAAAGTAACATTTAACTGTAAAAAAAGTTTTCAGAGTCATTACTGAATCATTACTGATCATTACTAAATCATTATGGTAATGATTTCAGAATCATTGACTGATTTATAGTTCTTCTGGAACTCACCGATCCACTCGCAGCTGGCAGACAATGCTCAATGCATCTACAACTCCCTCTTCCTTTAACTGCTGACAACCAATGGCTGTGGCAATAAAACATCCAGTTCTTCCTATACCAGCACTGAAAAGAAGGCAAAATTTTATAGTGGAATGGAGTTCACAGACCAAGGAGTTACATGGAAAACACGAAATAGATATGGAAACACCAAAAATATGAAACATGGAATTGCTAGAACCCACAGCTCCTGGGTGCATGTCCAGCAAGGCTGACTTCTCAGCTCACTTTCTTAGAGGGAAATGAAAGTGTGCAGTGTTCCAGCAGTCCAGTTGTGGGTAATTGTGAGGCTTACATTTTTTTCAGATTGCATACAAGCGTATGGAAAGAAAACCAAGCTTCATTAGTACTACACAGTCTGAGTATTCTCTGGCCCAGTCCAAGCAAATTATGGAGATATGCACTGAGAAAGAGGAGAAGCCAAACTAAAGACAAAATTCAGTAGGGCTTTACATTTAAAGCCTTCAAAGTATACAAGGGTTCTGCTAACCATACCTCTATAACCATGGAGGCAAAAAGGACCTAGACCCATGCTGATTAAGTTAACTCTCTGTCCTGTGATTCTGCAGGATGGAGAAAGATTTGGTGCTATAGCTCTCCAGGTTTTCTTGATGCCTGCTGGAAAACAGCCATTTTGGCATTATTTTTAACCTTTAGGCCTCAACAATTTTGAGAATCTCTGTCCCACTCTGTTTCTTGCTTAAGTAACGTGGAATGCAGTGCAGCTCATGGCTGTCATGGCAGGAAAATGGCAGGAAAATTGGAGGAAAATAGTGAAAACATGAAGTTGGGGTCCAGATCTTCATAGCCCTCTCACTCAGACAAAAAAGGGAAGAAATTGTCTGACTGGAAAATGGAGTGAGATTTGTAGACCGTAGTGTAGTGAACATATAGATAGCTGAGTTGTGACTGAAGAACTATGAATTTTCATCACAACTGGGGTGATATCTTAATCACAATTGAGATGATATCTCTCTTTAATCATTAATAAATTCCTGCCCATGCTTACAGACCTTACTGTCATATCACTCATCTCAGAAAGACATCCCATTCTTCTGAAGACCTTTATTACTAAAGATCTGTACCAGAGAAAGGGGAATCTCAATAGCCATCCACAGATTTGTGCATTGTTCAGGGAAACTACAATTCCTGACAAATACAGCTGCATAAAATTTGGGAAAGTTGCTTATTCATCACATTCCAGTTTTCAGAAATTACTGGTGGTTCAAATCTGTCTTCCATTTCTCTAAATCCCCTAAACATGGAGCTGGAAAGAAGTTGTTCAAGACGAAAAGTTCTGATTTAATGTACTTCTAGGAAAAAAAAGAAGTATTATCCCAACTGTAAGAGATGTATCATCACAGTTGCAAGACAAACCAAGTAAGAAAACTGGTAACTGATTTTATTTTTACTTTCTGTTTTGTTTCATCTACTTCTTTCCACTAATGTAACAAATCCAGTGCTACTACTTAAATTACAACATGGGGCAATGAATCAATATAAAGCAATAAAATTGAATTAAATTAGAATTATTAGAAGGACATTCTCTGGTGTATTATAATTTGTGTGAGTAAAACTCTGCTCTTGAGTACTGAATAACACTTTGCTCTTGAATATTGAACCAACTGCTTTTGTGAAAATGTTCCCAAATTGTAGTACTGATGTGTTTTGTCTCCAAATTTGTACCTGATGCTTGCTCTTCAAAACCGACTTGCTTTGCAATATTTTAGCCAACTGGTCACCAGGCACTGCATTTGAATTAGGTATGTAATCATACAACAAGAAAAAAAAGTAAGCAAATCATAAATAAGAAACAAAAGGAAAATCATTTTTCCAGCTGGTCTTTCAAAAGCAGAGTTCACTAGCAGAAATAGAGAACAGTTCAGAAGCAATTTGCTAGCAACAAGGGAATTCTCTCCAAAACTTGTATCCTCAAATATGAACTAAAAAAGTCAATAAGTATGAAGAGGACCTGGGGAATTTTGCTCTTCCCCAAACACATTCTTTGTCTAGGAGGGCAATTAGATGCAATTTGCTGCAGCCTGGCTTTGGGGAGTCATTTAAGAGAAGGACTGGCTAATTACCTGCAGTGCACAACGACAGGGCCTCTGCCCGGTGACTCCACCCTGTCCTCTTCCACATCCAGCATGAGCTGCAGCAGAGGCTGAGCGCTGTCGGGGGTTTTGTGGTCCGGCCACGATGTGTACCAGTAGTGCTTCACACTGCGGGACTGATTCCCTTGCTGAAAATAACATCAAGATTTTAGATGAACAATTGTATTCCTCCTTACAATGCTGTGGTAGAAAGACAGTAAAAATGTTAAGACAGATTAAACAATTTTTTATATTAGACTTGGAGGATATAACTGTGGATGGAACAGATGTGCTTCCAGACACTCAATTGAAAGAAGGTTTGTGCACCTGAAAACTTGGCTGTTTTTCCAGTTGTGTAAGTTCAGTTTTGTCCATCTGACTACTGAATTCATGACCGTATTGTCAATTGGGAATTGTCAGAGGTCCGTGATACATCAGCAACAGTATCTACAGAGAATAGCTTGATGTGGGTGTCTGAATTTCTAAATTATTATGTATTTCTATCTTTTAAGGTCATTATCATAAGGGTCTGATACTAAAATTATGAAGAGTATTTAAGTTAAAGATAGAGAAGAACTGCCCTTCTAGATTAATATGATATCCCAGTTTGTTCAGTTATTCTCTCCAACAGAGTCTGCTACCATTCACTTCAACATGAAAGGGGCTAAATATGGGCTAGGGTAATTTGTGTTGGATGATATGACTTCTGCTCACTTCTCAATGCTGGGGCTGAAACACTAAACCAATTTTCCCAACACATTATTTATTGTAATGCTCTGTCAGGAGTAGCAGGTCAATCTGATGAGAGTGTAATATGGGGAGTAACTCAGAAGAGAAGCATCTGTCTTATTTTGCACAATTAATGTTTAGTGAGAACCAGGAAAGCATGACGATTTCCTTATATACTTCTTGTATTCTTAGCTTCTCAGATAAGTTATAGGTGCACCCAGCACACAACATGAGCAACGATGTTAGTTCTGTCATTAACTAAAATCCCTTTACTTTGCCTTGGCAATGCTAAAAGGGCCCCAAAACAAATGCAATTAAAGAGAGTGAAACCTGCACTCTTTTTGGAAACCTTTTCTATTGCCAGAGTGACACAAAGCAGCAATACAATAAGTATTCCAGTACTTAGGTCTCAACCCTACCTTGCAGCTTCAAAGCTCCTCCTGCAAAAATTTATGCGCTTTAAAAAAGCCAACACTTTCACTTCACTTAACAATAAAGAAAATAGAGCATTATGAATGATGCTTCTCAGATGCAGATAATTACCTTTATTGTAAGCTGACGGACAGTGTAGTTTTTGCATTCTTGCACACTGTTAACAAGGACTTCAACCTTCCCATAGATTCCTCTTTTTTCTGGCCAATAAAGCACACATTTCTGGAAAGCAAGCATCAGTGTCATCAACAAACTGGATCCTGGAGTCATATTCATGTCTAATTTTTACACAGAATTAATTTTTCTGCAAAATTCAGATGAATTCAAGTGAATGTTTTGCATGTCAGAAGTATTCCTAAATAAGATTTTGCAGAGTTCTTACTGAATGACTTAGGCCTGGTTTTCAAGATCTCAGTTTTAGAATATAGATCTCTTCCACAGAACACTGCACAGCTGTTTTTATTTGTAAAAGGTCCGTGAAGTTCAGTTATAGGAATTATTTTCCACATTCAAAATTATAGGGTTTTTTGCCTAGAAAATTCTAAAATTAAATCTTTGAAGTTTTGTCTTTCCAAATGGGATTTCCTTCTGAGCAAGAGATTCAGAATTTGTCCTCTGCTCACAAGACTTTTTATCCTATTTACTCTCCTGGGCCCTGATACAAGAAAGCATGTAAATGTGTCCTTAGATCTTACTGAACTCAATTGGACTTAATGTGCATGTTAAAGTATTTTGAAGAACCTGAGTTATTTTACTATATAACTTTCTGGAAATTAATGTTTATAAAATTCATCAGTCTTGCTAGAGCTACACAAAATTGTATGCAGAATTCTCAATGAATCAGTAGTTTTACACTGTTTCAGCAATTTATCTGACAAGCATCTACTAAAAAGGAGATGAAGAAATAGTATTTACAAGGCAAACCATTTTATTTTTCCCCTGCAGTAGTTTGTTTATCTTCACATCTTCAGTTTCATTTCAATTAGAGTATCTCTATAGGCTATAGAAAACAAATATCTCTGTTGTATAAATACTTCTCTAGAAATGGATGCTTAGTCCCTTAAAAATGTAAGGTGTTTGAAAGTCACGTTTTCTGAAATAATGCTGGCCAATCCAACTCATTCATTTAATAAAAACACACCCCAACATTTAAAGGAAACCGTCTGTTTTAATATCCAATACACAGGCACAAAACCCCAACCAACCAAATAAACAAAAAACCAGAAAACCCCCAAAACCCAAGAGAACAGTTCTACAATAATAGGAATCCCAGAAAGACCTTGTTTGTTTTTCCTCACAAACTCCTGCTGAAGCAATTGGTATACATGTAGATAGACAGTAGCCTACATTATGCATCAAAATGAAACAATCCCTTTAATATAATTAATTGCCATAAGGCATAACTTCCAGTAAATACTGCTAAAAATGATCCAGAAAAACAATCAGCGAAATGCAAGGCTTTACCACCAGGTGTGATATTTAAGTTGCTACTCGATAACCCAATAGTGGATTGAAATGAATCACCTCAGCTGTATAAATACTTTTCTAAAAATAGATGCTCATTACCTTAATAGTGTAAGGTGTGTGAAAGCCACATTTCCTGAAATAATGCTGGCCATTCTGACTGGTTTCATTCAAATCCTGTCTTTTGCAGAATTACTCGAACATCCTAAATTTGCTGTCTCCCCGAAGAGATCAAGAATGGCAATAAAATACTCAGAAATTTGTACGAAAAAGAGTGTTCACAAGTTCCACAGTCTACCCATGTGACACATATAGTTACTATCATCTGCCAGATCTGCAGTTCATGCCCCTCCCTGGGAGTGTAGTTTTCAGTGCTAATATGGGAAAAAGAAAAGTCTAAATACACAATTGTGCCCTGACAATCAACAATAGTTGAGTAAACTCCTGAGACTTCTTGATAAATGAGAGCATGCAACGCTCACTACAAAGCCTTCAGGCACTCCAGAAGAGTGTTTTTCTTGACTCTTTCCCAGAACTGGAATTGGCAACTTATGCTGGGTGGACAATGAAATGTGGCTGTTCATTAAAATAACTTTCATTTAACAGTCCATCTACATTTAGTGAGACACAATGGATTATTTTTAACACTGTTGCTGTGCATCTTTTAAAAATACTGTTTGTTACTGCTTCAAAAATAGCCTTGAAAATACAGGTGGGATAAGCTGATGCAAGCATTTCTAAGGAGTGGGGAATTAACATGTTTTTGAAAGTTAAGTGAAAAAAGGGAAAAAGATGGAGGTAGGAGGGATAAAGTTATCAGATATACAGAAAATAATATACAAAATCTCAGGACCATAATGAAAAGAAGTAATCTGCCTCAAGCTGTTACCTGGACATAAAAGAAAATTCTACTTGTCTCTAGTAGGTAGATTTTAAACCTGTTTAAAAGCCAGATACAGTGGATGAGGAGTCTGGTGTCCAGCCTCACGTGTGCAAGCAGTAAAAACTCATTGCACATAATATTTATCAGAAACAACCAAACACGCCCCCCCCCCCCCCCCCCCAACATTCCCTGACAAACAGGAAGTTTAGGAATTTTATACAAGAAACAGTCTCTCATATGACTTTTAATTGATTTCAGCCTTTGTCCTTCCCCCTGCAACAGGGCTGCAGGCTTAGGCTTCCTTCCATTCCCTCTCCTGTCTCCTGGCATGCCCCATCCCATGCCCACTGGGTGCCAAGCTTCATGGGACCGCTGATGAGGTGGATCTCCATAAGTGAGTGGGATCTGGCCCTCCCTTGGTCTGGGGCTGACACCTTCGATTTGTCACAGCCAATGTTTTTAACTTGGCAGAGCTGTGCCTATTGCAGCCTGGTCCCCAGTTCTGCCAAATGGAGGAAGGCTGTCCCAGGTGACATGGTATTTACTGGCTTTACATTCTCTGAATTTGGACCCCGAACAAAATTAGTTTAACAATTCTCAAATATTTGTGCAATTGCTTTACTACAACTCTGCTTCTGGAGTATTTCTCCACATTGCTATGCTGACAAATTTACACATTAAAGGTCCCAATTATACACTAGTAAAGAATAATAACAGCAAAGTTTCAGTTCCAGAACCCCCTTTTACTCCTGCCTTCTATTTACTGTCACTACTAACTCTAGCATAAGAGGTATACTTTAAGAGGGTTGCAGGATCTGCCTTCATATACTGAAATCCTCCAGGTTAGCACCAAATCTTCCTAAGTTCTTCCAAAACTTATCTACGGCACCAATACTCAACTTAACTAATAAGTAATCTTCAAAGAGGCTTATGTGAAGTCCGTAAAAGGTAGGATTTCCAAATCCCAAAATCTACTTGGCTATGCATATATAAGGGTGCCTATAGACCAACTGAGGGACAAAATGATACATGAAATATGACATGAGCTTTAAACAGTGAGTTAGCAAGATTGTCTGAGATAATTACTGACAACAAGATTTGCTTTATCTGAGTAATCTGATGCATCAGGCAGTGTTAGTTCTCTCTTCTTGCAGAATGCTGCACAAGATTCTTTACTTATGCTTCCCAAAATATGTTTCCTGTTTAACAGGTAATTGTGCTAGTAAATTTTGAAGGCAGAATAAATGCATATTATTGATGTAGTACATAGCACAACGACAAAAATCAGCTGATACAACAGAAGTCTATAAACTTCTCTATGAAATTATATATGTCTATAACATTCCTACACCCCACATATTTATGTAAATTCCACTGCTCAGTTGCTCTGACTAAACTCAGTAATATATAGAGTTTATATGTGCATAGTGTGTAAAGCTTTGGAGGATTGTGCCCTAGAATATTAGTACAGAATTAGAGATGGTCACCTTCACTTAGTGATTTATCTCATTCTCTCAAAGTGGGATGGATCACCATTTGGAGGTGACTAATGCTCTTCAGTGACCACAAACGGTACTTAGATCACTAGATGAGATGTGTTTTTCCTCATATTAACTCTAAAATCATGGCCTAGATTTCCAAGTTTCTCACCAGTTATTCAGGCAGAAGCTCCTTTGCCGTGGACTCTCCCTGCACAGGTAGATTTTCAATTTGTTCACACATTGTGTCGTTTTGAGGACAGGTTTTACAAATTCTACATGTTTGCTTTGTACAGCTGAAATAAATATTTTGCTCAGCACTCTACACTCCTATCTTCATCCATCTTGCAAAAACTCACACTTACCACAGCAAGTCTTAACCATTTTTTCATCTGATATACGGAAGTAATTCTATAGAAACCTTTAGTCGTCATTTCACACAATTCTCATCACTAATGCAAATTTGTTACATCAATATCTTGAACTAGGACACTAATGTTCCAAGTAATTTTTCTCATGCAAAATAAATTAGTTTATTGTTGAGATTAAGGTTTTTCATGTGTCTCTCATTCGAGAGCTCCTTCGTTATACATTGCTTCATACATTACAGTACATTATAGCTCAAATGGAGGCTGACTGGTGTTATAACCACTGACGGATATGGCCTGCACACAAGAGTCAGGTATGGAGGTTTATTTGTTCAGGGGTGAATGTGGATGAGTGGATAAATATGCTTTCAGATATGAAGGTTTTTGTATGTCCATATACTGCAGATATACTTCCCTGAAAATGATGGAAATAAAGCAGACCCCAGAGAGGAAAAAATACCCAGTGCTGTTATGCTAAATAAGATCTGCTTTTGCCTTCTCTATAGAGAGCAAATGTTTTAACAATGAAGATAATATGCTGAGAATGGCCAATAAGAGTTTGCTTTCTTTTCAATAGCAAGCAAAGTTTCAGGAGGAACCTGCTGATGGTGGGAGAGCTCCTAAGGTTTCTAGACAGGACAGCTTGCACAAACACAGCCTCTCTATATAGCCTGGGAACAACTTGAGATTCCTCACCATTTCTATGTGGAGGAAATTACCATTGCCAGGCACAACAATGCCGATAAACACCAGTGCCTAGAGCCTGCGTAACTCAGGTAAACACAGAGCTTCCTGACACAATGAAAACCACTGGGCACTTCTTTCAAGTCATTCTTCTTACACAGTGTCAGATGTGAGTGTTTAAACAGTCAGCATTTCCTCAGTGAAATACTTACACTTTTGGTTGATTAGCCTGGTTGATTGCTATGCTTTCATGATTTATCCTAAATGTGGGCTTCTGAACACCTCTTCGAACAGTCTAATGCAAAATGGCATCTGGTTTGGGAATATGTCTTGGGACATTTTACAGGATCAACCTACTTTTCATATACAGTTTCTTAAAAACTGCTGGATTTTAGGTTCATGTCAGAAGTCCAAACACACGCTGAGAAAGAGTGAAGCAGCAGTCAAGGGAAGAAGAAAGAAGAGTATGTCTACTGAGTGCACATTCAAATGGAGCAGTGAGTTTGAGCCCTGGGAATGCACTCAGACTCGTGCTCCCTTGATCACTCAGACTAGAAACTTTACCTGAACAAACTCTGTTGCTCTACCATCACGCATCTGAGTCTGAATAGCAGGGGTGTGAGTGTACCAGGGGAAATACAGCCCTAGTGCTTACATACTGAGACTTGACTGAGGCATCTACCTGGAGTTTGGAATCATTACTAAGTTTGGACTCAAGAAAAAAGTCCATCCCCTTTATTTCTGACTCCGTCTTGTCCACAAGCCCTGTAAACCACTTCTTTAACATTCAGTCTTCCAGAACAGGTTTTGTGTTGGTCTTCTGCATGGGAGAGTGATTTTTGTTCCTAATGTTTGGCAGTCAGAAATACGGATTCTGGCACTATCAAGGAAAGCCTGGCAAAAATTTACATGGTTATTAAATAATGTTATTGAAGATACAGTTTGTAATTGATGCAAAAGTCACGAAATGCATAACAGGCTGTTAGTTGGCCATTAGCCACTAAAATGCAATTGTCAAGTCTAATTGATACTAAGGTAAAGAGTTATGATTTCCATTCTGTCTTAAGTTCTTCTGTGGTGTTGACATCTGGGAGCCCAAGCTGTATTTCTGGGATGGTCCAGAAGATTTGTAATACTGGGAATGGATTAAATCCCTGACATTATAGCAAACTGCAAACCTCAGCCATGTCCAGAAACTGCTCATCATAACATTAACCATCTAGTCTTTATATACCAGAAAGTAAAAAGAAGTACAGAGGTGACCAACAGATAAATGAGGTGTTTCTTGAAAAGTTATGAAACCAACAGCACAGATCTAGAAAATGGAATTCCTTTTTGTGGTTTTTTTAATACATTATGGCTTACAATGGCTATGCAATTGCACTTGGTATATTTGACTACCCTCTCATTATTTTTCACATATCCTATTAACAGATTATTTAAGAACCAGTTATCTGCTAGCTTCCTTCCATATCTTCTGAAGTCCCTTCTACAGTATGCAGCCATAGGAATAATTTCTCAGTTTGGCTAGTTGTCATACCTCATTTTTTTCTTTCAGCTTTGTGATCATAACAATGACAGGGCTGTCTTCTTGCCAAACCATCTGCCAGAAATCATTCACGGTATTAATCATGGGTCCCTGAGTTGCAATGAAAGCCTTCTCTTTACCTCCATATCCCTGGTTTAGAAACAGACACAAAAGCACTTACTTTAAATTCATGTGATCAATCAATATTGCAGGCGAATAAAAGAGCAGAAAGAGCAGAAAAATTAATCTGAAATTAAAAATAAATAAGTATTTGAACGGAAAGAAGTTATGACTAACAGTAGAGCAGATCAGAAATTTTTCAGTAGAACAGTTTTTTCTCTGGAAACTACTGATTTGATGAACTTAAATGTTCCTAAGAATACAATTATTCTCAAATTTCCCTGCTTACTTGGCTTCTTTCAGCTAACTTCATTCTTCAAGTTATTGGGACTTTCCTCATCCAGTGGTATTTTAATCTATAAATTGTGGCAGTGTTTACAAGATAGTTTATAGTCAACAAGCCGCAAGAGAGAAAATAACTATAAAACTGGTGTCTACAAAGATTCATGACAGGAAAAAAAATTAAAATACATGATTGCTTGTGGAGTCAAAGACTCTGCTATACATGTTTTCTAAGGTAGAAGTGCCTTTATGAGGCTTTATAGGAGGGACAACACATATAGGGAGTCCCAAAACACACACGAGCGTGTAGAAAGTCAAAGAAAGGTCAGGCAAACAGTGGAGAAGCAGAAGAGAGGGAAAGACAAGAAGAAATGGGGAAAACAAGACACTGCATTCTCATTTTTTGGGTGAAAAGGAGAAGTTATGAGTGTGCGCAGTGACAGGGTACCCAACAGTAATGCAGGAGAGAGCCTGGCAATGTCTGAAGGGAATGAGTGAATGGAGAACAGCTGGAGGTGGTGTGGGAGCCTCTAGCCTTGGGTCTTCCTTTTGGGAGCCTTTCTCCCTGACAGCTGTTATTCATTGCATGAACCAGTGGGATAATTCTCAGCTGGCACAAACTGTCCTCCTTCCACTCACAAATCTGCCTGAACATACTTTGTCCAAGACAGGTCTGTCAGGATCCCAGTAAGCCCAATGATTTTGTACACACGGATGTGAGATTTCATTTCATTGCTGGGTTGCATTTTTTCTACAGCTGCTGACAGTTCAACTGGTGTTAGTAGCAGGAGAATCATCACATGTGGACCTGAAGGGTGGTAGCATAAGGAAAAGGGAGACCTCAGAGGACTCAACATATGGTCTGGTTCATGGGAGAGTTGCTCTCCAAATAGAACTGCTCTGCTTAGTTACATGGTGATGTCTTCATAAGAAATGCTGAAAGTACAGGTTGCAAAGTGAGGCAGGTTAAGGGGCATGGTGCTGTGTACATACATATTAATGTACTGTTAATTAAAGAAGCAACATCATTGTAGAGTTCTGGGGCTAAATTGCCATTGCACTATCACCTTTATTCCAGCTGAGGGTCAGGATAATAACTCTAAAGAAAACATTTACTTTTGCAGGTAGAGGACTACACACCTAAAATATGATTGAAGTAGTTTCTTTGTAGTCTCTTTAGCATATACTCTGTCATGAGTTCAAGAAAACTCTATGTGTGTGTGTGTCTGTGATCAAGGACTATAACATACCTAACACTTAGAAGTAATGCTTTCCAACAGGGTTCATGCTGGTTAAGTCATTGTGTCATGTGACCAGCATAGGGAGTGAAATGTGAATGACTGTGTTGTGGGCACATGCTGTGGCGCTCTCTGTCCAGCCAGCGAGGTGACCACGAGCGCCGGGCACCCGCCCGCACGGGAGGGGATGGAGGAGGCTGCTCGCAGGGCACAGGAGGGTCGGCGAAGCTCCAGCACGGGTTCGTCCGACCCACTGGTGGTAAGGGCGTGCGGAGGAAGCAGAAAGAAAGCGGAGGGACTTCTTTGTGGGAAAACAGGAGAGGGTTTATTGAATGGGGGTCCAACAGAAATCCAGGGAAGAGCACGAAGAAGCCAAGAAATGCCTCCGACAGGGGGGTTTATACTCCTATGAAAAGGGAGGGGAAAATATGAAACAGCCAATAATGCAGGGACACGGGGGTTGTACTAAGGGGGGAAAAGGGGTACAAAGCCAATGGGGAATTACGTGGGAGGGGAGAAATAACATGGGCCAACAGGGGGTCGAGGAACACAGAACTTTCTAGAGGGAGAACCAAATATAGGGGAGAAGGGGAGGAGATGGCAGTGGCTGATTATGGGGATATGATCTGCATGCCCTGCATGTGTATCAGACCAATGCACCTGCTGGTCCACTTGGAATTGCTGGCCGTGGCACCGGCCACGGCACACTGCAACAGGCACATATGTGTATTTAATATATCTGTCTATGTTCCTTTTCAAAAACCTGCTACAGTATTTATTTAATTACTTAACTGTTGATTTCAGGACTATCAATTGGTATATTGAAAATATTGGTATTTGTCACTGTTAAAAGGTAACCCTCTTTTCTTTACTATAATGCAGTAGATCAATATGAAACAGCAAATACCAAAGTAAACAAATAGTAATGCACGTGTTTCTTAATGTTTTCTATAAACTATTTGATAATTTTTTTTTGTTACAACCATTTTTGTACATTCATGGCTATGCGGTCTTTGTTACAAATGGGTCATGAAACTATTTCTATCACACATATGTAGACAAAAAGATTTGGAATTATCAATGAAGATGAGTAAGAATAAAATAAGTGGTACCTTGGCAAAGCCAGCTATTCACATGGCAAATAAAGTATTTTCTCAAAAGTACATGAAGAGTGTACATTTACTTACCCTAATGTAGTTAGCATTTATGTAGGTACTCAAGGAGTCAGATGGATTTTTTGGTTTCAAATACACTCTGCTTAGAGGATCTAAGAGCACAAGGAAGATGGAAATTAATAAGAAAACCCATAGTTAGAAGATTTCTAAAGAGAATCAAGGACTTCCTGAAGGAAAAAACCTACTGTTATTTGAGGTTGTCAAGCAGTAAAGAATTATGCACCAAATTCTTCCCTCTGCAAAGGATCATCACATGTAGCTAAGGCACCCCCGTACTGCACAAGGCTGGGCTGTGCAGAACCATGTCAGTGAGCTGTGGGCACTGAAGCAACACCGTCAGGCCCAGGCAATGCTCAGCAAGGTCGAGTCTGCCCGTGCTGCCTATAGAGCTGATCTGCCTAGACTGTCTCTGAAACCTGTGTCGTACCATTTACAACGGTTCATAATTACACCAAGCCCCTTGAACTTGACTTTGGTACTTTTGCCTGAAGTTGTGGTGTTCAGTGACTACACTGGACAGTTGGATTTAAATTAAGAAAAGATTCCTCTGCTTGGGATGAAATCAAATATGTACGTTTTATACCAATTTAAGTTCACTGTAAGGGGCTGGACCAGGTAATCCATATTCGTCCCTTCAGTCCTGTGTCCTCATCTCACACAATTTGTGACCATTCATGTGTACTGGACTGGAGACACAATGCCAAAATACAAGAACATTTTCCTTCACACTCATCTTTCCTTCAGTCTTGGATGCTCTAGAATGGAGTGGGGCCCAGTTCTGTTGAATAAAGAGCTGAGGGTTCTTAAATCCCTCCTGGAAAGGAAGGTTTTTCTTGTTCATTTGTGATGATGCGACACCCCTTCCCCTCCCTCCCCCCTCAATGTAATACCATTTTGGAATAAAAGCCAGTATATTCTCAAGTATACAATGTAACAGAAAGGGGGAAGCAGATGCAGAGTGAGATGCCCATGTGGGGCTATCTAGGGACAAACTTTTGACTTTCTTCATATTTTTCCTGAAAAAATATTCTACCATTAACAAAATCATATGGAAATATTTCTATGATGAAAACAATCTTTTCTCCTGGCAATTGGCTTAAATAGTTATAATCAGTGGTGGTTTTTGACAGTATGCAGACACCTATTGGCTTGCAAATAGTCTCTGGAAAGCTCCTTTACTGAGTGCAATCTAGGCAATGTATTTAAAGATACATACATGGGCACTGAGCTGGAAAGAGGTAAGTAAACACTATTTAGTGTGTGGCCCTGCTGTTTACATAAGAGATATATAGCTGATATATATACATATGCTGTAGCAAAACCTAGTATTTTCAGAGTTGCTTTTGGATTTCTTTTGTGACTTTTCATCCTGTTCCTAAGAACACGATAAAACCTTGGCAAATCAAAGGAAGAGGAGCTATGATCCCAAACATACTTTATGTCCTTTTCCCACTGGAAGTCACAGGAGCACCCTGAACAGGAGTGGAGCCTTTGTAGAACCCAGGATGATGTTTTGAAAGTTTGTTTCTTGAAATATGCAAACGACTGCATGATTTCGAAGTCTGCACATGGAAGTAGTCTTCTGTGGTTAATAGCACTACGTGAACCCTAATTAACTTGTTTTAAAATCTCTTTGTACTAGCTTTCCTAACTTTTTTCACTTAGAGCTTTTTTTTCCCTTAACAATATGAGGACAGGAAACCTCTCATTCCTTTTCAGCACAGAGTGGTTATTAGCCACTTCCACAAATGCCTCAGGCTACGTGGCCTTGAAAAAACACCCGCTTCCTCTAGCTCACACAATGCCTCTGATTCTGGTGTCGCTTGACCCCTACCTTAAAAAACCTCTTCCAAGCAGACTCAACATCCAGTTTAATTACCATGTCTTGAGATAAATCCCTCTGTTACCAGGGAGCAGCTAGATCAGTTTCACAATTTCTGAGACCTCCTTCCAACGCCAATCAATGAAACAAACACTGCTTCCGAACAGGAATCTTTTATAAATTAACAGTCATGATCAGTTATGAAATAGGCAAGTGCTGTAAACTGAGCTCTGAGATGAGGAAAACCTGAGAAATGCTAGAGATCCAGAGCCACTAGGCAATCATCAGACACAAATGGAAGTCATTAGCTTCCTCCTGAATGACAAATACCTTGGAGGTAATAATCTTACTCTCAAGGATGGCAAAGTCTTCGAGTCTGAAGCTACAGCAGAACGACAGATGCTGACTGCAAGGTTGAATTCATCAATGTCTGTAAAGCATCTGAAAATGCACCAGAGCTGCTAAGCACTTACAATTACTAATAAAATTTATCTTCTATGGTTTTAACTGAGGCAAAATTACTGGTGGTTTTTTTCCATGTATCTAGGAAGTCTGGAATAGTTCTCTCAGTAGAGTAGAAGATGCTTCTTCTAACTCCATCTTTAACAAATTAATGTTGTCCTGAATTTATCACATTGGAGGAATAGGAGGATGTTAAAGGGACTGTAACTTGCCCCCACCGGAGTGCCTGGTGCAGGGAACAAGCAGGGTTATATGCTAGCAGTGCTGGACAACCTCCCGCCATGCCATCGATACTGGAGGATCATTCACTCCGTGAACTCCATTGGTGCTTTCATTAGGGAGCAGTCCTGTAGTCAGGACTGGGGAGTGCAAGGGAGCTGGAAAATTTCAGCACCAAGAGAACAGTTTTCCAGCATCTGTTCATATGCTTTCATAATAAAGTGCTTTGTTCATATGATTTAACTTTCCCCTTGTGTTTAGTGGAATGTCAGAGCCAGTTTTAGCACAAGCACTTCAAGCAACTGATTGTGGACTTCTGGATCTGACCCCCTAAGTGCTTTCTATCTTCATGTTAGTGTGAATCTGCTGTTCTGCCTGGGGTGTTCTCATGCAGACTTCTGCCTTGAGGTTAGTCTTCGGAGACGGATAGGGAATGGTAAACTAATGGATGTGCTGCGCATACAAAGATACCCACAGAATAGTGTTAAACCACGTGCTCCTTTGCGAGAAAAGGTCCACGCATACTCTGAAATACCACAGGAATTCTGCTTCTGGTTTGAGATGGAAAAGTGAGACAGGAAGTAGGAAAGATAGAGGGTTGAAGAAGTAGTGGGAGATATAGGAGAAGATAGTAGGAAGCTGAGGTCCTGCTGCGGGGACATATAGTGGGGACTGCAGGAGACAAGTGGGCAAAGGTGAAGATGTGGAGTAAGAGGATGAGGAATGAGCAGCAGGGCTGCTGTTCTGCCACAGGGATGTGGCTGTGGTGAGAGACTGGGAAATCTGTGTGCAGGATTGGGAACCTGCTCAGAGGGCGTGAGAAATACTGTAGACTGGTGGCAGAGGGGATGCAGCTAAAGATACAGAGCAGGGTTTAACAGGAGCTATGGGTGGGGTCACAGTCAGGAGGAAGGATGGAGAAACACTGATCTTAAGGAACTGCTTAGCCACTTGCCTCTGACCCCACACTGGCTCCTCAGTAGTTGAATTAGAATATTATTGTAATGCAAATAACACTTAGAGAATTTAAAGCAGCAGCCTAGTGTTTGCATAAGAGTTTTGGCTATGTTATACTGCAACTGAAACATCTTTCATAGAAATATAACATCTCCTGTACTTTGTAGTTTTCCATATAAAATAATTTTCAATAGGCATTAGTTGTATTTCACATGAGTGTGTCTGGCTGGGTAGTATCTGCTAACATAAACCTGCCCTCATGCACTCGGTCACAGAATTATCTCTAAGAAAAGGAGAATATCTACCACAGCACAGAGGGTGGAGCTGGCAGGACTGGGCATTTTTAGGACACAGTCCATCAGCTCAAACGTCACTTGTCATCACAGGTGCCCCAATTCAGGAGACGCACCCAGTGCTGGGAATGGAAAAGCTGATGCGGGTGTACAAAGCAGTAGGTTGATATCATCTGAGCAGGAAACCAGGAAAGCTGTTCTATTTAATCACTCAAATAATTTCCAAACCCTCTCAGACTGGGTGTGGGGTGTGTGAATATTTATTATGAGCATGTGCCTCAATCCTCAAAATATCTTCTTTGAAAAAGCCTGGTGCTAACACTCAAAAGACCTTCTGATTTCTGTCAAGGATGCTTACAAAGTGCCCACTGGTACCCCTGCCAGTGGGTAGCTGTGGTGCACACCAGCAGTGTGCTTGGATTGAAAATATGCTGTGGAGCTAGCGGCACATCCCGGCTAACTGGAGGTGAAGACACACGGGCACGCTGGTTCTCAAAGCTCATCAGCATCAAGCATGGCCCAGCTGTTGTGTCACAATTCAAAACACATGCTACAGTGAAACAGGACTCATCGCATTTGCAAGGCATTGCTGGAGGCGAACCTGATGGTGGCTGGGGCAGCCTGGACAGGAGACGCTATGGGAAGGGAGAACTCCTTCCAAAAATCTGACAGTCAGGCAGAGGGGGGCTGGTGATATCTTGTCTCCAGTGCAGCTGATGGCAAAAGTCCTGCTGTCGTCAAAGGGGTCAGGATTTCACCCTCAGTGTACATCCTGTTGACACCGGGCCAGACTCTAAGGGACGCTGAATTGTCTGGTTGTTTAGTATCTAACTTGCATTCAGTTACCTTCTGTCTTTAATTCTCTTCAACATTTCTCAACTGTACTCAGATGCACACAGCTATTGATTGCAATAGATGAACTAGCCTTGAACACAAGGAACATTTTACTGGAGGCCGAAGAGAAGCAAGGACTCCACACAAGCTTCTTTCCCAGCTACGTATCACATTTCTGAGATTAATCTAGAGGCTGAAGGCCATCAGTTTTCATTAGTTTGATGGCAAGGCCTTGGTGTGATGTGAACAAATTATAATGCTTTCAGATTTGGTGAGAGAAATCTCATAATTTAAGATGTGTGAATTTGAATGACTAATATATAACATACGCCCACAAGGATATTCTAGAGATGTTTAGAAAACAAATTTCTAGTTGATAGGATATGCTGTCATTTTAAAAGTATTCTTCATTCCAAACCTAAGCAAAGGATTTACATTTTTCTGTGGGAATGTTCTGTAATATTTTGAATCACTGAACTTTTTCACTTCGGTGATGTCAAAAATTATAAAAACTCAACTATTCATGTCTATATTTAGTGTAATGTTAAAACTTCTGCAACCTATTTTAAAACAGAACACAAAACAAAATGCTTAGTAAAAGAGAAATAGAATATCTCATTATCCACCAACAAATATAATGAAAACAGCTGCATTTCAGAGAAACATGTATTTTGAAGGAAAACTATTCCACTGAAAAGTTTTCAATCACCTCCAGTTATAACAAAGCAATTGTATATGAACTTGGGCCAATGAAAATACAGAAGCAGTATAGCAAGGCAGTAACAAGTTTAGAGGAATGAAGAGGCAGCACTGTGTCAGGAACGTAAACAGATTTCCACAAAGGCAGTTTAGTGCATGGAGAAGAAAAAAAGCCATCAACAGGACCCTTGAAGATGGAAGCCCACTACAAGGCAAGATAGGTTGCACTTGCTTTTTGTAGTCTGGGTTTTTTTAGTCCCAAGTATCTTGACCCAACCAGAGGGAATTCAGTGACTGCAAGATGGTTTGGGCTGTGATGAGGAGCTACTGCAAGGCATGGCAGACCTCACTCTCCCCATCCACCTGAGCTGCCTTTCAGAGAAAATCAGCATGAGCCCAGGCTGCCTTTCAGTACATGGCTGGGATGCTGTCAACCTGTGTACCTACTAAGGCATCCACTGAGAGCTCTGCATTTGCCAGTCCTACAGCACTGGGCTTCTGTTATTTTTCTACATGGGTTATAAATAAAAGTATGAATGAGTACACATCAAGTAAATATAAAGACAGCTAGATTTTCACAGCAATATGTTCTCAAAGCAGGACTAAATGTCATAGTAGGAAACCATGGGCTAACTCACTTACTTGGCAAAATTGTTTTATAGCGGTTTTTAGTTCCGTGACTCGGGATGTCAATTTCTTTGGGATCCACAAAATTCATTGGTATTTCCTATAAAAAATAAATTAAATCAGACTGATGTTTCCAAAGGAGCCATGCAGGAAATTATCACCAGAAGGCCATCTGCTGTTACACAACTGTCTTTTAACATCAAAGTTATTAAGAAAAAAAGTGGTTCCCACCTCAAGCCTGTCAACACCCTTCCTTTAATAAACACAGGGAGCTGCATATTGAAGGGGTGACTTCCAAGGAACACTTCTGATGGATTATTAAAATGAAAGTTTTTATGGGATTAGGACCAGGGTTAAAATACACTATAGTTCCAGAAAAGTGGAGTTCAAAAGTACAGTACTGTGGCAAAAAAGAGCAATACTTTACATAACTGGGGGAGGAATTTTAAAAATAATTAAATATTAATATGTGGCAAACTTTTTTAAAATGTTGTGCTAAGCCCTTAACAATGAAATTCAAGGACCTCCCTTGCCTTCTATTTAAATTACTAGAATGAAGTGCCTTAGTCTTTTGCATTCAGTGACTCAAAAGTAATAAAAATCTGAAGCTATTTCTTTTGCGTCTCATTTTGATCTTTTAGTGACTGATTTACATTGCAGACGTGTGTAACTATTGTGACAAGTTTCCTTTAAGTTTCAAAAATATACAAATAATAAAGTCCTCATAAACTTAAAATTAGTGTTTTTCAAATTGTTTGTCAGCATGAAAAGTAAAAATCTGCAAATTTTGCATTGAACAAAATGTTTAACTTGGTTTAAGGGAGGGTAAGAATAATTTTGATTTCAAGGTCCTGAAACAAAGTTTCTACAGTTGAATAAAACCAACCCTTTTAAAATGGCAGGATGAAACCTGTAGGATTGTTTGGGTTTTTTGTGATTGTGTGAGATGTTTTACCAACTAAAATAATCTGGCAAAATCACATTAAAAATGCTTCAGTTTACTCAAATCTTCATTTTTATGCTGATTTTTTTTTTTGGGCATCACTATTTGAATTATCTTAGAGTAAGCTGAAATTTGATCTTCAGTAAATTAACACTTCTACTTAAAAGAACAGTCATAACTAGAGACTTGGAAACTTCATGCTAGCCTGGGACATTTGGCCTAAGAGACAGTGGCATATTAAGTAATTGTCTCTTAGAGACATGTAGGAACACGAGGAGGATCTATTGGCTTGCATCACTGGAATATTTACTTAAGGATTTTCCTCCAAAATGAGTTGGTTTCTACTCTAGGGGTGCAGGCCTGTCCAGTAGTTTGGCACAGAAGAGATGCATGGTCACTGTCCTTCAGACTCAAGCTCTGGTCCTGCCCAGCATGACTGACCTCTGCAGGGCTTTTTTTAAAGGAACAACGATGAGGCCTCTAACAGCTTGTCAAGTATGCACCCAATAGCAGATTTTTACATGGGTTCACCAAGCAGGGGAAGCTACCTTCTCACTTTACTGCTTGAAGACATGGCAAAGTTAAGTAATATTTAGATGGCTCATAATGAAATGCTGTGATTCATTTCCACTTCCCAACTTGGCTTCTGAACATCTTACTATGTGAGGCTGCATCTGTGTAGATTCTTATTTTTCTACTTCTCTGCCTTATGCCCATGCATTTCATGTACCTTCTTTATTCTTCCCCTCTCCGTCACTCAGTTTCTTCCTTGATCTCTTCTTGGTGTTCAGCTGGCTCCTCAAAAGAATGACTTGCTGTGTCAGGCCAGCCAAAGTGTTGCTGCTAAGATAAACCTTCCTTGCAGGTACTTCACCCAATCCTTGTTCTGATCGCTGTACTGCCATACATATGATGGCTGTCCTAAGTTCAGGATCTTCTCACTTCTATGACTTCATTCTTGCATTAACCTCATCCCCACTACCTCAGGTCAAACCATCTCACCTCTGTCCTGCGTCTAATGCCGCTTCCTCATCCACAAAACTATAAAATGAGCTCCCACACCCTCCTCATATTCACCTCTGACTTCTATCGCTTCCCAATGGTGACCTCTGTGAGACTCTTACCCTTGGCCCCTAGGCTCCGAATTGTTCCAACTGGCTGACCTACAGCTTCCCTAGCTCAGTTCTGCCTTAGTACAGACACCATCAGTACACGGCCTCTGAAAGGTTTCTGTGCTAAACTATGCACCAAGTGAGAGAGAGCAAGACACTAAGCCTGTGCTTAATGTGATCTATGTCTGTCATCTACAGAGACTGGAAAAAGATGCGTGAGGAAGAGTCCTCTGCCTGCCCAAGCGATGGTGGTTGGTGAGGGTCTTCCAGCTGCCTGGCTGTCTTCCTCACTATGCCTGCTGACATTTTTGAATAGTTCACCATTTGGCAAGTTACTTACAGATGCAAAAATGCCACCAAGTTCAAAACAGAAACACATTTCTCTGGGCCAACCGAGACCATTAATAACATTAATCACTCACATCCTGTAAACACTTTCTAATCAGTGGTCTCCTCCCACTAGTAAGTACTTGTGAGTCCAAGGGCACAGACAGAAATCTGACAATACACCGTGGATCACAGCCACAGGCAAGTCACTTATTGTGAAACTGGCTGTGAGAAAAAAGAGATTATTCCAGAAAAAAAAAGATCAGGATAACATGGGGATAACATTCCTGCTAACAGCGGAGCAAATAAGCCCAGCAGACTGCAAATAGCAGGAACATGTGCAAATTAGCATACAAACTCTGTAGCTGTATAGGCAATATATATGTAACTGTTTTATTAAACATATATATTTAATTAAATAATTGCAAATAATGTATAAACTGCACACATTCATGTGCTCAGTCACTTGCATGCAATTACAGATGCATATGCATATTGTTCATGGGCTGGTTTCCCTCTCTGAGTGATACCTTCTAATAACAGCTATTCTGGTTCACATTAGGTTTTAAATGCTGTTCATACACTTGAAGAGGTATGATTTGGATCTCTGAAGGCATTCAAGAAAATGTGGCAAAATTTAGGAAAATTCAGGCAGGTAGTCATTATACCCATCCCTCTATTTTTATGAGGACCTAATTTTATAGATTTAATGATCTGGCACTTTCCCATGCAGGACTGCATTTCTTGACATTTGAGTGTTTTGGGAATAATGAATTTTATCTTCTGTTACTAACTTCAGATATTCTGTCCTTTGAAGAGCAGCAACTCAGGCTACTAAAGAAAACATATATGCTGGGCAAATTATGTTTCTTCCTCCTTCCAAATCAGGTATATTCTCCCAACCAAATATACCCAACCTTTTTGTAGCATTATTTAAAAAAAAAAAGAAAAATAAAAAGAAAAAATCTTAATAAATATTACGGAAAAATATTTTGATGGTAATTTAAAACCTTTTATAATAACAATAAGTAATGTCCCTTTAAATGTTCATGAAAAAAGATTGAAGAACTAGAAATAACCTGAAACTG
The DNA here is from genome assembly GCA_013398115.1 of Falcunculus frontatus. Lineage (NCBI taxonomy): Eukaryota > Metazoa > Chordata > Aves > Passeriformes > Falcunculus > Falcunculus frontatus. The sequence goes on from VZRV01010041.1 coordinate 1,734,140, forward strand.
CTCATGTTTTAATTTTCCACTGAAAACTTTAAACATTTCTCCACTTTTTTCACATCTGGAAGTTTCTCCTGAGAACTAATAATTCTAGTGTCCAGAAGAGAGAGACTGCAAGAGAGACACTGCTGCCTTACTGTATTTCTTTAGCTAGTTAAAATGAGCTGTGTGAGCAGAACGAGTGAGGGTTATATGCCGCGTCCTTTGCATGCCTCAAGCTCCTACTTGAGCTATTATCTGTAGCAAGGAACATAGTAAACAGATACTGTTCGACAGCTTCATCTTAAAACACATTTTAAAAAATGGTTTAAAAACAGAATAGACAAGTCATGACCTTTTCAATAAAATTCTGTGGAAACACTGAATGGCCAAAGCCATGTTGTGCCCCCCTGAGGGACAAATAAAATGTGACTATCTCCCCAAAGATGTGCACAACTGCTGTGTGAGACAATTCGGGTAAACAGGATTCTACGAGGTGCCAATTTGTCTGTACAAACTGTCCCCTAACATGGGGGGTTTAAGCATGATGAAGTTATTTCTTCTGACTTTCCTGCCTAAGCAGCAGAATGGCAGAGAACCTATGGCATAACCAGTGATAAAAGTATGTTGGATGGTTGTAATTTTTTCTGTGTACACTGTCTGTCCACTTTTTGGTAGAAGAATTGAGGGGTTTACTTTTCTTAAGCAAATTACTTTTACTATAAACCTTGGATTTTAAAGGTAAATAAAAGGGCTGCTTCATAGGATGCAATTATTCATAATGAAAAGCTATTTTTAGAGTAAGATGGCACTCATATCTATTGATTCACATGCACAAATTGGAAACAAAATGAAACCTAAGGGATCACGTGCTCTGGCATGTTTAATTTTAATTCCTCCCAGTTTCTCTGATTTAGATATCAGATTTCTAGATATGCAGTTTCTCTGGATCAGTTCTGGAACCCTTTTGAAAAACTGCTACCTCTGGTCCTCTGATTCCTCAGCTGCTGAAGCACAACTGCTACATTAGACCTCTCCAGATAATACATCAGTAAGGGCATATATGGACTCCTTTAGGATTCCTGGGTGACTACTAGCTTGCTTTTATTGATTTTATTGCTTTGTTGTAGAATCCCTTCCACTAATGCTTCAATATCAGACAGAACCTCTAGTGATCTGCTTGAACCTATCCCTGCCACAGATGTAGGAAATTTCCTAAATTCTTCTAGGGTCAGTGCAGATGGAAATAATGGAGTCACTTCTCACCTACTGGTTCAACTTCCCCAAATCACTTTTCTACCATTTTGATTATCAATTGATCCTTGTACTCTTTGGTAAGCTTCGTGCTGTTGATCTGTTTAAAAATGAAATTATGATTTTTTAAAATTCAAAACCTTTTTTGCCCTGCCTAACTCAGCTTCCACATCCAAGTGGCATCAGTTTATGCTCTTTTCTATTTCCCTGGTAAAAAGTGTCTCCGTTTTTCTGATAGCTTCTCTCATCTGTTTTGCATTACCAGACTTTTTCACATCTTCTTAAAGTAATGTGTTTTAATGTGTTTTCCCTGACTGAGTTTTTCTGCTCTGACTTTTTTCCACCTGGCCACTTTCTTCATTTTAGCTACTTACCCCTTTTACTAATAAATACACTTGTAAAACACTTCAGGGTTTTTTGCCTTGAGTATATTAGGCTGCTGTATGGCATGCTTGATAAAGATATTTTGGACCTTGGGACAAAAGTCCCTTTTGGACAGGGTCTTTGGGTGTCCCTATCGGCTCCAAAAAATAATTTACGGTGACTAAAATTTAGTGCTCAAATTGCAAACATACATGGTGTTTACACAGGAATAAACAAAATCTCCAATTATTACTGTGTTTTCTGCCATCACAGCCTTTATGATCTCTTTGAAACTGTCACAGTGTTGCAGTTCTGACCGTTTGCACTGTAGCTCTATTATAACATTTAGCCCATCTATGATGGGACTTCAAACCAAGAGGAATCTGTATTATCCATGGATATAACTGACTGACTTATCTGTCTTTAGTGTACAAATATAAAACATAACCTTGAAATTACCTAATCTGCCCTTTGGAAATGATTTGCACCTTGACATTAAAGTGTTGCCAGATTATTTTTTCCCCACAGTTTCTATTGTGCCACTTACATCAAAAATCCTCATTTCAAGTGTGTTTTTGAACTCACCATGAATTCTGTTTGGAGTAAATGAGAACATGCAACTGTGTCTCGAAGCTGCTGCCGTGTCAGGACGCGGCCAGCTGACTGCAGGTATTCCATCGCTACTTTTTCTCGTGGCGTTGGCACAGTGATGAAAGGTTCAACACTTCCCAAGCTGCTCATATCCAAAGTCAGTGAGACATTGGATCCTCGTCTGCATTAGAAAATAATTCAAACGGTTATGTGAGATCTGTGTTACTGTAAATTCCATACTCATGAAGCTGATCCTGAGTTATTTATGCACCCTGACTTTCTCTATAGTCACTGATGGATTTGGGCAAGCAAAGACTGCAACACTGGTTTCACCGGTAGCACTGAGCGGACAGAAAACCAAGAACATCCTACTTCTTCAATCTAAAAACCGATGCTGCAAAAACATGTGCTAGGGGGCAACTATAGGAATTATTCTTAGAAGCAGAAACAGCTCCCTATATGCTACTTTATTGTTATGAATGTCAGATACGAAAGTGGTATCTTTCGTAAGGTAAGGAAGAAGTATTTCACAGAAAAAAACCCAGGGGATATATTTCTAACTGATACACATAAAAACATGAAATAAATTCACACTGATGTCAGGTGCATGTTTAAGAATTTACTGAAATTAAATATACATAATAGAGCAGGAAAAATTGACAAAAACAGCAGAAATAAGTGAAAGGCAGTGTAAACATCACCACTACCAAGACAGTAGACAGTGTCTCATGTTAGGTAGAAGGGAAGGGAGAGGCAATAAACCACAATAAATGATCTATGTCCGAGGAGAAGGAATGCTCACAGACTTAAAAGGGGCTGTTTGGAAATACCAAATATCTCTTGCAGGACAGTCAAATTCATAACATTTCCATTTCTACAGGAAAATAAAGTTGAATTCAATAACAACTCTGGGCCATGAAAATACAAATATACCACACTTGTGTGGGCTTGGTATGAGCCCTATTCTTTTTGGGGCTTTCTCAAAACAACACTTAAGAAAACTGGCTTTTTTCATATTTTCAACCCATCACTCAAACATTATCTACTCGACCCTTTAGGCATATTAATTGCAAAAAATCCATGCTCTGCAAATTGTGATGACTAAACACAAATTTATAGGCATTTATCAATTTGTGTTTACTAAGCAGCAATCAATACTAGACTGATAGATTCAGCTCGCTGAACTGGACTACAGATGCCCAGCTCAGTTAACATTTACCGAGCAGCTATGCACATATAGAGATATGAGAACACCAGTTTGATTCCTGCCTCTGCACATTATTGTCTCTCCATTAAGGTGTGCTTACAGGGAAGTTCTCTGAACTCTTAGTTACTCTATCATGCTTGGATATACACAAACATAACATAAGATTGTCTCAAGTCTCTCCTAATAATCATCCTGCCAGATCAGTATACAACTCTATGCCTTGCCCATTTGTAAAATCACATATGCCAATGATTAACCATTTACTGGATAATCTATTATCCAATGATTCCAGTTTTTCTGCTAAAACTCTGCTTGGTTGGGTGCATTTCTCATCTGCAGGAGAACTGCTGGGAGAGTGTGACTGCACACCTCTCTGAACACTGGATGTTAAGATACAACTGTCCCTTTTACAGTAATATCATGTATTATTATAAATATAATACAGACATCATCTGATAGTATCTGTGAGACAAGTGCTATTCCCCCCAGAACTGGGGAAATGCTTTCCTCTATAGAATCACAGACTCATTAAGGTTGGAAAAGATCTCCAAGACTGCTGAGTCCAACCTTTGATTGAGCACCACCATGCCACCCAAACCAGAGCATTAAGTGCCATGTCCAATTGTTTCTTGAACACTTCCAGGGACAGTGACTCCACCACCTCCCTGGACAGCCCATTCCAATTCTTGACAACCCTTTCAGTGAAAAAATTCTTTCTAACTTCCACCCTGAATCTCCCCTCGTGCAGCTTGACGCCATTTCCTCTTGTCTGTTGCTGATGGCTTGGGAGAAGAAGTTGACCCCCTTTCAGGCAGTTATAGAGAGCAATAACGTCTCCTCTGAGTCTCCTTTTCTCTAGGCTAAAGATCCCCAGCTCCCTCAGCAGCCATTCACAGGACTTGTGCTCCTTCTCCAGCTCCATTGTCCTTCTCTGGACATGCTCCAGCACCTCAGTGTCCTTCTTGTAGTGAGGGACCCAAAACTGGACACAGGACTCAAGGTGGGGCCTCACCAGTGCTGAGTGAAGGGGGTCAATTATTGCCCCAGTCCTAATGACCACACTATTCCTGACACAGGCCAGGATGCCATTGACCTTCCTGGCCAGCTGGGCACATGCTGGATCATGTTAAGCTCCTGTTGACCAGCACCCCCAGGTCCTTTTCTGCTGGGCAGTTTCCCAGCCACTTTGCCCCAGCCTGTGGAGCTGCACAGGTTTGTTGTCACACAAGTGCAGGACCTGGCACTTCACCTCGTTGAACCTCATACCCATCAGCAGATGCTTCAGTAATTTTATTTTAAGCCATTTCTATGGTGTCAGTCTGCATGAATAAAAATTACTTCAGTCACTCACCTGTCACTTAGCAAAGCACAAAGCAAAAATGTCCGAGAGACAAGACCAGCTGGTGGAATAAGTGAATCTCATATTGTGCCATTTTGTTCACAAACCTGTTTCAGCTTTGGTGATGGATGGGTGGCAGCAAGAGCTTTGCTGCCCAGGCCTGCACATGGTAAGAGTCAGTCAGCAGTGGGTGTCTGGCTGCCTCCAGTGGTAGATGGGGTCAATTTCTGTTGGTACAGGGGAGTGGGTGGGATATGATTCTGCTAATTTTGCTAGAAGGTAGGCAGAAGTGAAATAGCATCCTGAGCAAAAAATGACGTGTAAGTGATACATGCACAGACTACCAGCAGGGCTCTGTGCCTCATGGCACAGCCTGCATGGTACCGGAGCCCCAGGCAGCAGTACCAGCACTCACACCCAAATCCAGAGCCGTGACAGTCTGGGAAGTGGGCATACCATGGTGGCTGCTCTCAGCTGGACCCTGCAGGAGGGTGCTGGCTCACATGCCCATCCCATTTCCCTGGGGACTGCTCCAGCCTGTGAGGGGAAATCAGTTCCCAGCTCCACACCACTTCGCAAAGAAAACATCCTGTTACATCTCTCTGTCACAAAACCCCTCCTGTGCAAGCACCTTTTCTGACCATGCCTAGCAATTTATTCCATGGAAAAAGGCAGTCCCTCAAACAGGTGGCTCTGAGTGCATATACTGTAAATCCAGTCTTGTGAAAACCATCCAGAAATCCACAGAAGAACTGTGCAATGAATCCCTCCAAATCTGTTTAGGCTACCTTTGGTTGAGAAATGGGTAGCAATTTAGATCCAGACATACTTCTGTGAGAGCCTACTGGGATTTCCTAATATAGAGGAAAAATATTCCCATTGTCCAGTAACAAAGTACAGTGAAAATGTTAATATTTTCTTTGGCTTTTACATTGTTATAACTGACAATCTTGGCAACAGGGTGATTTCCTTTTCAACAACAACAAAAAAATATACCTGATCTAATTATAACTGTGTGTTTACAGCTTTTACCATTTATGGGGATTATTGATGAACACTGGTCTTGAGGATCTTACTTACTCTGGAAAGAAGAACCAGTTCTTAGGTGCATATTTAATGCATTAAAAGGTACACATTGAATAAAATCTGAATAGAGAGCAATCTTCTTGGAAGTTCATAAGAGGATATACAGTGGATCACAGTTCTAAAGGTAATTCTTCCATAAATATAGGGATCTCAAAGAACCCTTTTGGAGTAGTATTCATCAATTAATAAAATTTTTAAAATAATGTTTACATACATTAGAAATGCTATAACCAATATTAGCGTTAATCACACAGAATTCTTTATTGCATTCTTTATGCTGACATATAGGGCTGAAAACAGAACATATTGCATTGAAAGATGAGGGAGGGCCTGAACCATCATGTGTTTGCATGTTCTAATAGAAGATGCTTATAGTCTCAAGTCCTCCTCTAGACTCTCTGGATTCTCAATGTTCCTCTAATAGTTAAATTCTTCACTCGGTGTTGAAGAATCAAAAGCAAGAATTCTCTTCTCTTTTACTACCTGGATGTAAAGAGGTTACCTATTGAGCTCACCTTTTCCCACCTTACTAGGAGGGACTGCACAAGGCTGGCCACAGAGCAATAAGGAGGTACCACCGAAAACAAAGCCCATTTTTGGTAACTATTCCTTGCCTACGTTAGGTTTTGAATAGGGAAATCACAATCAGGCCAGAGACACTTCAAGTCAGCTCATTTTACCTGGAGATAAACACACAAATATAGACATACATACATACATACATACATATATATATCTCGTGACCATTATTTTTCCACTTCAGATTAGAGTAAGGGATCCATACACATGGGTTTTCCCTTATTTCCCCTGGCCAAGCTTTTTTAACCTTTTAAATAACTTTATATTCTTTATGTCCACCGTGTGAATAGTCTGGGCCAAATAAGAGAATATTTTGTTATGCTACACCTACCCCAGCATCCTCTCGAGGTTGTGTCTTGATGGGGAAGAGTACCATGTGAGGAATCTGAAGAATTGTAAACATTCGTGACAACATTATATTAGAATTGTCAGGAGACTAACTCTTCCGAAGTTTCACCAGCTGGGACAGCCACCTCATCACTGAGTACGTGAATAAGTGCAATCAGGAAACCACTTGTGTCTGTGTATTGTCTGGAATCCCAGAGGGGGGTCTTACTACATACTTGCAGGTCTCTTTTCAGTTGGATAATAGGAACAAGTCCATTGATGAGAATTCACTGGAGTATTTTAAGTAATACATTTATAGAAGCAGATTTTATTACAAGGCATGATAAAATAAAAATTTTTAAAAGCAATGTTTGTTTGAAAATTCTTGAAAGGAAGCTCCACCTGTCCACCTTGGAGGGCCACCAGGTTACTAAAGCCCTATTAATCATTACTGAGGTAATTTCCAGGTCTTCCCTGACCCTAAAATTAAGCCAGAGATGTTGATTATGAAAATCCAATTGCCCGACACGTTTTCCCAGTTGTTTATTTAAGCTGAATGATTTATTTAAATACGCATTCCCATGTTTATTCAGCACTCCTGAAAAATGCAACACCCAGATTTCTGAACCTCGGCCTCTCATTCTCTCGAGTGCTTTTGGAAGCAGCGGTGATGGCTGCTGCCCTCTAGGAGTCACTGCCCTCTGACCCCAGAGTTATGGACACGGGAGGTGCTTCCTCCTGTGCCAGCGGTCCTCTGTCCCCCGGCTGAGCTGCTGGGCAGCTCAGGAGGGAGCTGGGTCAGGCATGTGGGCGGAAGAAAGTCAATAATTAGCATGAAGAGTGGAGCTGGATGCAGTTGCTGCGGGGAGAGTTTGCTTTGGGTCCTCAGATGCCGCTTGTATCAGGGAACAAGGGCTCCTCTCCCTGGGTTTCACCGAAGGGAAAAACACCGTAATTCCCCTGTGCCTTTTCTTTCTCTGGTGCTCACAGATTAGGCCTAGACACGGGTCCTGAGTCTTTCACCTTGTGGGTCCATCTCACCAGCGAATGCACTGAATGAAGGTGGGGTTTGCTCTGCTGTAATTGCACTGGGAGAGCACAGCCAGGCACGTGCTTTCCAGCACTTACTCCCTTATTGCTGCCAGATTTCACCTGCATATCTAGTTTTATGTCTCAGTAGAACAATTAAAGGAAAAAAAATTTGGAAAAAAGAACAATGAAAAAACCACAGGTCTCAGCTTTCTTTCTGCTTTTAGCAAAATAGCTAAGAGAAAACATGGTCATGTAGATGAACTAATGTGATATGTAAAACTCCAGCAGAGTGTGAAAATACAGTAAATTAGAATAGGATTTAGTATTGTTATTAATCCTCTATACCAACAGAAAATAAATAAAAATAGGAAACTGTGACTTCATCAAGAAAAATCAGTGTTGAAAAAAGGAAAAGTAGAAAAGCAGAAGTACAGAAAGGTTAAAATAATCTTTTCAAATGACTGAAGATATTGCTGTTTTCTTCCTGCCTTGGGCAAATAGTAATATGGATCATCTAATAAACAACTGAGACATTTCTTCACAAATGAAGATTTATGATATCCATTACAGACAGTCCTGAGAAGGTTAAGAGATGACTCTCATTTGAAGGAAAATATATCTTTGAAAAGTTTTAAAGTAACATTCACAGTACTGTTAAATAGTTGCTTCTAACACATGAGAACAATTTCTATATTTTTCAAAAGTGCATATATATGATTCTTGCTCTATACTTGGTAGCCTGAAATATATATCCACCATGTCCTGCTGATATTACTGAACATCTTGGGAAAGTAGGGCTGAATGAGAGTATGGTTACATTAACGGGTGTGATAATCTCCTGATTTTCTTCTGAGCATCAGCAAACTATCTCAAGTCTAAGAATACAATAAAAATCCATTATTGACCATCCCAATTTGAAATACAAAGATACATTTTTTTCTTACATCTACGTTCTTTTCTTGGAAACGTAGAGCTCATAAGTTTCAGTTTTCTGTTGTGCTGCAGCACATATTAAAGAATATTCTGATAGAAAACCCCATGAGTTCTGATAATATACAATACCCATTAATGTAATTATTCTCCTATTTACTCTTACTTCCCACAAAGGTTAATCAATATCATCAGTATTAGTTTGAGAAAATAATGAATTAAAAATCTTTAGGTAACTTTGTGAATGTCATCCTAACACATAAATATTTGCACATAGTATTTATTGCACATACTGTACTTCTAATTTTTACACTCCCAGGTGCCCTATGAAGCACTGGTATACAGATGCCATGTTTAGCAGACCCACAGTGAAAATTCAGTTTCCTAAATGCTCTCTGCTTTACCTGCTAATAATTCTGAGTTTCACTTGAACAAGAGCTGTGGCTTTTAGGAACCACTCTGACCTGAGGTTATTGACACTTTTCAACAAACCAAAACTGTATCATACCCCAGACTGAAGTACTCAAAAATCAGAAGTTGAGATCAACCAACTAACAAGGCCAAATGAGAATTTACTTTTCATTATGGCCAGTCTAAATTGATAGAGCCTAATACATTGAAGGATCTATTCTGCTCAGCTCATGTTTGGTTATTTTGCAGCTATTTTATTATGCATGAAAATAAAAAATTCAGGACCTTAGCTCCACCTTCAGCACTTGGGTGTGCAGTAGGTCAAGACTTGATCTTCCCCACTAGATATCCTGCTATCCCCTGACATACCAGTGCTACTTAAATCACCAGAAATTACTTACTGACTTCTTATCATGCATGGGAACAGTAACCTCTCTTTTTCTATGGGTTCCTGGCCTTTCCAAATTTCCAAAACCTTATTCCTCTCACAGATAAACCTTCCTCTGGCCCTGATTCTTCCTCTCCAGAGAGGAGATCCTGGACAGATAGGTAGATATTAGCCCAATTTTCCACAAACACGCTTAACAATTAAATGGTTAATATTACTGATATTTATATAATTTCTACTCTGGCTTGCAGACATCTGCACCTGAGAGAAATCCTGTAGCCATTGGTGCGAGCAGCCCCATCTCACCAAACCAAGGACCTCATTTACAGAGGCTAATTGGATATAACACTGAAGCTAATACCTATCACCTGAAAGCCATAGATGGAATAGCTCAGGACTCTAAGAAAAGCAATAGTATGAAGTGTACATCTTCTTGGGAAGAATACCTGCTATTTCTGGTCATGTTTGCTCTGTCACACAGCTCTCCTCGCAGTATTCCAGTGTTGTATTTTTATTTTTCTCTATTTATTTGTCACTTGAAACACTGATGCTTTCTGCCTCTGACTCTGAGGAAGGGGTCTGGAAACTATGACAGTAAGCTGTGTACCTACTGAAAGAAGAAGAGGGATATATGGCTGCTGTGAGGCAAGTCTTCCAACCCTCTGTGGCCTCCCAGCTACAAGAAATCTCCTGGCAGCACCTGGCAGCATATTCCATCTCTCTCTCTGACTCCATAGAAACTGATCTGAAGCCTCAGCTATGAAGTTTAAATAGCTTTTTTTCAAAACTGGGGGCATTTCATGTTCTCTTCAGAGGGTCTGATCTTGTTCCCACAGCCAGAAGCGAGTGCAGGCCAATACATCTAGCACTAAATTGCAAACAATTCTCAGGATCTACTCACAGCTCAGCAGGTCAAAATGAGCTGAGGAAACGGTTTTGACAAGTACTTCTGGATTAAGTTTTAAGCAATCAGTATCTGGTTAGGACAGGAATGGCTCAATATCCTGTAGAGGAAAACAGCTGACATGAGTGTAGTTTCAACTTTCCCTCTTTTAATCAGGCTTTCTAATGTTCTGCCAATTCACTCCTGCTCTGCCCTCGATAAGGCAATGCTGCTCAGCTACGGGAACTGACTGTTCAAAAATGCAAAGCTTTAAACAGCCTCCCATCTTTTCCTGTAGATTATTTCTACAATCAAATTGCATTTTGTCACGCAAACTTATCTCTTTAATAAAATTTGAATGGCAACATAAAGCTCTGTTTCTGCTTCATAGTCACATATATGTGTCTGCAGCATAAATGAAAATTGAGTTAAATGTTCACAAGTAAAAATAAATGAAGATGCTAATTTGTTGTCCTTATTTGAGCTGTTTATTCCAAGAGCTGAACAAATGTTCACCAATTTGTGGTTAATTTTCTTTAGATGGTAGAGCTTTAATTGAATGCAGTCTTATTTATTACTGTTCTTATCTGCTTGCATTGCAGCATTGCTCTATTTCATACTGGAGGCCTCATTGCACAAACTTACTGGATGACCTGTTCTCTCTCTGATTAATGCACATGCTAATTTAAACCAAGCTACAGAGAATATAAGCAAAAGGAGTTAAAAGAATAGAAAAAAGGAAAAGAGAATGGAGAGTAATAATAATTGACTGCTAGGGCTGCACATATTCAATAAATGCACAACTTAAGGAGCTCAAATAATACGTTTATTTAAGGTAAGCCAACAAGAACTGTTAAAAAACCTCCACATATACTGTCTGCTGTATATTTTGCTTAAAAGAAAAAAAAAGCAATTTGCAAACTATTTTTGTAATACTTGTATGAGTTTCGCCTCTATGCTTCCAGTTCATAAATACCTCTGTGACACCTTGGAGGAGCTGTAGCCATGTACAACCATTGCCAATTTAGATCTCTTATCCAAGTGCAAAGCCAGATTACTTTTCCCAGAACATGTAAGGCTCATTTCTTTGCTGAGCACTACAACATGCCCAGAGGGTGCTTGCCTGCATTACACAGAGAACAGCCTATCTAGGAAAACTGATCTAATCAGTGAGGATGGAGAGATGCAACACCACAACAATAGCTTCAGGGAAGTGTTTTTTTAAGACTATTTAACTGACATTTTCTGCCATTTAGTTGGTCCGTAATTAAATAAATTAATAATGTATCTTACATTTTTCACCTTTTAGATGAAAAAAATGTTGGTTTGGTTTTTTTTTTCGTAAGAGAAGCCTTAGGTAAGTCAATTTAGCTTCATGTATTCCATAATAATTAATATTTTAAGCACAAATTCTACTTCCATCTTGCAACTGCTGCTCATTTAAGGAATATAATCTACAACCCTTAAATCCAAACAAGCAAACATATAATCTATTTGCACATTAATGTCCTTCAATACTCTTTTGAGGCTTTAACCAAAACCAGCTGACCTGGAAAAAGACATGGGCAGGAATATTCTTAATGTAAATGGGCAGTATCTTCAGACAGTACCAGTAAGAGAAAATAATTTTTTATTGTGACTTGAAGACTAATCAGTACAATGAGCTCTTTCCTGGTGAGTTTGCCATTTGGGAAAGACAGGAAGGAACATCTGGGAAGAGGCGTTTACTACACCCTGTCAACCTTAAGATAATAAAAAAGCACATTCCTTGTTTATTTGACTTGGTCTTCATTATCTTTAAACTACTGCAAGTGTCACATGGAAGATTTCTAAGCAGACAAATGAATTGTCAGTGCACTTTGAAGAAATTACTGAACAGCAGCACTTTCTGAAGAAAGCAAAACCTCCAGACCCACAGTGTTGCCCAACAGAGCTGCGCCACCTATGGACGTTCCCAAAGGGAGCCGGCAGAACAGCTCCGCTCGGTTACCGTGGATAAAGCATCTAAGGCTGCCTGTACAGACCCCAAATCCTTGTAGCACATTCGCTTTGGAACACAGTTCCATTTCCAGGGTGACTAATGCGCCTAAGCTGTACAGCGAATTGATGGGATTTAAGCTCTTAGAGACAGGACCCATATATGTGCTCTTAGATCTGCCATTTTTCTGCTTCTAAAGTCTCCAGACCTGACACCTAAGCTACATATATAAACCTTTCTCTCTTTCCAGCTTTTTTTTTCTTGATCCATTTTCATACTCTGGCTTTCCAGCCTTGCTTTTCATAGGAAGGCTTGCTCAAACAAGTATATTAATGTAAGAAGTGCCTGCATTCCCTTTGAAAATAAAGTTTAGGAAATCCACTTAGGCTTGCAATTTGAAACGGAGCAATGTTTAAATGCTTTTAAGACTGAGAATATCTGCATGCCAAGGTGTACTTTATCTTGCACTTCAGAGGTTAGGTAGACCTTTAAAAGAGATATTACCAAGCTGTGCAGTCCCATTTAGGGCTGAACAGCTGATGAGGAACAGACAGGTAAGTGAACTGGAGCTCTTTTCTACAGAGCTGAGCAGATCCCTTGAAGTCCATGGCCTTCATCAGAGACATGCCTGCCTTCATCAGAGACATTCCTATAGGGGGCTGCATAGGCGGGGCTCTAGAAAAGGGAAATGCATCTGTACCTGCAACCAGAGATGAAGGCCAGAGCGAAGGCTTTCTGATCTACTCTTTCTCATATACACCATCAATGAATCAGAACAGATTAAAAATTTCACAGTGAAATAATGACAATAGCTTCAGATTCACAGTCCTCTATTAGCAAAGAATTTATGGCATTAAGAAACTTTCACAGCTTTAAAGTCACTTCTATGAATTTGAATAAGGGAGGGAAAAGTGAGGATTCTGACAAAAGTAGCATTCCTCTAAATATGCATTGCATTATGAAATAAAGAGAAAGGAGAGAAGTCATATCTGAAAGATAAACTGAACTCACTCCCAAACTGATCTCCACCCCATCTATCTCAGCACAGATGCTTCCAACACACAGGGCTTCATATGGCTAATGACATAATATGGGTCAGGTTAACATGCATTGAAGGCAGTAATGTAGAAATATGAACATAAATTTGGTGTACTTTGTAAGGCCAAAGATTGACCAGTATTCTATTTTCAATAGCAAGAGGAGATTTAGGGAAAGAACGCAAGAACAATGCAAGCAGGAATTATTGATTACTTAATTAATACTGTTACTTATTTTTAATATGTTCTCCATCTTCTGGAAATCTGTAGTTTAGGAACATCCTGAACAAAAGGGTGCTTCCCCATCTTTGTGCCTGGTGTTTCCCTTCTGTAGTTTTTCCTTCAGACAGCTTTCTTAGCCCACCTCTGCACTGACCCAGGATGATGAGTTCTATAGCTGGGAGCCAGGCAACAGTGAGCACTAGACATGGGGACTAGAGGGGTATTTGAACCATCTACATTTGTGAAAATCCTTGTGATGAAGCAGAAAACATTTTTTTTATTATAATCTTATCAGTAAATTGCAAACACACTCTCTGTAGCTACAGGATTAACTTGAGGATTAATTACAATACCAGCTTTCTGCTTTACACAATGCTGCCTTCTTTTGCAAACCTATTCAGTATTGTGCTCTGTGGGCCAAACTCTCTTCCCAGATACGTCTATGAATCCACTGAAGCCAAACAAGCTAAACAGAGTCTGAAGTGAAACAAGCCCATGCAAATTGCATTTGTTAACCATTGTGTACTTTTCTGCCGTTCTGATTGTTTTCCTTCATTTCTTGTAAGACTGTGCTTTTAGATCCACTATCAAATCCAGGGAAAGGAACTGAAAGCCTCTGGACTATGCAGCAGTCTCCCGGTGGAATTTTCTATGACTCAGGAAGGATTTGAGACATCTCAAAAACAGGAGATGCAGCTGTCAGGGGATGGTGGGAAGCAGAAGAGTCAGCCTTGGCAGAGGGGCAAACTCCGCTGCCTCCTGCCCAGCACCAGCCCCATCTCTTGCTGGCGGCAGTTTTCCAGGGAGCTGCCATTGGTCATCCTGAAGCACGGGGACTGAATTCCCAAGAGAAACGTTGTACTTAACGACATTTTTCTGTGTGGGAATTATATACACTACTTCCCCTTCTGATGCCTATCGCATATTTGAGCGGTCATTTGAAGTTGCTGTGTTCTGTTTTGCTCCTGTTATCAAATCACAGTATTAACATAACAGGGATAATTATAGACACCATAAATTAATAACAATACACTCTGTTTGTTAAGCATCAAGGTATATTCTTTTATAGAGAACATAAGGAAAGTCCCTGTCCCAGAAAGAAATATCACTTTTGTAGCTTCTTATAGATTCCCCTGGTTAGAGAAATTAATGGAGAGTTCAAAGCCAAGGTATTTCATGAAGATAGGCACTGATTTGCAATACCATATTGGATCACTTAACCAATTAATATCCTACTTATCTTAGGATGAAAATCATAAAAAGAGTTCTGAAATGTCTTGGAAACTCAGCTAAGGTTCAAAGTCTAATCACGCGGGTGCATCAGCTTGGATACGATGGTATTAAAGCAGACAAATAACTCTAGCAAGAGCCTGGCTGAAATCTCAGTGTCGCATGGAATCAGCTCTGCCTCTGGGCAGTATTTCTCTGGCTGAGCCATTCTCATGGTATACTTTGGGCATCCTCATCTCTGCCATGATGCTATTGCTTCTCTGTTTCCTGAGGCATGTCTGATTGTCCGTATGCATTTACTACCTTGTCTGATGTTTAGAATATAAGTCTTTTGGATAAAGGAACATTTCTTTTTTGTGTACATATGGAGTCTTGCACAGGGGGATCCTCATCTGTGGCCAAGGTTCTCAGGTACTGAAAGAATGCTAAAGAGAATTTCCAGCAAGAGCTGAGAAATACTCCGGCCCACAGATTTACCTGCAGTATTCTTTGAGTAAAGGTGTATTTGCAAACAGGAGACATTTCTGTTAGCTAACAATGTTAAACTTTCTGTACATACTAGCTCTGACTATGTGAGAGATCTCTGCCAAATATCCAGAGCCGAATTTTTCAAAAAAGAAGCGGTATAATTAGTCAGCTCTCATAATTTTTAAGAGTTTTCCTAGCACTGCATAGAAATAAAATTAATTATGATTGCACTCAAAGAAAAGATTCATGGCCTGAACTGTTAACTGATGGCTACAATATAAGCTGGATGTAAGCACTGTCCAGCACATGGCTTCTTGCAATTCAAAGAAATACCTGGATATCTTACACTGCAGTTTTGGAGGCACTTTAATCTTTTTCTCTTCTCTCTTTAACTGTTTTCTGTGTCTGCTCCTAACATTTTAAATTAAGGGGAACTGAACTAAGTTCAGCTTTAGGCTGCCCTGTAAAAGAAATGTCATGAACAGAGATAAATGCTATCCAAAACAAGAGGAAAGGTGAATATTTTTGTTTTGAAGCATTAACCTTTTTCAGACATTAATGAGGACACTCAAGGAAACTGTTTTATAAAAACCCCAAATGTGAAAAATCAACCTTCCTTCTAAGTATTAAAACTCTGTATATCTGATATGGATGCTTCCTTCTACACTGTTTTGTGCTGAAACCAGTACTTGTGGGTACTAGTCAAGGGCTCACGAGATACTTCCTGCTTACAAACCAGTCTTATAAAGAAGCTGGTGCCTTTGTCCCTTAGCACAGCATTTCCAACCTACCATTGTGAAAAGGTGATATAATTAGGTTGCAAATGTCACAGATGGACACATCCTGCTAAGGGCTGAGATGACATGCTCAGAGCATTCAAGTCCAGTTAATGTGCATCTCCTCACTTTCTCAGATGTCCCACTCTGCCTGCACATTAGGACAGCTGGTGAAGCAGTCACAGAAACCATGCCTGGATGGTCAAGCACAGAAACAAATTAGAGGCAGAGAGGAGCTGAGGAAATCAGTCACTGGAAAGCTGCATCAGTGTTTAACCCTCTGATCCCCAAAGAGCACTTTAAGACCCAAAAATGCTGCTGAAAAAGACAAGGGGATTACTCACACAACTCAAATTACTCATGGGCTCAGGGCAAAAACAGTCCCTGTAAATCTCAGGCTCAAGAAGCACTTAAATATTAACATGGATATTTTCCCTTATGCGACTTTTCAAAAGATCAGCTGGACAAATCACTGCAAACCCACCAAAACTGTCTACCAGATGGCAGCCACTGATTAATTTGTCTTAACTTAAGCCAAAAAGGAAGAAAATGTGATGGGTGGAGCCGTAAAGACAAGCACAATCAACATCCGACCAAATAGGGTTTCCTGTCACCTTGGGAACGACACTGATTGGCACTGTGGTTTCCTGTGTACAAGCTAAAACCAGTAGCAACAGGAGTAACAAGAATAAACGCCAGATAAGAGACTTGGGAATACAATAAAATTACTATAAAATTCTTGACTAAACCTCAGAGGACAGTAAAGGCAAAAGCAAGGGTAGGCATAGGCTGCATATGCTAAATGGAGCATTACCCTGTACATGAGAGCAGAGGGCCATGAAGCTGCATCAGAAGAATTTCTCCAAACAACGGTAGGACAATTTGCCTAAAACCACTCCCAAAAGTGAGAGTCATGTGCTTTGGAAAGCTTTAGTTCTTCACAAGGGAAGAAAAAAGGGATGTGGGACAATTCAAAACAGAGATGGAAATAGGAGTGGAAACCTACTGTCAACCCACACTAATCTGAAGTAATTTTAAGATGAGCCAGAGACACGGGGAATGGACTGTGGGTGTAAGTCTGGGCAATGGTACATAGTTATTTGCATCTATTTATTTAGATTACAACTCCCACAGAGTTTTGCTTCAAAGAGCTCCAACCATAACCAAAACAGCTTCTCAACCAGCCAGGAGTCAAATAGTTAAAATATGGGTTTTAGAGGGTCTTTGTTCGGTTGGTGCCTGAGTTCACTTCCTCTCCAGAGAAAGGGGACAATTCACATTCCTGCCCTCTTCCTACACTGCAGATAAGCAAAGATGTCTGTAATGGGTTGGACAGAACAGACATTCATGCAACTGAAAGATCTGGCACTGGCAGAAAGTTTTTAGAGTGACTGTGCACTTACAGAAATGTTTCCCAAATGCAGGTTAGAGGCACAGCATTATTCTCTCTCTAGTGACGAATCCATGTGCCAACACAGACCTCTCAGGCATTGAGCAGGAGACCCTCAAAGCTGGATCCCACCTCATGTTCCCCACTACTTAGTTTCTCCCACCTCAGTAGCTGAGGTTTAGAGTCCTTTTCTTTACTCTTCACCCAGAGTGCAGGTGCCAGCAGTCAGTGTGGCTTTCCAGCTAGCCGAGATGGCCTGAGGAGGAGGGAAGACACAATGCAGGGCTTCAGGGAAACCCTGCACTGAAAAGAGAATTACCTAAAAGGCCATAAGCAACTGCCTACAGTCAGGACTGCTCCCCTTGTATCAGCTGCTACACCCACTGCACACTTCTTCATGTGCAAGCCGCATGTTGAAAAAAAATCACAGTGCCAGGAAAACAAACCCAGGCACTGAATGATGGTGCTACATATCAATCATTGCAGCCGTGGTTTGTTTTTAGCCTTTGACAACAAGAACACTCCAAAGCAATTTACGGTTTGGGAATGAGCACATGCACAAACCATTCCCAGGAGGCAGTCTGCATCCAGTCCCTGCTTTTTTGGAGACAAAGAGAGCTTAGCAGTATGGACACAAACCGATCTCTGCTACACAGCCTTAGTGCTATAAGTGTATCTGGGTATGTTGAGTTTATAAGTGGATGCCCCACCCCTGGAGTGTTTGAGGTCAGGTTGGATGGGGCTTTGAGCAACCTGACCAAGTGGAAGGTGTCCCTGCCCTTGGCATTGGGGCTAGAATTAGATTTTCTTCGAAGTCCCTTTCAACCCAAACCGTTTTATGAATCTATGATGTAACAGACCAGGATGGAATATAGCTGCCAAATGAGAGAAATGTATTTTTAGGTCCGTCAGAAAGTGTGTGAGTGCAAGGGGGGTTGTAACTATATTCTCTCCCTCTTTTTAAATGATGTGAACAAATAGTAGCAAGAAGGACTTTTACTGCACCTCAGGTTAAGGTTCTCATCTTTGCTACATCTCTTCAGATGGACACAACATCCAGCCATCCTCAATCCAGTGGTTAGGAATATGGCTGGAGGAGGTTTATGTGCCATGCCCAAAGTGCTCTAATGAGTTGGTAGAAGAGACAGATCAGAGCACAAAAATTCTTGCCTCCCGCCTCAAACTCAGTTTACTGGTTTACTGGAGCTTTGCAAATTCCTTCTGATAGGATATCACCATAAAACTATTCCACAGCTTGTACTTTTGTGTTGGCACATAGCTTTGCTTTGAACAATTGCACTGACATTTTCCTAATACAATCCCTATGATTTAAATTAAGAATGCAGAAAGCACACTCAGTGCCACATAATAGGGAAAATTTATCCTCCAAATCTATGCAAAGCTAGTATATTTTAGTCAGGAAATACAAGGCCCCTTCCTGCAAATATATTGAGTTCCCATGTTTGTGCAATAAACTACAAAACCTGGCATGTTTACAGTAGCCCATCTGCAAGGTGCTACCCTCTGAGTGTTACTTGAAATTATTACTCACAATGGATGGTTTTGTATAATGATAACGGATCAGCAACACCATAATTGTATTTGCAGCAACTGTGCTCTGTGATCTAAAAATCAGAACAGAGACAGAGAGAATTGTTGGAAATTTTTCTCATCTATTAGAGCAGAGATGCGGTTGAACAGTGATATCTTGAGGTGCAGCTGAGGTTATATTAATGAAGAAAAGAGCACATCAGGTTTTTTACCCTGGCTCCAATGTTTCTTATGAGGTTTTATTCAGTACACCGTATTGTTAAGATAATTATTCATTTTAATGAACACTGCCTTTCTAAAAGGAGGAAAACAGGTATCAGAGTTAGTTTTTGTGGTATTTGTCATCCACAGTATTTGTCATCCAGATGGCAACTGACAGAAATTACCTAAGAGGCTGAAACTATAGTTTAATAATTTATGTGTCTATGCAGAATGACTAATAAAAGAGAATAGTTTTCAATATTAAGAGCAATTTTTTCCACCTCCAAACCTGAAGCACAAATTATACAGGATTTTCTTTGTAAAGATTTAAAATACAAGATGCTTCTGAGGAAGGATGCTGAAGTCAAACAGAGAACAATAACTGCTCTCATTATTTGTGTGTGCACCTTTTGCTAATACATTTCTGTTTAAAACTTTACCTTTTGGCACTGTGTTCCATAGACTCCTATGGGTTATCTGAGCAATTTTTTTTTATTCTGAAAAAATATATTGACTTTCTTTCCCACCAGAGTATCTCTCTTTCTCATGTTATAAGGAAGTGGACAGAGATGAGCACTTAGCATTATAATGCATGTTATTTTAACTTTTATTTCATTATACTTACAGGGAGCTGTATTCACTGCATGTCTATTGAATAAATCGTAGAACTGGAGAAAGAATTCTGCTGCCAATTTACAGGGATCTTCAGGATGGTAAGAGAAATCTCACTGGGTACAGTCTATTAACAGTGGCATAGGATTTTTATAGTATTGCTCTGCTTTGTGGGGAAAAGTAACATCACACAGAGTTCTCACAGTCAGAGTTCAAGCCAAATTTCACTCATCTGTTATGTTTGTGGAGAGCTATAATTGATTGATTTAGGTGATTGTCTCTGTACAGTTCTCTATTCTGATGCCTACTGATTTTCTATAGAGGTTGCAGACTTGGTTGCAGTCTGTTGAATGATGCCTGTGAGCAGCCCTCTCCCCTCCAAGTTTTGCTCTTGCTGGCTCTTCCCTTTCACAGAGTATCTTCTATTTTCCTGTGTCACAGCTGTGCCTCCGTACCATTGCAGAATTATTTCACATTTAAAAATATTTTATTATTTCACTTATCTGCAGGCTTTTTGCTTTATTTGCCAAACCTTTTTCCTATTATCATCTTCACTCTCTTGTGTTTTTTGCAGAGAAAAAAAATTAGCACAAGGCACATGTAAAATATTATCTATTCTGAATAAGAGTCCTGTATACCCCTGGCATCCTGATATGTGAACATGAGGAGCTCTTCCTTTTAGACAGAATAATTTTCTGATGAATATGTAACAGACTAAGAAAACACAATACTATGATTTTCCCCTCTGATTATTAAAATATAATAGCCACAGTTTTAGGTCTAGGTGGCTAGAATGGAATACAAATGCTTGAGAAGATTTTCCAAAGCACTGTTTGTGTTTCAGCACACAGTAGAAGAGACATTTTCCACTTTTTCTGTTCTTCCATTTATCTTTGTACAGTAACTAATTTGAACGAAATATCATATTGTGCACTAGTTAGTTGAAATGCAGTTGTCTTAGTCACAAATAACACTGGAACTAAAACTCACAGCTGCAGTGGCCACAGGAAATGTAAACCCAGTTGTAATACTGTGCTGGTGTGGTAACATTTATATTTATATCTACCATGATTGTGATTTAACAACTCACTGCTTGTACCAAGAATTTTCAATGCTTTATATGTCAGAATGAAATCCAAAATACCACATTCCACTTCACCAGATTCTGCTTTTGGCTGGGACCAAGACCAATCATATCAAGATGAATTTTGAGCCAACAAACAGAATAAAAGGAAGCCTTACTCTGAAGGAAAAAGTATATATTATTCATATAAAGCTATAAAAACCTAAACAGAAAAGTAAACACTGATGCAATATTCATAGATGTGCTCACGGAAGAGAAAGCAATTGTTTACACCCAAAAGTCAGGCGTCAGTACTGTGATATTGTGACAGTTCTTCACTGAAGACACCCACAGGAGAAGAGTAGCTCTCCTGCTCCTTTGGTCAGTAACAGAACAGTGTGGATTGCCAGTGGAAAAGGTCTTTGCTGCAAAGGAGCAGCAATTGTGAAAACACCAAAAGAGAGCAATTTCAAAGCATTCTGTACTGAATGATCCAGAGGATGCCAGGACGCTGTGAAGAAATAGCCCTTCACTTGCCTGCCTCAGCAATTGTAATAGAAAGGGGTCAGTGCCTCTTTGTTCTGACAGCTCTCTCACCTCCACACCTGCAGTCCACCCTCCACTCTTGGCCAGCACTGTTCCACCCCTTTCCAAACCACACTCTGCAATGTGGGCACATACCCCTGATCAGCATCTAGGAAAATCATGGAATCAGAGAACAGTTTGAGTTGGAAAAGACCCTTAAAAGTCATGTAGTCCCACTCGCTTTCCATGGATAAGGACAGCTTCAATTAGAATAGATTGCTCAGGGCCCCATTCAACCTGACCTCAAATGTTTCCTGAGATGGGGCATCTGCCACCTCTCTGGGAAACCTATTCTGGTGTTTTACCACCCTCATTGTAAAAATTTCTTCATATCTAATCTAAATCTGGCCTCCTTCAGTTTGAAGCCATTGCTCCTTGTCCTATTGCAAAACGCCCTGCTAGAAAGTTTGTCCCCATCTTTTTTATAAGCCCCCTTCAAGTATCAAAAGGCTGCAATAAGGTCTCCCCAGAGCCTTCTCTTCTCCAGCCTGAACAACCCCAACTCTCTCAGCCTGCCCTCACAGTAGAGGTGCTTCAGCCATCTGATCATTTTCATGGCCTTCCTTGTTCTAACAGGTTCACATCCTTCTCATGTTGGGGGCACTGGAGCTGAATGCAGTACCCCAGGTGGAATCTCATGAGAGCGGAGCATGGGAGCAGAATCGCCTCCTGAAGCCACTGGTCCAGTTAACATCCCGACTGCGTGACCCCCTCCCCTCCTCCGAGAGCTACCGCCAAAGGATAACAGTGCTGCCTGCCGGCTCTAGGTGTCACTCTCCCCGCACTCTCGCACAGCCGCATCCAGCAACGCACCAGGCACCGCCGCGTGTGCGGATGTGGCATAAAAATAATCTGCGGCATCCCACACATTTGATAGTGCAAATAATCTGTCAGGAAGCTGTGTCTTACAGAGAGTAAGAGCCTTTCCAGATACACAGAAAAATTTGTTCATGGACTTGGCTCTAGTATTCAGAAACACAATACGCTTTGAGAAGCTGGACAAACTCCCAGAAATATTTCTATCCATGCACAGTTGTCCATTAACAATTTGCCTCTGTACTGGCCAATGCTATTCCAATTAAAAATTGAAAGGTCCAGAGAGCCAGAGGCTGATGTGGTGCTTTGTGAAAACTCAGTTCCACTATATTTTTGCATTTAGATCATAGAATAGTTTGGGTTGGAAGGGACCTTTAAAGGTCATCTAGTCCCATTCACCCACCATGGGCAGAGACAGCTTCAATTAGATCAGGTTGCTCAGAGCCCTGTCCAACCTGACCATGAATGTTTCCAGGGATGAGGCATCTGCCACCTCTCTGGGCCAACTGTGCCAGTGTTTCATTCTCATTGCAAAAAAACTTCTTCCTTTTATCTAATCTAAGTCTACCCTCCTTTAGTTTAAAATCCTTACCCTTTATTCTATCAAGGATATGTTCCTCAAAGAAGCACCTAGTGTGCATAGCAAAGAGAGCTTGAGAGGCAGGCATAGAATCAGGGAATAGTTTGGTCTGGAAGGGATCTTTTAAGGTCATCTAGTCAAACCCCTCTGCAATGAGCAGGGACATCTTCAACTAGATCAGGTTGCATTATCCAACTTTTCTGTCCCATCCTTCAGAGAGACTGTCACAACTTCCCACCTAGATGGGAACAGCTATGCACAGCTCACTGTCTGCTCAAAGAGTAATCAATGAACCGTGGTCCAAACCAGGGACAGTTTGGTCTGGATCATACTAAGCATTTCATGACTATGGATCACTCTTAAGGAATCAACCAGGAAGTAGTTTGGATAGCTAGAAAACACTGCTCAGGTTCAATGACTTGAACCACTGTCAAGCCACGTGACCCAAGGAATCTCCTAAGTTTGTCGAGGAGCCCCCATATCCACTCTAGCCTGCCAAGAGCTTCTTCCCCTGGCAGAAACCAAAATCAGGGTAACAAAAATTATTGAAAGGGTTCTCCCAAGCTGTGCTATGAGCAGGAGGAAACATCCAGGCTTGATTCCACTCCATACTAACAGAAGAGGAGCTGCCAGTAGACTGTTTAGAGCATGGTTTGCTGCTGCTTGCAGTGTGCAGATCCATGCTGTAACATCCACTTCTCCCAAGGCTGCCTAGTGCAAGGGCTTTTTTTGGGGCAGAAAGGTGGAGAGGAGTTTTAAACTGACCACTTACCTAGTCACTAGATAATATCTGAGGCAGAATGCGTCAGTGCATCTTTACTTTTTGCTTTCAATGCTGCTGTGTGTTAGAATGAGTACAAATTTGTTCATAGTACAGGTTATAGTAAATAAATAAGAAATACACATAATAATAGCTGCTGATGTCAGAGGAACAGAAGATAAACTATTCCCTGAAGTTCTCCCCATCACATCCCTGGACCTCTGTACACTGAGCTTGAAATAAACTTCACCGTTTCCTAGAAGTGGACTTGGGCTGATAGAGTCTAACTGTGTTAAACATGACAACTAGAACTGCACGGTGGGATGTTATCACAATGGCTTTCACTTTATCACAATGGTCTATTAGTGTTCTTTTACAGTAGAAACTGAAATGTTCAATTCCCTCAACTTCTTTTTCCTTAGTAATAACCTAAATGTCTGGTTTATTTGGTGAAACATCAGGTTTAGTTTTCTCTTTGTATCTCAGCTCTCCATTTTGTCATACTGACCCAGAACTTTGTCCTTCCAAAGGATGCAATGAGGTTTAGGAGAATTAAATACAGAGTTCCTATGTGTGGTGGTGGAAATTAATATCCTAAATCAAATGTTTTTACTTTGTTTAAGAAATGGAAAAGTTTCTTCTCCTTGTGTACAAAAAGTTTCTTCTCCTTAAGTATAAATCCCTCTACAAATACCTTTCCCTCAATCCCTCTCAACTGTTTCATATGCTATGTAAGGTACTAAGTTATTGTAAAAGAGCTATGTGATTCCCCTGCTTGTGGGCTTTATTTTAGGGTCTTGTGGAATGAGAGAAACGACCAAAATGTATTTACTTGCTTTCTCTATTCCTGGTTTTTTTCCTGCAGTGATATCACTATATATTTTATGACGGCTTTGCCTTTCAGCCTCTTTTACTCACAGAAGAATCAATCCCCCTCCCTGAGCTCTGTCTGTCATAAATCCATTGATAAAATCTGTGTCATTGAAATCCCGTAGTTCAAGCTGAATCAGGGTTACAGCTCAGCTGAGAGTCCTCACTGATGAGGCTCTGCTTGGTCTCTGCATGGCATCTGTTCTTTCATTTATCGTCTGTGCTGGGGCAGGAGAGTTCAGTTGCACAGCTGCATGCTATGTGAGCTATTCAGAGCACTGATGCTTTATGAAAGTGGCCTGCAGCCATCAGACAAGAAATTATACAGGTTTCTAACAGAGGAGAGACTGATGACAGTGTGCATTCTCCTGTGGGAAGAATAACCAGTTTTATAAAAAGAGCACTGGCTCAGTTTTTGAAAGATACAATGAGTGGCAAGGTTTGGTGCCCAAGTATTTCTGAGGAATTGCACAGAAGAGTTGGTTTCATTACTCATCACTTCCTCCTTTTTGTAAAGTTTTGGACTGTATCCTGACCATTACGGAAGGCTGCATTTAAGAAGAAAATTTATCTAAAGGTGATAATGGAAACACTGTACAAGATTTCTAAATTCACTTAGTTGGTGTAAATATTTCTTCTTTCTGAGTTTCCCAGGTGCTAGGGACTCCCTGAGAATGAGAATGTCCTTTGCTGACTATACATAACCAGCCCTTGAGATCTCTGTCAGGATTTCCACAATCAAAACAGGCAAAAATCAATGGAAAATAAAAAATTATTTCTTTGGAGTAATTGTTGGAAAGGGGAAGAATATAATCAGCAAAAAGAATGCTGCTAATGCAGTTAATTTCAGCCCAAACCTGAACCTTTTCATATGACCTGAACCTTTGGTCATATGTAAAGAAAAGGAAAGAAAACCTGTAAAAGAGATATTAACACACCAAAATCCCACTTCTCAGATGTCCGTATGGCAAAGTCTCCCATTCATCAACAGAAGAGAAACATACGAAATCATGAAGCATAAGTACAAAGAAGCAGAATAAATCCTGAGCACACCAGGTACCATCCTACCTTTCCTGGAGCCCCACAGGTTTCATTCTGAAAGGAGATGGACTGGGACACAGGGGAGGTTTGAGCTCAGGAACACATTGGCCTTGAGGGTCCACTACAACATTGACAACCTTTGGAGCCTGTTGAGGCTGGACCATGCTGTTGGTGGTTTTATACTCAGTCTGAGATGTCTGCAGGGGAAGGGGTGAGAGGTGGATCTCCTGCTTCTTTTCCTTCTCTTGTCTTAGTGACAACTGGATCTTCTCCTTTAATCTGTAGAGAACCTACAGAAATAAAGAGGACAGCTCAATCTCAATTTCCTGGTAAACAAGGCAAGGAAGGTATCGCAAATGCTGAGTAAGATTGCTATACGTGGCTTTCATTCCTAGAAGGTAAGTCACAAGTTGTGTTACACAGCATTTCCCACAACAAGATAAATATTCCCATTACATAAACTGCAGAGGGTACATGTGGGCAAGAGGGATTTTAACAGTTCTTACTGTGAGTCAGCACTTATTTGTAATACCTGCAGTAGTATTATTAAAAGGGCAAATAACAGAACGGAAATTAGTTACAGAAGACATTGTGAAGAAGGAAATACTGATAAATAGAATAACTGTAGAAGAAATTTTAAGCATTTTAACACAAGAGAGACAATGGTACAAAATAAAATAGATGTACATGACTTAGCCAGGTACAAGTCTTTAATTACAGCAGCCTCAATTTGTTTTAGAGCAGATGTTCTTAAAAGCCCTTAATCACCTGGCATGGAGTTGATGGTTGAACAGAGTAACTTTACTAGGTCACTCTGGTAACAGTAGGCTGCTGTTACTCTGAAA
The DNA here is from genome assembly GCA_013398115.1 of Falcunculus frontatus. Taxonomy (NCBI): domain Eukaryota; kingdom Metazoa; phylum Chordata; class Aves; order Passeriformes; genus Falcunculus; species Falcunculus frontatus. Next base: position 1,760,528 of record VZRV01010041.1, read on the forward strand.
TACTCCTCCAGGTAAGGATACACCCCAATACCCTCAGAGAAACATTACCTGTTCTGGAATAAAGCTGAAGCGATGAGTGGCCTATGAAGTTATTTAACCATCTGTTCAGAAAAGTGTGCTTTATAATCACCAAGAAATTGACTTCTGAACACACTGTAATACCAGGATCATCTGTCCACCTATTGCTTATGAATATGGACATCAGATATGTGCAACAAAAACAGAAGTTGTACTGATCTTCTTCCATCAAACTCCACACTGATGTTGCTGAACCCTAGTTTGGTGAGGGCGGCCAGGTAGCTTGTGCTCAGTAATGGCGCTCCAGAGGTACCCATGTTACACCTGTTTAACACATCTTATTTCTTTGGAGGGCAATGCAAGAAACAATTTCTGAGCTATAGCTGTTCCATTTTCAAAACATACCTTACAACCTATGAAATTTATGAGAATTGTAAATATTGCGTGTGGAGATGGAAGGCACTTACATAGTTTTTTTGATGATGTCTGCAGATACCCTTGTACTGTTCCACTTTGCTTTATCTGTTCCTGTAAAGCATTTGATTTGGATCCTTGAGTAAGACAAAACTTAGACCAGAGCATTTTTTTCTCTGCAAGTCAGAAGCTGTTTGACAGCTGTTGCCCTGCTAGCAACACATAAAGATCTATCACTCCATAGCTTTGCAGTGATGACTGGATATATCTGACGGGTTTGTTTGTTCAAGGATTAGCATTAGAAGTTTAGCTGGGAACTGACCTAATGTCATTAGCAGTACACACATTAAACAAGACTTAGCTAGGTAAACCATCTGTTCATTCAGAAGGGTTTAGAATTGCATGGATAAGATCTCTTTCCCATAAATTTGCAGAAACAGCAGCCCTACTGTAAAGCAAGGGCGCTGGTACCAGTAAGGATAAAACAGGGGCTTGAAATATTTTAACTGTCTTTTCCTCCAGTGAGTGCTTTCATCTAATTTGTTTCTGATAACCAGCAGATAAACAGCTCAGATATTTATGGCCATGACAATGGTCACCATACCTTCTTGTCACCAATATGTTTTGACATAGTTTCACTCCTTGGGGATCCAAGGAATTATGGTTTTGACTTCCAGAACATGGACAAGTATTATTTCATATCTTATTTAATAATCTATTATTAGACCCTAGAAAAAAAAATAGCTTGACCCTAGCAGAAATTGAAAAAAAACCTAACAAACCACATTTGATCTAAGTGCTAACACACTTATTCTCAGAGAGTGTTGCAGGGTTATAACATTTTTAATGAATTCTAGGTAAAGTCAAAAAACCAGAAATGGCCAAAAATATAGTGACCAATTTGTCACTGATATGCACTAAGTGGGATAAAAACCAATGTGAGCTGTTTGTTAGCTTTACAGATTGCACATACCCCATGTATTATCAGGTCCTGACAAAATCTGAGACAGGGTCCATTTACACAGTGTAAACAGTAGCACACATAAAGATACAGGCTGGACCAGGGAGGAACAGAAAGGGGAATGTCTGTAGAAAAGACCACAGCATCACAGCAATTCCATCTGGAAGGAATTCAAGGAGTCTACCAGTGTTTACCTCCACTCTAACTTCATATCAGCTACACCCAAACTATTTCTGACAGATGCTTGCCTAAAACCTTAATGGGTGAAAACTCCCAAGCTTCCCCAAGCAAAGCAATCCAGGGTCTAGTGACACATGCGGTAACAAAGATCTTTCTAATGAGTCAGCCAAATCACCCTGTGAAAAATTTGCTTCTTTTCCAATCCCCAATAGAGAAAGTATTATCTTCTCCCTTAGGACAGCCTTTGAAATATTCCCATGTACAAGAACTATCATGTTTCTGCTGGCTCCTTTTCCTTGTCATAAACAAACCAAATTATTTCATGTCCTCTGTGTCTCTGATCACTCTTGCATCTCCTTCTTCCTATAATTGCCTGAAATTTTTCACAAATCTGGTAGAGACAGACAATAGAAAATGAGTAAGACATGATACTACAACCAAATAATTACCACAGCAGAGCTGAATTCAAATCTCAGAGATCATATCCTCATTTATATATCCCAGGGTAAGAAGCGCATTTTTTGCAAAATTGATGTTGCTTATGTACTTCTGTGATACTGTTCTGTGATACTGCTGGAACCTTTCCTACAGAACTGTTGTTTTGCCACGTATTTCCTACATTGTACTGATGCACATGATTAGAGCTCTTCTCCCTGCCAAACAGCATTCTTGTTCTTTCCCATCTTTTCTCTGGCACCCTAAGAATATTTGAAGTTCTGATCCTGTCATACACAATTACTTAGAATTCCCAATACTATCCATGCATTTGAGATCATTAATTAAAATATTGTGCAGTACCAGGACAAGGACAGGCAGCATTTTCTATACCCTTCCAATTAAATAGTCAGTAATGACCAATATATCTCTTCTCCAAAGTAGAGAGTAGAGAATAAGACTTCTAGAGTTACCCTCCTCTTTTTGAGTGAAATGGCATGGGGAAATGGAGACAAGAAGGAAGTAGAAATTAAATAAAGCAACGATTTCCTGTGATAAAATAAGTGCTTTTTAAATCTTAGGGAGACTTTAAAAGATTAAAAAATATTTTGTTATAAATGTGAACATTTTAAAATAACTTTAGATTAAACATGCTTTCTGTCTTAAGATTGTAAGTGGTTAAAGAAAATTAAATGTGTTTGAGAGCAAAATATCTCAAAAGACTCCAAGATACTATGCGTTCATAAATGCTGATAATTGTCAGAGAATTCAGTTAACACTTATATTTGTGCAGCACAGAAGTATTACACAATTCAAAGAAGGAAAACATGTAAGTTAAAACATTGGACAAAAATGCAAAACTTACCCTACAAAAGTCAGTGGTGGTGTAGTGTTGTTCATCTTCTGTGTGACCATTGCACATCTCATATTCAACATATTAGAATTGTGCCTAGTGCTCAGAAACCTGGCCACTGAGCTCATACAATGTGAATGGCAAAGCTGCTCAAAAATATGATTACTTCTTCATGTACTTACTAGTCATTTCAGTTTAAAATCTGTGTATTTGATACATGAATACCACACTCTAACAACTGTGCACTGATAACATTCTATCAATGTGGTGTTGCTTTTACTATCCAATAAAACTGAAATAAAAGTAGGTAAGAGGACTTCAGGGATCCTAGGACCTAAGAAGGTTGAGAAGTCATCACTCATGTCCCTACATAGTTACTCTGTAGATTTAAGAACCTGTTATTTATTTCTTTAGCTTCCTTCTAGTTACATTCTTCATTCAACTCAAAATACATCAAGAAGTGTGATTCTTCAAACTTTGGTTTCCCAGCATTATGAGAGCGACCAATTCTTACCTTGGAGCTGAGTCTGTAATAGCCTTGAGAAAACACCTGTCATGTAAAGAATGTGTGACCCAATCTTTCAGACTAAGAAAATCATGAAATAAAAAACAGAATAAAGGTAAAAGGGTAACTTACCATTAAACAAGTCACTAGAATGACAAAGATGCTGAGAAATATGACAACTGCATAAAATCCTTCTTTGCTCCAGATCTTGTCTGCTTCATGCTGGCCTTGCAAAACATTTTTCTTTTTTAAGCAATGAAACAGAAAGAGAAAAAAAATTACAGAGTGGCATGTGCAGATTAAATGGCTCTCATTGGGCATTAATCACTCTCCTCAGCTTCGTCAGCATTGAAATTCCACAGCACATGGCATGACTTTGAACACTGCTATTGGCACCCTGTGCCCACGCCCAGTCCATGGAGCAGGGCCACCCCGTGCTCCCAGGGCTGCGTGGGGATCTACAGCCCTCCGTGGCTGCGAGAGAATCCTCCATCAGCCGTCACAGGGTGCTTGAAGGTAAAGCAAACAAGAGCCAGCACCTTTCTTGGAAACCACCTGGCTCGTCAGGTCAAAGGGCTGTGCTCCCGTGTGGGCTTTGGGAGGCTTGCCCTGCCTCTTTCTTCCCAGTGCTTATCTCCAGCCCTGGCACCAGCATGCCAGTCTTCCCACTGTTTACATCTGACACGGAGCAAAGAGCAGGTTTACCTTCACGAGCCAGGAAGCCCTCACAGTGTCACCTCTAAATTACACACACACATATGTAAAAAATATTGATTTTGCTGAAAATAATCTCGTTATCTATCTATAATTCTGATTACGCCTAATCTCTCTATCTTTGGCTTCCTGCTGATAGAGCATTTCTGAAACAGCTATGCACACTAAAATTTCCAGAACTCCTGGGAAACTCCTGGGGATTATGAAATAATAATGACTGTAAAAGCATTTATTTTTGTCTTTATTGCAGCATTGGGACTTGGTTGGACTACTAAATTAACAGAATTTCACTATGTTTTCAAATAGAGATTTCATAGCAGAAACAAAGTACATGCACTCTTGGTCTAACTGCAATGTATTATTTAGAATAAAGTATGTTGTCTGATGTTTCTGGGACCACAGTTCAGTAGACATTGCCCCTCCAATTTTCAGCTTGCCAAATATTTCTGCAAAAATTGTTCCTAGACGTATTTAAACACTGCTGCCACTGTAGTGGGGTACAGCTCCCTGTATGATCTGCTACCTCAGCACAGCAAGGTCATTCTGCTGTGCTCATGGCACAGGACTTGGGTCCCAATACTGGCTCAGAGCCCAAACCTGCAGCTGCTCCACATCTAAGACTGCTCCTGTTGAGGTCCATGGGAATTCCATGGTGCCAGCAGCAGCTGCAGCTGTGGCCTATTAGCTATAAACTCAGTGTTTGACCCTGAGTGGGTTACCTGATGGCTTTCCGGTGTTTCATATCTCTCCGGAGGAAATTTAGATAAAAAGCATGAGCTAAAGGAGAATTGGCCATGCTGACCTTTTGCAAGTGAGTAAATGGTGTGGTTTAATACCTCTTCACTGAAAGGACAAACACACTAAAAAGTAAATGAAGAGCTAATAGGATTTTCAGTCCCAGTGGATGAGAGACTTAAATAAACTTTAATTCATTAATGTCACAAAACTTTTAAAATATTTTATAACAGACTTCATAACAGAATGAAGAGAATAAAAGAAAACTTGAAGAGAATGAATCTATTATGTCTGTCTAGTGCTATGTGTGTTCAAGGTGGGTCTTTGCCTGATTTGTCTTTCTAACAATAATGTTCAAAGAATATTTAAAAATGCTGTAAAAAGGGTAAAAAATGTATACCACAACTTAAGCTTACCTGACACACCATTTTGAAACACTTCAGTAGTACCTTCACCTACTCAAGGAAATCTCTCTCCCAGATCTAATTGGTGGAGAGCAAAATCCTTGCTTAGCCTGCTTCCTAATGACAGAAGAAGCTGTGACCTCCAGTAACTGAGTCATCTCCCACTCACGATAACGAATTGCTTTTTGAAACGTCAGTGCTGCTCATTCAGAACTTTGTTCCTTTGTCTGGGAAAATTGATAAGAGAGATAGCAACTGCCACGTTCACTTAAAATTGCTGTCGCCCAGGAAAAAAGCTAATAGGATGGCCAAATGCAAGGCAAAAATGAGAGGATTCTTGTCTTTCAGATAGTTTTTGAGGAGCAGGCTGGAGGATATACTCAGACTAATTTACAAAAATCTGCAGCGAATAGGGTGGGGTAATATCAGAGCAGATGGAGTGGCAAAGGAACTCCAGTAGCTCAGGCAGCATCAGGTCTAGAGCAAACAGGGAGGAAGGCATAATTTCTTAGTATTTCCATTCCCTAAGGAGTCTCCAATCAGGTGAGTTTTTCAGACAGAATGAGCCAGGTTAATTTAAACTGTTTAAATTCAGCATAATTCAAGGTGCAGAAGAATCAAATGTATTCTTACAATGCCACTAACCTTATGGAAGAGTGCCTACACACAAGGGTATCTGCTTTGCTCTGAACTGGAAAAAAATGTGGTTTTTCTAAATAATTTTTATAAACTTTTTTTTTTTTTAAAGACACTAAAAATCCATTCTGGCTTTTCTGGTCTTATCACAGAAACACAGTGGAGTATTTCCACAAGCAAGTAAAATAAGCAGCCAGCTTTTGATAATAACAAGAGAGACATTGACCTGAAGTAGTCACTGTAAAATCTGTCACTGAAAGATCCTGCTGCAGTATCAGGACCTGTCAGAAAAGGTAAATTTTCAGTGGAAAATAGGTGAACGTGCAAATTGGGTCAGTTAACCCCAGTTAGTCCCTTGGGCTGGAACACTAATGAGAGCACAGCAAGCTATAGTTCTGAGCTCAGAGGAAAGCTTACACGGAGCTGGGGGTAGAACTCGAGATCAAAAAGGGTTCATGGAAGTTCACACTGAATAGCTTTGTTTTTTCTGCTATTTTAACTATGTTAGCTAAGGCACATTAAGAAAGGCTGCCAAGAAATCATTTCCACCCCCAGTGAAAACATGCAGGAATGTGTGTGACCTCTCAGGCTCACAGGACACTGGATAAGAGACACTTAACCATGTCTCCCATGACAAAGTCTCCCCAAAGGCTCTACCTTAGGCACATGTGTGATGAAGTGCTGTGATTCCACATCCACATTGGCAGCCTGCAGTGCTCCTGTTCCTGTTGGGCACTCTGGATCCATCCATGCAGGTGTTACACTACACCTGCCTTGCCTGATCACAGGAGCATGTCCTTGTGCTCTGCTTTGTTCCCAGGTGCCTCTGTCAGTCCAGGCTGCTGTCATTTCTAAGATACAGGTTTTGATCACTTGTCCTTACAGCAACTTATGGTTTCTGTATACTTTAAGCGCATGATTGCTTTCTTTGATTTCTTCTCTAGTATGTTAATATCACACACTTCAAAGGCAACCTCTTTGTGCAAGGAGGCTGTAATGGTACATTTTGGGACTGCATAATTTTGGTGTGAACTCTGGAAATTTCTCCTTCAGTGACACATCTCCAGCTGGCAGTTAGCTCAGCTCTCAAAACATAGTAACCCTTATTTTATTTACTCTAACTTCAGTTACTTCTGTCTTTCAAAATCACGTCAAGTTCTCTTCTAGTAAATTCTGAAATCCAGTAGTATTTTATTTTTAATCCAAGCACAATTTAAAGACATTAGGAAACCAGGATTCCCACATCATAATAACACAGACTGCCTAAGTCATTGAATTTAGTCATATCATCAAGCACCAATTTGGTACTTTGTTCTGGAGAAGCCTGCTCCTGACTGTGGTACATCCCATGGAGCAGAACTCCATCTGAAATCCCACTTCAGACACAAACTTTAGACCATAATAAAAGAGCAAATGCTACAACTACGATAAACCATTGGAAAAGCAAGGAGATATGACAGGTATAGACATTGTCCTGGACCCCCGAAATGGCAAGGATTCATTTAAATTTACACATTCTCACCAGTACATATCTCATTCTACACCAGGCAGTAAAGTGCTCTAGTGGTTCCTACAGCAAAGACATATAGGGAAACTGCTCTTTCAGCTACTGCAGAATAAGAAACTGGGATATAATTTTGAGACAGGCAATTTACTTGAAAAGAGATCAACCAGTGATCAATGCATCAGCTGATGTGAACAAGCAAATTATTTCTGTAATGAATGGAAATTTCGTTGCAGGTACCGATATCCATTGAGACTTTTGTTGTTTATGGTATAGTATGGGCTGAGACTTTGAGCAGAACAGTTTTCCATGTGGGTTTTCCTACACAATCTTGGTAAAATGTCTTTGGACAGGCTAATCTCCCTCAGCATTAACCCTCTGGGGGTCTAGTTTACACTAAACCTTGTTAAAAAGAGTCAACCAAGCCATCTCAGGAGAGGTATCTCACAGATGGGATGAACTACCTGTCAAACATATCTCTTTTTGTTTACCATAGAGAGAGAGCCAGAAGACTTTCAAGCCTTAGGCAGCTCTTACTGAAATACAGCTGAAAAAGGAGACAAATTCCAGCCCTAACACCTCTGTGTCAGCCACCCACCTAGAAAGATGAGAGTAATGCTTCCTTTGTGCACAGATACACTGATAGCGCACATACAATATTGGTTGTTATGCATTCTTACTTTTGGTAGAAGAGTGTACAATTTATTAGCTCATGATTTAATCAGGATTAATAGCTCAGGAGTACACACACACAATGGGTAAGATAATGTGTCAAAGCTATGTAAGGCTCTGTATAACTATACCTTCCTTCAAAGGTTTGCCTGTTCTGTTTCAGTTCGCTGTTACTTTGCTTGGAACAATTTGTTCTCAGAGCAAGTTGAGGGAAAATAAGTGGTTAGTAGCCAACCAAGTAAAGATTGTATGTTGCTGCCTTTTAGATGTAGTTTTCTGTGTAGTCTTACACATGTAAACCATTTATTGAGATTCAAAAGGAATACCTATTACTGTAAAGCTGCATTATTTTTCAGGATCAGTGCCTTAGCTGTATAATCTGCTATCAATTGAAATCTTAAAATAATCTCTTGTATCTCCAACAGCATTAGAAGGAGTTATAGACTGCACAACTTTCATTCTAGTAATCCTTTTCTAAATGGTTATCTACGATCTTTTCAGAAAGAAAAAAAAATATCTGAGCACTCCAGATTTTTGAAATGTATCTAACTCAAGAGGAGCTCTTGGGTTCAGTGTTTGTTTTTTTTCCAGCATCTCTTCATAGCTTGATGACATTTCTCCATTCATCTATTATTCACATAATTTCTTGCCCCATGTCTACCTGAAGTGTTATTTGTAACTGAAGTACTAGGAATAGATAATTGCATCTATCCCAACCGTCAGACTCACGTGCTTTAGATACAAAGGAAATTCTCACCTAAAGGATGCTTAGCTCAGGTTGCTGATGGGTGATATAAAGACTTGAGCTGACATTTGGAAACCACTGCTTTGCTTTGTTTTGTTTTAGAACAGCTAAAACTCAAGAACCTGAATTTTGACAAAGCAGTCTCTGCTTTGAAATGGATTTTTTCCCCCAAAAATGGATGAAGTCATATAAATAATAGCTACAAGTTTTATTTTTGCCCTCTTTTTGGAGCAGGTAAAGAAAATAAATCTCTCACCAATCCTGACAGTAGAAAGAAGCATGGGTGTAACGTACAGATTCAGTTTTTCAAAATCATGTCAGACACAAGTTACATGGGTAGTAATGGTGACACCTAATATCTGCATTCCATTTATCTCTCAACTGAAATTGTTATATCTTCCTACCCCCACTACTAGACTGGAATTCATTATGTCCACTTCCTTTAAGGCAGTTGTTGCATGCTTAGGATCTAAACTCTGATTTCAATGGTAGCTCATCTGTGTGAGGAGGACCTGGATGTTAAAGAGTAAATAGTCTAATAAAGCACTACTAAAGTAATTTAACGGGGCCAGTTGGATGGATCTGGTCTACTGGAAGGTGCACCAGCCCGTGGCAGAGGGGTTGGAACTAGATGATCTTTAAAGTCCTTTCCAAGCCAGGCTACTCTAGGATTCTATGATAATTGCCTTATAGTAGTGATGCTATCATAGCCTATACATTTTCTGCCTCATGCATGAGAACCTCAGCTGGAAAACTACCAAGGATGTTACTGCCTAATCTGTATCAAAATAATACAGGTTAGAAAATTGATTACCAACCTCAGGGGAGACCTCTGTTATTCCAAACTGGGATAAACTCTGATGCAAAACGTTGATATTAAGGGAACGCAGCACTTCTTCAGATGGGAGCGCCTCAGAAATTCCTGGCTTCCTGTTCAGTGGGGACACAAACAGTTCTACACAGTTCTTCTTCCCCTAGGGAAAAAAAAACAAACAAAAAACCAGCAAAATCATAGGAGGGGTCTGACATTACTTAATCTCTGCTGTCTGTAGATTGCAACTATAACTCCAAAAACAAAAGCATGGAATACAAAGGTTGCAACCTGCTCTGTGAGGAGAGCATACCTTTTCCTTGTCTCTGTAAATCCCAGCAGACTGTGGAAGAAAATGCAAATCCTATACATGGACATGTGTGCTTTGTCTCAATCACTATCGACAAGGTAGACTTTTCCTGAGTCTAGTATCATTAAACAATCAATGTACCATAGTGATGGGAAGAGCCACGGGATGGGGTCAATGGCAATGTGCCAGCAGGGATTTTAGCAGATAGTTCATCTGAGCTGAGCTGATATAGGAATGCTTAGCATAATGCTATGATGTTTGGACATTACTTTCTAGCCCCTTGTCAACACATTGCAGACACATACCACAATAAAGTCCTTTTAGTTGACTGCAGTGCAACTTAATACGGTACAACAAAATTAAAGGACCAGGGAAGTTTTTTTAACACTTAATGGGTAACCTGAGAATGTCCACCCTCCTATCTATTAATTCTTGCCCTGGTGTCTTTGATGCAGCCCAGGCAGCCTAAGAGGTTCTGTATTAGAAATGTCAGTGATGCTTACTCTGTTTCAAAGTAGCAAAAGGAGAGAGAGTTTCTCTGTTGTGATAGACTCGAACAGCACCGGAGACCAGTGCTCCAGACAGCTCTGATGTCCAAAGAGGTTGTGGGAACCTTGGCTCTCCAGGGCTATGGCCAGCATAGCTGACACCATGGGGTACAGTCCAGACCTGGGGCATTCCCTACACATGAGGTAGGCATGGAGCTGCTCCCTGCATTGCTGCCTGTGCAGGCAGGAACCTCATCAGTCTGCTTATTTGCTATTCATCATTATGGGGTGGGAGAGATCAGTTCAAACTGGGATAATCCTGATTTCCCCCGCCTCCTTCCCGTCACCTTGAATGTGCATCATTATCTCTACTGAAGTGAAGAAAAAGACATCTTTTGCTATTCTCAAAATACCTTTGCATAAAATACTCTTTTCATATAAAATACTCCTTGCATTCAAAATCAAGCTGCCCAGAAAGGGACTCTTTCAAATGTGTTTGCCCTAAATCTGTCCTCTGTGGTCTCACATGTGCTGCTGGTCCATCTGCTCAATAAGAATGGCAAGGACACTGGCTACTGCTGGGAGCCAATGAAACTGATTTAAGGCTGTGGTAGTACTCAGTCTCTGACATGGGTAGGTGACTGCTGCTGGGTGAAGATCACAGGCACCAGGCAAGGCCTGGTGGGTATGCAGCATTCCCAGTGTTTTGTGCCTCCTCTGTTTATGAGTTTCTCTGCCCATTAAATGACCTTTACGGGAGAAGGATGTACTGGAAATGTTAAGGAGACACTGGAAATATCGAGTTAGTATTTCCTGGCACACTATGTGTTGTTACATGTAAGAGGTTAGCAGGCTCTCTCCTTCCTCTGTGCCCATCCACATCCTGGCTTCCAGACTCCTGATCACTTCTGAGAGCTGCTCACTTGGGAGTGAGTCACCTTACCTCACTTCAGTTGTCTACCTCCAAAAGTCAGCAGAGAGAGACTGGCATCTCTACAGAATTATTTAATCCATCCTAATATAATCGGGATGGATCTCAATGCCTCTTCTCCTGCAGTTACCATCCTCTATACTGCTTTTACAGGGAGCCTAGATGAGTAGACAGCACTGAAACAAAGCACTGAAACTGCTCTGTTTGCTTGCCAGCACACTGCATGAGAGGAACTGTCTCATGTTACAAGGATGAAAAGTGGGAATAATGTCTCTTAAGATGTATTTGTCTTCCTTATGAATTTTGACTGTGAGTGATTTTTAGAGCAAATAGGGGAAAAGTTTGCTTGCTTTCTTATATTGCTGAAATATTAACTCCTAGAAGAACCTTTACAGGTGTTGAGAAGACTAATTAAATAATAGTACTTACTGTATTCTGGGCTATATGCAGGTGCAAAATGACATTACTTCTTCTCTTAAACCACAAATAAGAGGAGAAAGCAAAAAGCAATGGAGCCAGTAGGAAAATAAACAGCGTATTTCTTCTGTTTATTTACATAATATCTACAGAGCATAGTAAGAAAGCTACTAGGTGATTCAGTATGTTGAAACATACATCTCAGACTCCAAAACATCTCTCATTTAATTGTGCTTTTCTCTGAATATGTCTTTAAACCTTTCATTCTGGTCAATGCAGGGGACAAAGGAAATTTAGCCTTGCTTGTCACGAATGGGTGAGATCCCTAAAGAACATGAAAAGGGCTGCAGTGCATTCCTATTGATCTTTCTCGCTGTATTTTTTGTGAGATCTTTTCTCACAGAGACATTACTTGAAGGAGTTTTATAATCCTTTTTGATGTATATAATCCTATCAAGCTTTCAAGGCAGAAAATATTTTTATGCTGAACCTGTCAGTTTTCTTCCCTAGTATTCAACCTGCATGTAGAATAAAATAACTCTTCTTCCCTCTGCAAACTGAATTGAAGGCTAGAAATACACACATGATGTTGGGTTTTCTTGCTTCAAGGTAAAACTGTCATAAAAAGACAACAGTGTTAAGTATGCATACACAGAAAACCACACAATGACAGTTGATTAAGAAAAGCCTTTTTTTGCTAGAAGCAAATTTATCACCATCTTTTGTTAATAGGATAATGTAGTCTACAAGATCATTTTTGAGGACAGATTATTATAGCAGAATAACAAAGCATGAATATTAAGATGGTGAGATGACATTTAATTTACTAATGGGAAGTCTGAGGATAAATTGTGAAGATGCCTTTGAAAGCAAGAATCACACATATTTTTTGAGCAATATTCAACCTTTGAGAAACAAAACATGGATAAGGTGTGAACTTGAAAAAGAACTGCATTGGAATGAAAACTACGGGATAAGCAATCTGCTTATGAATAGGACAAAAAAGAGATTTATCTGGCTTAGCTGGGAATGGTGTTTTTAAAAAAGAAAATTGAAATAATTTTGTAATGGGGATCTATTTTTCTGCAGTGCGGTTGAAAAAATGGAATAGTAAGTATTTTTCTGTCCTATTTAATTGCACTCTTCCATAGTGACAGGAAAATAAATCTAAGAGAATTTAAAAAAACAGGTACACTTTAATACACACAGTCTTTTGGTACTTACAATGAGTCTGTTGATATGAACTTGCTGAGGTAACAGTCCCAATGCTGCTGCCACTCCTTGGCGAAATATCCGAAGCAATGTGATATTCAGCTTGTTTACATCCATTTGCAGTGTCTGAAAAACAAAATCAGTTCAAATGAACTCCTTGCTCAAGACATTTAGTTCTCAAGATGACTGATCTCTGGGGCTTTTCACTAATTGTTGTTGGGTTTTTTTCCTGTAACAATAATCTGTGTAATCTACATGCATCACAATATATAACAAATCCAAAGGTAAATTTAAGTACCTTAAATGCTTTTCATTAGCAAAATACCACCTTTACCCAAGTACACTCCGAAAGGGTTCCAGATGGTTTCAGCTTAATTGCTTGGACAGGTCACAGTGTCAAAGATAACACAGTTACTACCTTAGAAATGAAAGTCAAGCATTAAACATCAATGCATCCGAAGAATGAGATGTTGAGTTTGCACAATGAAGATTCTTTTGGAATATAGTCTTAGCATATCTCCCTGAAGGTGAAAAATGAGCCAGACATAGTGAAATCATACAATTTTAATTCTGATTAGCAGTTTCTGAGATCAAAAATGAAACATTCTGGATACATTCCCCATGCTTGAATTTCCTAAAGCTTCCTCACGTGAGTCACAGCATGAGATAAACTATAGCACTGAAGCATTTTCTTTCCCTGTGTTAGAATTAAAGTGAAATTTAGAAGTTTCCTCAAGTTCAGACCCTTTTTGTGAAGTCAGTGGAATTTTACCCAAAAATAATGTAGGTTCATATCTTCCATGTCCAAGAAGACCCAGGTATTGGGTCTTCACATGATGCCTGGTAGACAACACTTCCATGTGGTACTTTGGGGTCTGCTTCTTTTCTTTCATATCCCTTTTTCAAACAATATGTAGTGGAGAAGAGAGGAAAGATGACTATGTCAGATAGCCACAGAAGGATTCCAACGCTTCTGGCAACTTCTGACTTAGGGAGTTACTAAGTTCTGCCTGAGCCAGTTGACTTGAGATGAAAAAGATTTTTTTTTTTTATTTTAAACTTCCTATTTAGAGCCATAGGCCAGCTTGCTGCTCTGAGGAACCAAGCAAGTATCCTTCTTTCCTAACCAGAGCTGCATAAAGAGAATTAAATATCCATGGGTCAGATATCACACTGGGAATATGGTTATGGTTCAGAAAGAAAGGAAACGTTTTTCTCAAAGTAAAACAACATCACACATTTTGACTGTTGTTCTTTATCAGTATTTCTAAGCTATAATGTAAAACCATAAAATATTTGTTTTCCTTTTCCACTACCAATTTGATTTTTCTGTCAGTACTGAGTGTTTTTCTTTCTTTTCCTCCGTTTCTCTCTTTTTTTTTTTACACTACTGGGATTGTCGGGTCTTGATGCATGAGATCTGCTCTTACCACCCAGCTGAGCTTTAATTCAACCAGAAGTATTATAAGATTCTTCCATTTAAAATATCCTTTCTATCCTAGCATTTTCAAAATCCAAAATCTTCTTCTCTTTGCTTCTTCTTGAATTAGACATTCTCAGTGGTTGCAAAACTGCTCAACCCTATCACTGAAATAGAGAGATGTCTTGAGAGGGGACATATGGAGGTCTAACAGATGTGAGGACTTTGTGTTCTGTACCCCAGACTGACTCATGGAACACCTGACAAGAATTGGTTTGGAGCTTTGAAGCTGTCACTACACTGAGACAGTGTGGTCTGAAGATCTTGAATAAATGAGAAAGGGAAAGAAATAGAAAGACTGTCATGAGGGTCCCTAGAGATCCATTACGATGACATAAAGGGTGTCTAAGTTGGTGGCCCTGAGTTATGGGGACAATAATAACTATTGTTACTGAGCAAACTTAGCAGGCACAAAATTAAAATACATTAATTTAAACATACTTGAGCCAGGTATCATAACACATCAATAGAGATATTGTTAAATAGTGTGTTAAGACCTCATTCATAAAGACATGGAAATGAATAGCCAGAAAAATATCTAGCTTCAGAGGAAATAGAAGATCTTAAAGAACCTATAAGGACGTAATAAATTCTCACAGATTTAGTATGCTGGGATTGTGGTTCGTCATATCCGGGGACAGTAATATGTGGTGAAACTCCATTATCTTCAGGAGAGTCACATTTCTGCCTACCAGGTCTGAATTCAGTCCACTGTGTCCTTTAACAAATATTCATCCAAGGCTGCAGTGTGTGTATGTGTGTCTGTAACAGCTCCATTGTCCTTCGTGGTCCTGGGGGAAGCCTGAAGACCCCAGCACGTTGTCAGTCTGGCATCAGCCTGCTTAAAAATCTCACCTGGCCTTGCAACAAGAGATACAGGACCATTTTAGAAAACCTCCTAAGTAGATGGGAAGAAATTTGCCCTTAAGCATTATCTCAGGATGCATCTTGTGCAGCTATAAAGTTGGTTTTTTGGTTTGTTGGTGGTGGTGGTGGTGGTTTTGTTGGGTTTTTTTGGTGACTTTTCATCCCAAAAAACCCAAGAAATATCTGAGGAAGTAGCATCTCACATTTATTATAAGAACCTTGCTTTGCTGTCAATTGAAGGGATCTGCTTCTCCTTTTCCCTCCTTTCTTCAGTGTGAATCTTAGTTCCTTGGCAATTATAGCAAAAATTAAGTAAAAGTATTACAGGTTGCTTTTTTCTACATCAGACAGCACAAGGGAGTGCATTTGACTCTTCCTGTCAAAAGGAAAGTAAGCAATCCAGAATCTGTCACTTTAGGAATGGAATTTCTAACTCAACCAGTGAAAGGTAATTTACATAAAATGCTTGATGGGATCTCAAGAGCACCCGCTTTAGAGTGAGGAGAACATCAAAAATGTGCTCTGTGCTCTCTATTATCCTTTTTTGGTACTGTATTCATAAAAGCATAAAGCAGAAGCTGACTAGATTGGAGGTGTATCAAGTTCATTATACTGTGGCCAATTCTGTGTGCTTCTGGTAAGTGATAGGGCAAGATTACAGTCTTTTCCCAAGTTCCTTCTGACAAGATCACAGCTAATTTATGTCTATTCAGCATACACAATGGGTCTCCTCAATTACAATGTTATCAGACTGGGCTGGGACGAAGGCAACACTTGTGGGCATTATATTCTCAACTTTGGCATATGCTTCTTGAAGGTGACTGAGATTTAAGTCTGGTCTAAAATTGCCTTTCTGCAAATTCTAAAGTATAACAATTTTTGTTGAAAAAAGTCAGTGAGAGGGAGAAAAAAAAGAAAAAGAAAATAAAGAATATAGAAAAAAGAAAGGAAAAAAAGCCTTAGAGTGTTTCTATCAGAAAATTTTCAAAAGGTTATTAAAGTTTAAATATTTTAATATTATTGTGCCATTCTGATGACATACCTAGATACTGTTTTGACTGTAATCCACAAAGGTAGGAGATTAGGACAGAAAACTGCTAATGGATGAAGTACAAATGCAACAATACCTTGACAAACAATAGAAGGTGTCATTATTAAGAGAATCACTCCTACAATGGAAACCTGACCAACCATTTACAAGTTATAATTGTACAAATTAAATCCTTGTGAATTCTAATACCACCTGCAAAAAATGTGAGATTAAGCCCTGTAAAGCAATCCATCTAAATAAATAAAACAAAGCATTAACACAGATACGCAAGTTATGTCTTACTGTGCTCCTCTAGCTGCTCCTGTTGCTTTGGAAAAGAAAGGGCTGAAGCCTCCCAGTAAGACAGCACTAATCCTTTACCTTTGCTCATCTGCAGTGTTTATCATGGGTTGCAACCACCTCCCCAAGGAGGTTATAATTTTGAATCCGCTGCGTCTGTCGGCAATAGCGACTTGTTGAGCCCAGAGGCGAACACCCTGGACGGCTCATTTTCCTAAGCAATTACTGACCTGGATATTGCAACTGTAGCGACAGTTTCCAGGTCTCCCTGATCCAAGTAAAAAAGGTAGTTTGAAGCGAAGGCATTTTCTGCTTGTATAATGGAAAACTTTGGGAGACAGAGTTCCAGAAAGGGAAACTCAGCACAGAAACCCACCAAAGATCATTCACAACTGACATCCTACAGTGGCTTTTTAATAAAGATCTTCATGCTAACGGGACAAAAAAATCCCTAACATGAAAGGGAATGTGTAACACAGAGTCTGAAATAACATTTTTAGGATATTACAATAAACCATAATTTGCCAGGTCAAGTTCTGCTTCTCAAGAAAAATTCAGAGAAGCATCCCTTTCTTACATTTTCCTTATCATCAATTATATCCTTTCTGCAATGAGCTTCAAATATACGATCCCATTTCTATGCATTGTTGCTCCTTCTGATCCTACCACCACAGATGTTTTCTCAAACCTCCAGCTAAACTGATTATACAGAACAAAAATAGTCAAGGATAAAGAAGATTAAAGGTGAAATGATACATCTTATCAATACTTTTAAGAAAAAAGATAAAAACTAAATAGAAAAATTATACATGCTAGGAATTTTACATACTTAAGGACAAGTAGTGAGTTCTATTTTGTGCTAAAACAAACAAACAAAAAAAACAAACCAAAACATCCTTATTTAGTTAAGCCAAACAAAAGAGAAAACTCAGAAAAGAATTATCTTACCTGCCTGTGCTCCAGTTATTTTTATATGTTTTTAAAAAATCAACAAAAATGCTATAAAATGGGAGGCTTTTCTGCACTAAAGCAAATACTGCACTATGGGTTCCTCTATCTGAGCACCCTGATCTGCTGCCTGCACAGTGAGTATCTACAGTTCATTAGTATCACAGTGTTTCATACTGTCACCCTCATCAGACAGCCTCAGCTGTACAACCAAAATAATGATGTATTCATCAGGAGGGAAATTGAAAGTGTTGCAGATGTATTTGTACAGTTTTGGTGCAGGACTACAACAAATATGGCAAAAAATTGTGAAAATACCTGCATTTTCTTTCTTTCCCCCCCCCAAACACATTAGATTTTCCTCCCCGTCACTGTTCAGTATTTGAGATTGCAGCTGCACTGGACGTCAGGTTAGCCCCTTTGGCTGGCTCAGGTGCCTGATGCACACGCACAGAAAATTTTGGCTTTCTAAAATTATGTGAGTCATGTGTCACAGCAACTTTAGTGCCTCACGTAGACCACGAAGCACATGGGAGGCAGTATATCCCTAGCCAGTATTATGCAACTACAACAATGTATTTTGCCAAGTGCCACTCCAAAGGGACTTTGCCCTAAGCCAAACTGGTATCTGAGGTGCATTCACTCCTCTCCCATTTACCTCTCCCACTACCATATGATTTTCTCCAAGAGGAAAGACCTGCCCTTTTATGAGGCCCACGTTAAACTTTGAATTATGTCTGTAAACTAAGATAAAATTCTCATGAGTATAAAAAATTATTCTTAGTGATTAATTAAAGTAGCTTCATGTTTCTGTGCATCAGCAGTTGTCTGCAGTGACCTACTCAAACTTTCACACGTAATATATTTGTGCTAAAACACAATATGACTAGAAATATTGATCTTGGGACATTTAAATACTTCCAATTTCGGGAGCAATTATTGAATCAAGTGTAGTGAAAATCAACAGAAATAGTAGAAAGATTACAGCCATACATTTGAGTTTGTAAGATCCAGTGAAAAGCATCTAGAAACACTCTCGACCTGGAACACGCTTTTATTTAAGTCATCCATTTCCTAATGAGGAGACACTGAGGCTGCAGAATATGCAAATCTGCCAAACAATCCCAAATTTCACATGTAGACTGCAAAAATATAAATGCTTGTCCAAACAGTATTTGGGTGATGAGAAAACATAGCCCTAAGTTGGTTCTGTATAAGTATTAGGAAAAAGTAATAGGAATAGGTTACTTTGTTTGCTTCAATCCTGATTAGTCCAGGGAAGTTTGGTATGTTTCTATGTTGCTTTTCAAGGTGTGACAATGTAGAATTTCACTCACATTTTTCCTAGGAAAAAAACCCAACCCACATCTGTTATGAAAAATCTTTGTTTAAAGTAAGCATAATATTTCCTGGAATTACGCATTCCTAATATAGTGTTAAATAGCAATTTTGGCTCTTGATCAATTTTTCATGAAAGCATATACATTTAAATATTTATGCATGTTATGAGCTCTCTGAAATAAATCAAAGACAGAAGGAGCACCGATGAGAAATATAGGGTTAATCCAATTAGTCCAGATAGCTGTATGGTCTCCACTCAAAGTGATTTTCAAGGGAATGTTCATTAAAATATGAGAGAGTGAAAATTTATAAAACAAAGCCATCTTTCCCACACAGCGATTAATGCACAGACTTTTATACCACAGGAAGTTGTAGAGACCAAAGACTGAACATGAGGTAGGAATAGGACTGGATGCTTAGATGGATGTTGAAAGTCACTAATGTCCCTGGGAACAGTACAGAAGACATACTACAAGCCTTGTCATACAGTTGACTATTATACCTCCAACTATCAGAAACTAAGATGAACCCTAGTTCAACAACAGAAGAATGTTCTCAGTCTGCTGTTGCAAGGTTTGAGTGCTGCCCGTCATCCTGGGCTAGACATTGGGTTTCATTCAAATCCTGTTTGTACAGGTAGGTAGGTACCAGCTGAAGACAATCCTAGAGACTGCTGCATCGCAGAGGTTGAAGATGCCAGACCAGGTATTGAGGTGATGCCGGGGCACTCCACTGGCATCCACTGCTCAGACTGGCAAAACTGCCCTGGAGGTGGGTGGGTGATATGACTAAAATGGTCTGCCTCAGCTATGTGACAGATTTACACTTCTTTTTCCAGGGAGAAGAATTTCTCAAATGAGATCAGCTGATTTGGGACTGATTTGATCAATTCTGTCGGAAGCATCAACACAAGAGTGAGAAATGTTCCATCTGTGAGGTCTGGCTCTTGGCAACAATTCCCTATATTCCCTCACTGAGCTTACATGGACTTGGGCAGTAAGTCAGTCAGCTGCAGGAAGACTCTGTGACCTTCATTGATGATTGAAGTGTATGAGAATGAAATTCAGCCTATTAAGGATAAGGTTGATGCCTGTCTTCAAGAGGTGCACTTTGATTTCTATCAGTCCTATGTTTTGCATTAACCTCTGGGCTTGCAGTCTCTAAGCAAAGATAAGAGCCAGCTCTTTCAGTGTGGTGTCACAAGGTAATGTGGATTTACTGATCACATCTAATGAGAAGACACAGAGTAGTCTTCCCTATTCCACAGGAAATCTCAGAAGGTAGGTTATTTCATTCTCCTGGCTTCTGACTTGTGTGGGTCATTCCTGTACCACAATGTGAGGTAGTTAGTAGGGTGATAGTCTGAAACCATGTGATACACTGTCCTCACAATGCTCATTGTACTCAGTTCCCTTTACCTCTTTCCTGATGGATCATTAATTAATCAATCATTAATTATATACTTGGAAGTCAGAAAGTTTGTACAGGTTCCAAAAACCTAATGCACTGTAGATTTTAAGAAACTAGCATCCCACAGCCCTTATACCTCAGGAGGGGAGTAATCTTATTCAGAGCCCAGTAAAGTTAATAGGACCTCTCCTGAGTAAGAGGTTTACAGAATCCCATATCCTAAATGCCCACGGGATGCATGCTTATCATTGTTGAGGGGAAGTAGGAGAGGAGAAGGAAAAGTTATCTACTGTCCATGGGACACAAGTTTGATGCAGCCTCATCATTAAATAATGCCAATACCATCAGGTCTCTGTACTGTGGGAGCCCTTTGGAAGGGGAAAGGAGAGGATCAGAAGGCTGCAGTAATTCTCTTGTTCTTCATGGCTGGTTTTCTAGAGCTTCTTTGGGACAGAAGGATCTTTGTACTTCACCACCTTGTGAAACTTAAGCACCTATTAATGGAAGGAAACAATTTTCTCCTGTGTGTGTAAGTATATTATTCCTTTTTATAAAAATCAGTCACAATGACACTACAACTATTTTTAAAAATACTAAACTGGGAGCACTTGCAATTACTTCCAATTGATTACTAGTATGGATGAGAGGCTGAAATTTTGCTGTGCCTCTGGCCTTAGCAGGTCTGCCTCAGTTATACTGCTTCAGTTCTATGTCTATAAATGAGAATAACAGAATTTGACTCTTAATGGGATTTTTTATATTTTAGTAAGATGGAGGTTAGATACATAGAATAGAACTTCTCAGCTTCTTTCACAGATAATTTTAATGTTGCCCCCAAAAGTTACTTCCTGTCTTTTTTTAAAATTTGGAGCTGCATTTCTTCAAGGACTGTGATTTTCTTAATCACAAAGTATTTCAGTTTTCTTAAAATAACAGTTGACATTTATTTAAAAGTTTTGATAGTTTTCTAGGCTTTTTCTTGCATCCATCCACCTCTCCCTGCCCTCCTCCCTTATGGTAGACAGTTGCAAAGGACAAGATGATGGAAAAGCACAAGACAATGAAGAGATTTGGAAACACAAGAAGAGCTGGGGGAGCTCAGCTGAACACTATTTCAAGGTTTTTGTTCTCTGAGAGGCATGTATCATGAGCTCCATAAAACTTTTCTATCTGTCCTTATTCAATATTGGCAAAAAATTTATTCCCTGCATTGCAAAAGAAATTCACTGTGCTATTATGTCCAGTACAACTTTTATGCACAGCATGATTGTACCAGTCACATCCTATTTCATCATCCCAAAGCCAGCTGTAATCCTCAGAGCAAACAGATCCTTTTGAGTCTGTCCAGCACAGCACTTTAGAATACCTTTGTTTTTTTCTGTCCAATTATTAAACTTCTAGGTAAAGCCAGTGCAAAGTTCCAAATGCCAGAAAGCCACTCATATTTCTTCTGCTCTTTTTGTAAAACCCTCATTTCAGTTATTAATTCTGTCCAATTATTAAATCTCTAGGTAGAGCCAGTGTAAAGTTCTAAATGCCAGAAAGCCAGTACTGTTTCTTCTTGCTCTTTTCATAAAATTCTCATTTCAGCTATTTTTTTTCTAAACTATTTTTAGTTACTGAAGTTTGAATTCCCGTTACAACTTTGTAAAATGGTCCTTAATACAAAGGACAATCAAAATTCCTCCTAGAAAAAATTACAGATATAAAACCCATGCCAAAATCATCCTCTTCGTTTTATATTCAGAATTTAAAATTTCGTTTGTAGCAGATATAAACATATATACAAGCTTACAAACTAATGACAAACAAAAGTAGAAACCTTAGTCAAACAGCAACTTCCAAATCTTTCAGGAACTGATGTGGCCAAAAGACTGCCACTGACTTACTCTTGTTCGTAATCTTGCTCTCTGCTTTTGAAAATCAAAGTAAGATTTCAGTACTGCTGACATCCTAGCTTTCTCATGCAGTTATTTTCAAAGACAATTTCTGTTGCTAGTTTCATATGAACAAAATCTACCTGAACTCAGACATAATGGGAATGTTATAAAAAGAGGCAAACACTTGCCCTTTTTTCTCATAGTTCTCTGCAGCTCCTGGGCACAGGAAGAAGAAAATTTGAAATACATCTAGAGAAAAAAAGAAAAGAAGTCTTAAAATACATTTGACTCAAATGGAATTGAGGTATTTACATGAATGGTTATTCTTGTGAGATTCCTGAATAAGGCTCATGCCCCAGGGCAGTCTGGATTAATGGTCCAACACAGCCAAGACTTTGAAAGTAAGAAGCGATTCTTAGCCTTCAACTCTTGAGAGACCAGAGTACCATTTTCAGGAAACAAATGTCCAATAACAAGGACTTTTTAGCATGATGCAATTCATTAGTATGTTTTGGATCCTTATCTGCTTTCAGCCTTTTAGCCCAGAGAAGTCTGTTTATAGACATTATCATCACCATAATCACAAATTTCTGAAGTAAAAACTCATATTAATGACTTTGTCCTACCTACTTTAGCACTCCAAATCAACATGAACCAAGGGCAGACAATAAAAGACAACCTTGTAATTCCAGCCTTATGTTCTTTTTAACATTTTGCACTTTAAAGGAAGTTAAGCCAAATGAAGCAAAACCCTTGGGGACCCGCAATTTTTTTCTTAGATAAAACCTGAATTATTTTGGGTTTCATTCTGTCATGGAACCATGTGACTGAACACGTCACTTTGTCCCAAGTTTTAGCAAAACTATTACTATAAGTTCAGGAACAAGAAAGCAGGTGAAAAGACAATCTCATGATTTTGGCAACTGTCTCAGGTTCTTTGACCTTCTGAAGATGCTAATACTGAATGTATTTCAGAAGCTTTTAGGTACCAATTCCCTTTCCCACGATCAGCTGGGCAGACTGGATTTTCCTCTTCTGTCTAGTACTAAAGAAAGGAGGTACAGGTGAAGGGAAAACACTAACACCAAATCTTCAAAGATTGAAGGAGCGTTTTACCTCAACAATTCCTGTTAATGTTAATAGTAATATTGTATTTTTGACTAGTAGGTTTCTGTCTTTGATAATACTATCCATACACTGTGATCCAAATGTCCAGGACAAGATTTCTGACTCAACTACTAGAGAAAAAGTTTTGTAAAATGGCTTTCAGGGTAATTTGGGGGATTTTTCTTTACCGGGGATTCCACTTGTGAGGTCAAAATGAAGAAATGAGGTCAAAGATGAAGAAGCTGTGCTGCCCTGTACTACTGAATGTTACATCTCTAAAATAACAGGGAGACAGGGCCTAATTCATGGATCTTTAATTTCTGTCCTTTATATTCAGATCAGAAGACCAATCTGTGTTCATTTTTTTTTAAACAGGCAACACAGCTGCCAAAGCCTAACTCAGATGTTTAGAATGAGAAAAATGATTTTTTTTCCTTTTATTCCTAGAATTGATCACACTTAAAAGAGAATATTGAAAATTATTTGTATATAGTCCTCTCATTCTCACATACACAAAAGCAAAACGATTCGTAATTCTTTCAGTGAGATATAGCAGTTACAGGTTTGTCTTTCTTTTCTTTCTTTCCTTCTTTTTCTTTCCTTCTTTCTTTCTCTTTCTTTTTCTTTCTTTCTTTTCTTTTTCTCTTTCTTTCTTTTTTCTTTCTCTTTCCTTCCTTCTTTCTTTCCTTCTTTCTTTCCTTCCTTCCTTCCTTCCTCCCTCCCTTCCTCCCTCCCTCCCTTCCTCCCTTCCTTCCTACAAGAAGCAATCTCCCAGATTCCCCCAAGTGACCACAACCAGTGCCATTTGTGTTTGAGAGGTACAGCTCTTCTGTATGAATGCCACAAGTGCACCTCTATGCACATTTCCTGCCTCTTTCCTGCACCCTTTCCTGCACTCTCTCCACACTGGAGATTCCCAGTGGTTCTGTGATTGCTGTTCCCTGCAGGCAGGAAGAGATGCCTGTGAAGAAACACTCAACTTCTCAGAAACTAAGTGTATGGCTCTGACCCAGAGCAATATCTGTGTTATACCTGTCATCTCAAAACAAAAGTCCTGAAAACGATGGCAAGAGGACTTCTAGACTTCATAAAAAACCAAACAGGACATCTACCTTATATCCAAGAAAAGAGACAACAATAGCATCTATGCTTGTTAATAAAAGGCTGTATGGCTTCTATCCCAGTTGGTATACAGATAAAATTTATGGCCTAACCTACCAGTGGAGGTGTGTTACTTCAACAAGTTCAGAAGTTAAATGCAAAACCAAAATGAAACAAAAAGCTACAAAGCCTTGGGAAAAGTGGAAGAACATTATTTAAATTAGTATATTCATGTTACACTTTTTTTCGCAGTATCATGCAGAGAAGGACAGGAATTTCATTGGAGACTATGGTTATTGTTGTCTATCTTTTATACGTAATGTCTAATTGGAGCAACTAATCTTTAGCTTATTTTGAAAAAATAACTCAATGATCTATCATTTAAAGATCTTGTTTGTTATGGTAAGACAGAAATCCATTTTGCAAATGGTCCTAATAAGCAAAGGTTTCTGGGAAGAAAATTCACTGACATTATCCCACTGAAACTCATGACTTCCAGAGAGACACTGGCTGCACACAGCAGAACACAGATGTGCCAGGCCTGCACAGCCTCTGGCCAGTGTACAGGAGCAAACTCAGTGGATGCAATCCATGTTGGATTAAACATGCACTGTATTTTCAAAGATGCAGATGTGAATTTACTGGAAAGCTTTAAGAGCTTTATTTCCTGCACTATCCTCACTTCCCACTTCCCTGGTGTGTTTCATCATCTCTTCACACCCTGCTGGCAAATCATATATTTTGGACAGCTTTCACGTCCTGTCTTTTACTCCTCCAAAAGACAGAGATATCACAGTGTTGTGCAGCAGTCTAAATGTATATATTATATCCGTTCATCCCCTACGCAGCAGAGCCCTTGTCATAAAACTCAATATGAGGGTGTAGTCCCACTACACCACCCAACAGGATGGCAAGACAGAGTACCAGACGTGTACATTCAGCAAAGGGCTCAGCCCCATCTCTACCATAATTTTGCTGTCATGGCTTTGCATACAGCAGATATCCAGAAAGCATCATTACGCTACAAAGCAGCAGGGTATCATGTTACCTCAATGAAAAATGTGGTAGGTTACTGCAAATGAGGTACCTGATTGCCAATGTCATTAGGGTGGGCAGGGCTCATCCTCAGTCTGCCAACTAATCCCTCTTTTGCCTTTTCTTTGAGTTAGAACTAAAACCAACAAACCTGCCTTACCAGCCTCATCCTTATCTTGTGTCTGTAGTAGTGGAGGAATGTTCATTTAACTACCCGAAACAATGTTGAACAAAAATAATGGACCATCAAAGAAATAACTCCATGCTGGGACGAACAAAGACACAAAAGATTAACTAAATGGCTATTCCAGCTTCTCATTTCTATGATCTTTTCCCCATTAAATATAAAATTCCCAGAAAAACTTCCAGAAATTGTCTCATTAAACGACTGACGGGGAAAGATAAAAGTAAAACAATAAAAACAATAAAAAATAATGAAAATTATCATTTTATAAAGAAATCTCTGTGTTTTAAGCAAAGGAAACAGCAAGAGGAAGGTAAGCTTTCTTAAATAGTCTCTGTTGTTGTAGGAAAACAGTTTTCGAAATGTGATTTTTTTTCAACTGTAATTTTTTCACAAATTGGTACTGAAAGAAACAAGGGAAATTAAATCAGTGAAGCTGTCTGCTATAGCTGAGACCCCTTTGCTGTCAATTTTTCATCTCGCTCTTGTCACAGGATACAGGAATATATGAGGGAAAATTCTTTGTACAACTCCATAAACATATGCTTTATATTTGCCATGTTAGATAAATTCTACTCAGTAAAATTTGTCTCTGGTGGTCTACACACAAGCCATTTCATCCTCTCATGAACATAGCCCATCATAGGTAACAGACCTGTGTCTGTCTCTCGACAGCTTTTTGGTATCTTTTACTTTTCTGAGAGCTGATCAGCCTCTGCTGTGAGGGTCCCAGCCATGTGGATGACTTTAGATACCTCATTTTCATCTGCCTTTATCCGGGGTGTTTATAAGTCAGCTGAAAGGAAAGCAAGCCCCAGTCATGCACTGCCAGCTATTCCTGCAGGGTACCCAAGCCATCCCAGGCATTCTGAGGTGTGCTCACCTGGGAGAACACCTCATAAGAGCAGCAGTTCTTCCTGCATCCTGCTAGAACCAGGCTGTACAAAAAGGACACTTTCATCATCATTAGAGATCTGTATAAACAGGTACATGGGATTATGCTATGCAAGTGAGGCAAAGAGTAGGACCTGTGTTCAGCAAGAGCTCACTAGCCCCACAAGGACTGATGCAGCTTCTGCTGAATTCCTTGGAATGTATTTCTTCAAAGGTCTTTCGGACAGCTGCTGCATTGACCTAACCAACAACATGGGTTTCTAATAGACAGAATTGTAATTTGTAGAATAATCTCTTGGTCATCCATATGGTGATTTTATTTCTTCCTTTACTATTGCATACACTGCAGTTCTTGGGTTGGGTCCTTTTTGTCAGGCAGGTACAACATGGTCCAGGAGGCTGCTGTCTCCTCTGTTAAAGGTGGAGTTGCTTCTATTCTTTCTAAACAATTTCAAACACACTGTGAAGGTTTATGTCATGCTGGGTGACAGAGAGAGCAAGAATGCAAGGAGAAGGAAAACTTTAGCAAAAAATAGTAATTCTCAGTTTACATTTATAGTTCTTTTCATGTGGACATGTAGTTCTTTTCACAGTTCTTCTAACTGGACTATGAATATTCATTAGGCCTGAATAACCAAAAATACATCAAGACCAAGTGCTGCTTATCTTAGAAACATGAAAACATATGTAATGTCAATGCTGTACATAAAAAGATTTGGACACTCGACACAGAATTCTGGCCAACATCCCTCCCTATCTCCATTTCTGAGTTTTTTGAGTTATGCTTTATATATTATGTCAGGAAATCTTAGTGTTCTAACCCTAACAAAGGTTAAATGTAGGAAACAGAGGAGTAAAAACTTCTGCAGAGGATGGAGGGTTTGATTTACAACCCTGGAAGAAGCTTGGGCTGATGTAATGACAGAGACATATAGACTTTAAGCAAGAGAATTACAAACCTGTGTTTCTACAGTTATAAGTAAGAATATGTATTGGGTGTTATGGTGAAGGGTTTTAAGTATGATAATGTGATTTTAGAGTTTAAGCTAAGAATTTAGATGTTACAATAGAAGTATATGTGTGTACGTGACCTAAAGAATTATTGGTTAAGAGACAGTCGCATTGCAGTAAAAAGTACTACAGGTGATAGGTCATAAAGTCAAAACAAAGTTTTGTGTTAGATGCTTATTGGACTAGAAAGTTATAAATTGCCATGTAATCTCGAGTCTTGTGACTTTTTCCTCGTTATGGCGACTTGTTAATAAATCTCACGACCTCCGAGGCTGACGCCTTGTTTGTTATTTTAAGTACAAATCGTCTTATCGATGCAGTCCCATCCCTTATTAATGAACGTCGGCAGTATATGAATTAAATTGAAATGATAAGCAGAGAAAAAGAGAAGTAGAGCTCTACAGTTAAAAATGTTTAAATTTACACAGATTTTAAGGTACTGAAACAGGAGACTTCCTATGTATAATTTACAAAGACAACTAAATCTAAGTTTTTTTAATGTATTACCTCCTGAGTTCATTAAATCATAGAATGGCTTGAGGTGGAAGGGATCACAGAATCAAGGAACACAGAATCAACCACCTAGGTCCAGCCCCGCTGCCATAGGCAGGGACACTTTCCATTAGACCAGGTTGCTCAGAGTCCCATCCAACCTTTCCTTGAACATTTCCAAGGATGGGGCATCCACATTTTCTCTGGGCAACCTGCTCCTGTGCCTCACAGAAAAGAGTTTTTATTTTTGATATCTAATTTAAAGCTACTCTCTTTCGGCTTGAAGCCATTCCCCTTTATCCTGTCACTACATGCCCTTGTAAAAAGTTTCTCTCCATCCTATTTGTGGGCTCCCTTCAGGTACTGGAAGGTCACTCCAAAACCTTCTCTTTTTCAGGCTGAACAATCCCAATTCTCTCAGCCTTGCCTCACAGGTGAGGTGCTCCATCTCTCTAATCAATTAGGTGGCTCTCTGCTGGACTCACTCCAACAGGTTGGTGTCCTTCCTGTGCTGGGGACCCCAGAGCTGTTATTTGTACCCAACCATGCGTGTTCTTTTCTGTTGGTAGCATGTATTATATACCATCAAATATTCTTCTATTTTATTGAGAACTATTTTTGCAGTTGACATCATAATATATTATATAGCCAATATCCAAAACAAAAGATAAGCATTTAAATTATCTGCACAACCTGAATGAGATGGGAACTTCATCATGCCAGCTGAATGGTGTCTTTTTTTACCTAATATAATTTGAAAACATATTTATGATTCATGAGTCTTCTAAAATTAGACTATAATTAGAGATTCTAAGCTCTAACATTGCACCTGTGAAGTTTTAAAATTTCATTTAAATTCTGTATTCTGTGTCTTCTCTGTCTTCTGCACTAGCAATTCATACAGAGATTATATAGATCATAGAGCAGCTCACAAATGGGAAAAAATACATTTTCAAAAATATTTTTCTAAATTCAGTGAATAAATAATATCTTTCCATTTTGTAGGAGCCCAAATACTTTAACTTGAACAGCCATTCTGCCATTTATCTAAGTAAAAAATCCAAATCTTCATTCAGCGACTCAAACCTTTTCATTTTAATATTTTTAAGATGGTTTAGTAAAAGAAAGTAGAATTGACAGTTACATAAGAAAACTGACAAGTTTTGTTATTTAAGGATGTTTTTCACTAATCTTTCATGCAAGAAAGAAGCTGCTAGTTGACAGGTTATGTCCTTAAGGAAGATGAATCTTTGGATATATGAGACTTTTTAAGGTCATATCCTTAAGGTATTTATGCACACCTGTGTATTCAAACTTCAAGTACAATTGAACACATGTAGAGCTTTAATTGTTAGTAGGGGATGTAGTTGTTTACTTTAGACTGAAGAAGTATTACATCTGGTTGTAAAGAGAAGCAGCAGTGCCATTCTTGGTTTGAAGATGAAATAATGGGAATGTATGTGATGAGAGCTGTTACTGAGAAGCAATAACAGACTGCCTTAGAAACTCAGAAAAGTAGAAAGCGAATTGGGAATACAGACCTAATGTTATCAATCAGTCTCCACCCCCCATGGGAATTTTACACTCAAATATTCAAATTCCATTAAGTAAACTTGATGAAAGACAACATTTCACACCACAGTGACGTTTGCACTTCTGTAGTGCCTTTGATTTGGGTTTCTTTGGACATGAGTTTGCTCACTATAAGAAGGCTGTAAATCAGCATTTCCTAAAGAGCCTTATAATGACTATGACCTCAAGCTGGAGCTGCACATCTATCTGCAGTGCAAACCCATTTGCAGGCTGCTTGGAATTCTGACAACAGTGACCATGGCAGTGGCAGTGCTACCCCAGCCTAAGGCTCTCGTCTTACATATTCTGCAGATCTGGAAAAGACAATCTGCCCATGACAGCTCCACCTTGTAAAAGGTTCCACTGAGTATGGCCACAAATGAAAAAAAAAAAACCTTTAGGAGACACAGAGAAATATTTTGTGAGCAACAAATATAGTCCAGCCCTCCAGGAAGCCCGTTGCCCTCCTTTCAAATCCAGACAGTGCTGACACCTGGACATCCCCCCTTCATGAAAACCCAAAGTGCTCCTTCATGCAGAAAACTTGTGAAAAGACTAGAAATAGAATAATAGAAATTATGCTGCTGCGAAGAAGGGTAATTCTTATTGCTTTAGGTAACCATATAAATACCGTAAAGTCTACATGACATCTTATAAAGTCTACATTAAAACAAAAGAAGTCTACATGAATGGCTGGCAATGCCTAAAGGAAGAAAATCTATCAATGGGTATCTAGGGCCAGCAGACTTAAGTATCTGTAAACTGTTTTTGTTTAAATATTAACAGGTATACACATTGAGATGGCAAAATTTTCATATCCTAGAGAAAAGAAAGAAGGAGATTCTAGGTATCTTTTGAGGGATAAGAAATTATAGGTGATAGTAATTTGATGTATATATTCTATTCCAGAAGTAGTTATATTGGATGCTGAAAGAGCAATAGAAGTGCAAACTGGCAAATATGCTGGAACAGATGACCTCTTCAGAAAACTGCTCATAGTAATTTTGTGCCAGTCAACACACTTATTAGAGGTCTCTGGAGTCACCAAGGTCATACAAAAATGTGAAGGTAATGCAGAAGCTTGGAGATAACTCAGAATCAGAGATCATGGGATAATTAGGTAGATCAGACACACTGGGTGATTCAGGTGAAGTTCACCTGAACATCGTGTACTTAATATGACTAAACTCAAGACAATAAAAATTTTGGAACAGCATATGCAGTTCACCTGCAAAGAAATATGTTTTTAAGAGGAGTGATTCATAAAGTGAGTCAGGGTTCATATCTGATAAACAGATGAACAGATACTTCCAGGAAAACATGGAGGGGTTATGTGAATACAATCCCTATTTAACCTCTGAACTGACTGAATGATGTACAGCCATATCAGGGAGGTAATAAAATTCAGTTAATGTATCTTTTATCTTGGTAATCAACAGAAAGAATTACATGCATAGCATTTTCTACCACTTTTCAATCCATTAATGTCTCGCACATACTGGTGATGATCAGGAGCAGGACCATGACCATGACCGCACACATTCACACGCACACAGCTTCTATGGGATGTAATGATTTTGTAATTCTCCAGCTGCTTCCAGTTCTGCAAACGCTTATTGATTTTGTTTCTGCTAATGAGCTGAGACTTACTCGGTGACACAAAACACCTGAGGGGCGAGCTGCACAGACTGCAATTAAGTCTTGGTTCCTGTTTCTGTTATTTAATTAGTAACATCAATTTTGAACACTACACATACTGATCCCAGAATATACAGGCAATTACCAACAGCCATTAAACCCTATTTTTTAAATTACATGCCAAGGATAAATGATTTTAAAATATAAAAATAATGTAACCAAACTGTTTTTTATGCTGTGTCTCTGCTGGATAAGCTTGACAGTTCTTCACATTATATGATACTTCCTACTTCTGTCTAGTATCAGTGGACTCAGGATATAGTGATTTAATAAAAATTGCTCTCCTCTGCAGAAATCTCAGAACGTGTTTTCCTACACAACAATGTAAAGATGCAGAGTGTGCACAGAAGTGAGTTCGACCCTGGGAGCACTATGTACTTTTTGCTACTCTACACAGATGTACACTGAAGAAGGTAAAGTGTTCAATTGCTACTCAGGGTTTCAACATCTCTGTTTTACTTTGGATCCTGTTTCACCTGCCTGCAACTATAGAGCACTTCACAGTTCCAGAGCTGTTAGGCATAGTCCATAAGTGCATAACCCTGAATACTGAAGTGAGATCTATGCCAGAAAAAGCTCTCCTTTCAATCCTATGGTCATATAACATAGGAAGCTTGGGAACTATACTGCCTTCTGTGTCATCAAGATGAAGAAAACTAGGTTTTCCTGGTTGTGTCTTGCCCTTATACCCTATATAGGCTAGACATTGTAAATCAGCAATTGCTCCGGGTTTCTGTTGAGCTTGAAATAAGCCAGATCTGGGGAAGAAGCGCAGATGCCTTTGGCAGTGGCAAAGGTTTGATTATGGAAAAAGCTCTAGGCTTCTGCTGAACTGGGAAGACTATGATGGTGAATGAAAGGGACTGGTATTCCCAATGAACTTCAAACAGACGGGGACCTGTGATCGGAGACCCGCTGCTGCTCCCACAAGCACCGAAGTAATCATTACTTCACCGCCGTGAAGACAGTGGTTCCAAAGCAGTTGCTGGAACTCGACATGGGATTGCTTAGATTGGAGGAGAGAAGGTACGGGTGCATAAATACCTGATGAGAGGGAGCAGAGAAGACAGCTCCAGGCTCCTCTCAGCGCTGCCCAGTGACAGGACAGAGAGGCAATACGCAGATTGTGTGTGAGTTTGCAGTTACTGAACTCAGTAGCAGTGTTCCCAGCAGCTTCTGTAGTACAGATTTCAACCCTAAACCTTGTTTCATTCATTAGGAATAGCAGGAGAGCATATAGAAGCTGCAGGAAGGCTACCTCCTTAGGTATTGTTATTAAAAAAACCCGGTTTTTCCCCCCTTAGAACTTGCTAGAGATCAAAGCACTCTTGCAGAAGCTGTCAGATTCGAGTAAGTTTCTGAGACTAAATATAATTTAAAGTTTACCCAGTGTTTCTGGGTGCCTTATCACCCGCCCAGTGTTTCTTTACAGCAGTGCCATGAAGATGCCATGCAAG
Organism: Falcunculus frontatus; assembly: GCA_013398115.1. Classification (NCBI taxonomy): domain Eukaryota; kingdom Metazoa; phylum Chordata; class Aves; order Passeriformes; genus Falcunculus; species Falcunculus frontatus. Next base: position 1,793,280 of record VZRV01010041.1, read on the forward strand.
TACACGGTTTCAGAGTTTTTCTGCTTGATCACTTCTGACCAAAGTCCTTTCCCTTTATAGTTCATGAAATATGAAATTGAACCTAGACCTCGGATGCTAAAGACAACTGCCTAAGCCAATGCTTGTTCTAATCCAATCATTACACTAAAATTAAGTCTGCTTTGTTGCAGCAGAGTTACTATCATTGCAAGGCAGAACACAAACAATTTTTTCCTTCCAGAAAGGACACATTTAGGCATACAGAACTTTTAAACAAAAGATGAAGAGTCATACAGGATGTGGTTTGAAGACAAGAATTCTCCACATATGATAAGAGCTATCCCCTTATTTTGGTAGCTTCATCTTACTCTTCCTCGCCCCCTCACCAGCTGTTATTTTCTGTATGTGAAATGCATCCAAACCATTTCACACATAGAAACCCAAAAAACCCTCCTACCCCAAATCAAGTTAAGAATAGAGTAATTCAAACATATGACAACATGATATCCAAAAAACCAGTCACTTTAGTCATTCAACTGATAAGTCAAACACCACATTGTTAGAATTTAATTAGCAGCCATTGCAGACATTGACAAATGGCACAATGGAGTGGAAAATCTTGGCTGGGAGATGATAAGAGAGCTGTAGTGCCTGATGTTGTCTATGCTTTCCCTCCACACCCTTCACAGCCTCTAATGACATAAGAGACATCTTTCAAAAGAACATTTCTGTATCTTTAGAATAATTTGAAAATTACCCATGCACTGACTTCGAATGTTCAAAGTCCTTAGAAAAGGATACAATAATTTATGTCCAATTTAGTCATTCATATTTTCACATAACGGCAAACTATTTCAGAGATATAAAGATCACAACTACCCTATGTCCACAACACCACAGTGTCTTTGCAGCATCAGGGCCTGATAAAAGTTCTGTCAGCCATTCAATACTGAATAAATAAACTCTAAATGACATAAAATAATATATAAGACCATTAAATTACTTCATTCACTCAGGCTGAGGGCTGCAGAGTACTTTGCTTAGCATGATACATGGAGACTTTGCAACAGGAATTTATTAGGGTAATATCGCTTTGATTACTGTGGGAAATCACTCCTGTGCTTTAAATGCATAGAAAATTATTCACAACTATATGAACATCTTTGCAAAAATCATAAAATGAACTGGATAAAATATGTATTATCTTACTCCACATAAGCCAAAGTAATGACAAAATTTTTTTTGTTTTGATGGTGTTTGATCACAGCACTCCATCATTAGCATGTATCTTTGTTATGGACTTATTATCACTTAACTCCTACTGCTCAGCTGTCTCTCTGTATAAGGTACATGGAATATATACTAACAAATTAAAAATCGGGGTTTTTTTCCTCTGTCAATATCTTGGCGGGAAAAAAACAAGGTTTGAGAGAGACAAGCTTCAGAATCTGACGTCCAAAACCAACTTATTTCCAATTTGAGGCAAAAATTAAGCAATATTCATTATTCAAAAGCCCTCATCCAAGCAATCAATGCAAAATAGCAGTTTAAGTACTAAAAATGTAAACACCTTCCTAACCTGGACAAACACCAGCTGAACATTATGCATGTTTCCACTGAAAGATTCTGGCCAATAACAGATACATTGCAGCTCTGGAAAAAAAGGTTTAAAAATATGGAATATGGCACTGAAGGGTTCTGGCAAATGGGGTCCAGAGAACTCATGGGCTGGGGTAGGATAGTACAGTTGTGATGTTGCCTCTCCACACAATTATTCAGCCCCTTTTCTGCAGAGAGACCACTGATCTCTTGCCTGGGCTAGTGGAAGAGAACTTACAACCACGTAGAGCTTTGCACATGCTGCAAAGACGGACTTCTGGTTCATGAAAAACATAAAGGCAGGTTTGTAGTAGGATGCTGGACAATGAATTTACTAGCTGTAACACAGGTACTTGTCCTTTTTACTGCTTTTCATCAGTAAGGTTAAATAGAAGCAGCCATGATAACATTAATTTCAGCATTTAAATCTGGCAAAGCCTAAAAAACCCCGAGTGATTAATACCTCCTGTACCAAATCCATGATTCAAAAAGTGCTACTATTACTGAATAAACCAAACCTAGGCATATAACCAAGGTGTGTTCCAACAACACATCATGAGAGTGTTCAAGATCTGACTACACCTGATGGACTTGGATGCCCCCAAGCACATCTGCAGTGGGATATGCAGCTTGTTGCAAAACCCCCATACAATAGGGAGGCAGCTGGCAGTTATGCCTCCTGACCATTCCTGAGATTCATGCATAAACGCAGTGCAAAATTACTATGTGGAAAAACACTGTAAATCCCATATAGTGATTAACCACATTAATCCAAATGAAGTCAATGTGCTACAATATTTCTCCCAATCAAAGAAGGCTTTAAAATATTCATATCATTTACTGTTGTATCTTTTCAGGGGCTTTCTATATATAATAAATATCTGAACTACTAGCAAGCATTTTAAAAGAAACAAATACGATGTGCCATTATTTTACTTTAACAATTTATATACATTGACCAGTTGATCAAATCATAAAATATTAATTGAACAGGGAGAAGAGTTGAGATATTCTTTTTTTAGCAGTGGTACAAACCTTCCACCTTTCAAATTAACATGACAGACTCAGGGTGAGGAAAAGAAAACCAAAGAAAATTATTATAAGAGTGAGAGGCAAAGATTTGATTTAATGATATAAAAATTAAATAGAACTCCTGAGATGCCTTGTTTTTATCAAATTGCAAGGCGTGGGAGGAAAGCGATTTGTGGCAAAAAGTTTTTGCCTCACTGTGACAGAAGCCTGTGATTCAGAGATAACAGTGAGTACTTTTCATCTAAAAGGATGCACATAATAGGCTGATTTCCAAACTATACACAGCACTAATTATACAAAATTCTGCCATTTATCACAGAAATTCAGCTATCGGTGGGAGACACAGAACGAGTAATGAAGGCAGGAAATTCAAAACACATGCTCTCTCACCCCCATCCTCACAAACCCACCCTCTAGGTTTTCCAGTGAATCTTTCTCTTTTTCTAATGGTCATGGTGAATAATGATCTGCAATAAAGGCAGGATGTTTAAGTTCTGCAAAACAGAGCTCAGCAGGCCGGCAAGCTGCCCTCTTTTCTGACACATTACAAGTAACAAATGACAAACTGTTTGCCACATCCCCCCAGTTTGCTTTCTGCCACCAAATAATGGATGCCTGCTGTTATTGATACCATGACAGCAGTTATCCTTCCTGCTCAGGTGGAAGAGACATACATTTTGGAGGTCAGTATTTCTTTTCCAGCCCTTGCTGACTGTGGGGCTGCAGAAATACCCAATGCTTTCATCTTTCTGACAAACTGCATCAATGAAGCAAAACTATAAATTTTGACTTCCTACTGAAACGAAGATCCAAAATAAAAAATCATTTGCTACTAACCAATATTTTCCACGTGGCATTTCACATTTGGCACATACAGAAAAAAATAAAGACAATGAAAAAGTAGATTTGTTCAATGTTTCCACCTCTCCAGAAAGAGCGCAGCAGCCAGAAGTCTCCATGGGAAGTGCAGGATGTAAGGTCCACTACTCTGCCACACTTGTGGCTGGGGGAACTAATTGTCATCTCCAGGCCTGCAGGAGGAAGGAACCCCCACAGGGTCAACCGGCACCCTTGGCAAAGGAAATCCTGATTTCTCTTCCAGAAACACTTCCATTTTATATAAAGCATATTCAGTCAGTAAATGGTAGAGAAACAGTCCAGCCTGGTGGTTAGGACACTACCCATGCTTGAATGCTACAGATGCTATTCTAGTAAATTGCCAATTAGCTCAGATTGGGTAAAAAATTGTCAGGGCAAGGCAGTGAAAACATCCAACGCAGAAACCCAGAAAAACAGGCACTAATTTAAATATTCAATTCTAGAACACAAATCAGTTTTGTATTACGAGGACTGAACTTGCACAAAAGAAAAGAAAAAAGGAAAGATCTGCTTTAAAAAAATAACTTTTGCTTGAAAATTTCTACTTCATTTCAAGTTAGTGCTGCTAACTTGAATACTCCCTTCAGGTCAATTATAAAATGTCTCTGAATAAAACCTGAGGCTAGAATATATTGACTTCTCTGTTGTTACTTAACTTTTACATTATTATCTCAGCAAGAAATGTCCCTTTACATTTGCATGCTATTTTTATCTATTATCTTTAATTGCCTGGCTCATTTTAATTATTAGACTGGGAAATTCTGGGGATATTGAAGAAGAGTCTCTTAAAACAGTGACTCTGAGAAAAAACCCAAAGCTTCCTTAACCATCTGTTCATTAAAACCACTTCCTGCAATTATTTAATCACTTTTGACTTTGTTTTTAAAAATATACCTTCTGGACTTACAAGTTCAAGAACAATCCCCCTCAAACATGAATGAACTTCAAATCTTTCAGAGTTGTCTTCCTGAGCCTTGCAAACACTACTATTTCTTTGGGAAACCTGAACTGCTACATCTATCTTTTCTAGAATTGAATAATCATTATTGATATCATTAAGCACGGCTAAAATTTTTACTTTCTTGCTAATGTATTGAAGTCAACATGCCCATATTCCTGCGTGTATTTTAGATGCCAAAACCCATTCTTCTCTCTAGCTGTTAAATAAACTCTGAGACAAGTCTACGCAATATTCTTAAACTTCTCCATATAAAAAATGAGAATGACTTAAACAGAAAGAAATTTCAAATGAAAACAATAGAGATGATGTTGCGGTGAGCATTTTACCCTTATTGAAGAAAAATGAATCTTAAAAAATCTGAGGGTATACCTCCAGAGTGGTCTGCTTGCTTTCATAATGGGATGCAGAATCTGGCCTTGCCACTGGCTTTCCACACATTATCTGCCACTTTGGCTACACTGAGATTGAAAGATGAGATAAAGAAGAAGGAAAAAAAAAAAAGACCCTTTCCTCCATGGCTTATTAAATCTTCTCAGATCATTTGGCCTGATCTTCAGATAGTGAAAATGGACATGGAACCACTGATGGGAGCTTGCTGATTTACACTGGAAAATTCTTGCTCTTCAGTCATGCTAAAGCACAGACCATCTCAGTGCCCCACACTGCTTTGCTGCCACTTCTGTGGGCTACTTCTTGGGGAATGCATGGGGTTGTTTATTGACAGCTCTAATGTTAGAATTTAAATCACTTTTGCGTAGGCCTCCTGAAGTCTATTGGTTCATGAACTAAGGAATAACTAACAAGCTGCTGATGGATGATATTATGCTACATGTCCTCACATAGCCTAATGGGGCAGAATCTGTGCAGTGGTGTCAAACATAATGTAAAAATCGTGTCTAAATATAGATTTTAGAGGAATGGGAAAAGGCTTTTCTTTAATATCCTTAACAGTGACTTAACAAAAAAAGTGTCCCTGAGAATAAAAGGACACTTTTACTTATAAGAGAGTAAGCAGAAACTCAGAACATCTTGCTAGAATGAAGATTCAATTAAAACCCCACAGAGGATGCTATTATGAAAGAGTTATATACCAGACAGGCTCAATTTCTTCATAAACTGAGAGGAAAAAAACAGAGGAGTGATTTTTCAATTAGTTTCAGAATCACTTTGGAAGCTCTCTAGGAGCAGAAAAGAACCCCTCAACTGCACTGATATAACACTGAACCATACTGAAATGATAAACAGTTACAAATAGGTGTCTGAAAATAGATGTACCTGTTAGGCCACTGGGCTAGTTTTGTTGCTAGTGTAATTTCTCTGAAGTCAATAGTGCTATACAGCCATGTAATTCATTCATCATATTTTACCATCTACTCTTCATTTTTTGGAATAATCAGACGTATTGTGCGTGGTGGGCATATGGTGTAGTTGCAAACCAGAAGATCTGCCCTGAAACTATTTTTGGTTATTTCCCTCTTTCCTGTCACAGAATCAGAAATCTGTAACAACAAATACTTCATTAAAAGGCTATATCTACTCTTGTAGCTATTATGCTGAAGTAGCCAGGAATATTAATTCAGTACACACACTAAAAATCCTGTTTAGCATTTTTCATGACACCTGATGGTAGCGGCAGTTCATTAAAAAATGGTTCTATATGTTGTCCTGAATAGGAAATACAAGACTGGAAAATGAGCATAGACAGTCATCTAGCACTTACTTACCACTGACAAATGATAGAAAGGTAGATTTTTTTAACCCCTTTCTAACATAAAGCAGTAAACTATCCCAACTAATTAATTATTTTAAAGTTTCAGAAAAAAAAGCTTTCCATGAATCCTTCATGTATCTTTTAAAAGGTTTGTATTTAAGAAGGATAATATAAAAATTCTTCTAACATGACAATTAAATAAGCATACTTTTGCCGGCTACTCACTGGCAAAACCACTTTCCAGTATACCAGAGTGTATCATAGCACTGCTCTTCTGCTTAAGTGAGGGTATTTTTAATTTTTGAGGTTGTTTTATGAAGCACAAAACCCCATCCCTGTCAGAGAGAAATTTAACTATTCCCTCTCCTTATCTCCAGCTATGATGATCCCTACTCTTCCAGATTTACCTAGTATTTTAACAACAGTAGGAAACATCTTTGCCCTGTGCATTCCCTCTCCCCTGTCTGCTGCTTAATTGTATTTTTCCTTGAAACAGGGAGACAAAAGCACCTCTGTGCCAATTAGTTTTGCAGGCCTTTTTTTGGTAAGGGAATCAAGGCTAATTGAAACACACTCAGACAGTTGGGTTGCAGCCAGTCCTGTCAACACTAAGAAGGGTGAAAGGTAACAGATCAGTCCCTACCGAATAGGCAGAGAGGCACTCTAATAATCACTCTCATAATCTAACACTATCTCTATGCAGCATCTTATCATAGCTCTTCATAGCTTGGTGAAGTAACTATTCTTTGCTAGCAATGGAAATGTGTGCTAGAACATTTATCCATATTATTTATTTTAATAAAGAACCCTAGGAAATAAAGTATTCACATAGAAATAATCTTTCCAGTCCTAGCGAAGGATCACTGATAAAAGTCCCTTGTCTTAAAAATGCTTCCTTACAACTCTTGACTTATGCAAATTTAGAAGGTCCTTGGAAAGGTTTAAATCCTTTATAGTCTCAGAAGAAACCAAGTTTGGAAACTGTTATAACATAAATCAAATAATTTGTTGAAGAAGAAGTAGTTTAAGGCTACTGTCTCAGAGCTGGAAGATGTTGCGAAGGGTAATCACAACCGCTGTTTCTCATCAACATGCATTTTTTTGCCCATCATCATCTCAAACAAGATAGAATTACAGCTGAGTGCCTGATGTTTTCTTCTGCATGGGATCACCTTTCCCATTACTGACAGCAGCCTAACCAGAAACTTCCAGACAGGTTCAGACTAGTTCATTTGTATTATCCTCTGATTTTTGAAGCGGTCAGCTGTGGAAGGGCCAGAATGCCACAAGCAAGTCAGGAAATGTGCATCTGCCCCTAAAGGAAGGTTTCTTTCTGTGTAACAACACTTGCAGGCATAGCATGAACTATGTGCCAAAGCAGAAAAGCTGATGACTTCTCCACTTCCCATTTTATACAGCATCATTAGACATGTTCCCATTATTCACTGAACTATCAGGTCTGCAAGATTAGAATAACTGATAATTTGCTAACAAGTAGAGATCATTTAATTTACTTCAATCTCTGATAATACCTGCGCCCTTCCCATTACCACCCACATTCTCTGCAGGCTGGTGGGAGGATTGCACTAGTCAAATGGGAGATAGTGACCTATATCTCATAGTGAATTCGGTTTCTCACCAGAGACTTGCTCTGCCACAAGAGAAAAGAGAATTCATTCACTAATGCAGGAAGCATTTGCATGTGGCATTATATCATCTACAGAGAATGAACTTCATTAACATAACAAGTTCAGAACCAAAAAACCTTTAAAAAACATCTGAGCTCCTTTTTTTTTTTTTTTCCTAATGAAACATTATCATTGATTTACTTTCCTAGATGTATCCCCTTTTCAGAGTCTTATGGCCATCTTTAGTGTTTTATAGTAAGAAAAAAAATCTCAGGTTTTATTTCGTGGAGAACCTCATTTACTCGCACATTTTTTCCCAGGATTTTTTCCTTTTTCTCCAACAATATCCAGCACATGTAATAAAGAAGAATATCTGTCCAATATAATCTCATAAGTAAGACATTATTCGGTTAACAATTAACTATTAATGAAAGTGAAGATTCAAGGCTTTTTTGCTCTTTTCATTTCTGTTTCTGTGCAGTCATGGTAAATTTAGTAACAAGTGAGAACAGCTCAGCTTGTGCTGGGAGGCTAAGACAACTTTTAAAATGTATGCAATACATTTTTCCTGCTAAAATGGACAGGTTCAAATAATAGTGTGATGTGCTCACTTGGGCTTTCTTTTCCTAGCAGGTAATATAACTTGCACCTTTCTATAGCTTCATAAAATATTAAACCATTTTGGAGAAATATTTTCCTCAGCTCACTGGAGAGCTGAGTGGGAAGAAGACTAGAGAAAAACCCTGTTTGAAGATGATTCTTCATATGATCTCCCTGACTGTCTGCTTTCACATAGCTTTAGAATATATACATACATGGGAGTACTGAAGCAATTAATCTGACAGGTTCTTACCAAATTTTTATGAAAAAGGTACAAAGAGAACACAGTGGTGGGTGCAGGACAACACTTTTCAATAGGATGATACACAACATTTGATGGAAACAACAGGCAGTCCAATCATGACACAGTTTGGATTGATAATGGAAGCTTTTTTTCACAGGGGTAAATGGGGAAGACTGAAGACTGGATTTCTCAAATATGTCCTCCTGTGATGTCAACAAAGGAAGAAGTAAGTTTCCACAGAAAAGGTCTTCTGAAGAGAAAGAAGGGACTCAATTAATGACTTTCGGAAAAGGAAGATGTGGATGGACTGACTACCTCCACTCATTCACTCTCAGCTGTCAATCTGTTTAGTAAAGTGGAAGACCTAGAAATTTAGTATTAATCATTAGGGAAGCAGTATAAATGAGTCACATGAATAAATCTAAAGTCAAGACGAAATACTACTAAAAATAGCCACTATCCCCTTTCCCCTCCTCCATTCCCTATGAAATGAGTAGAAAAGAGAAAGGAAATGAGGCAGCAAAATAAACATAAGATGAAATGCAACATGGGAAGGAGATGATAGAAAAGGACTAGAAAGAAGTGATCTTTAATCACCAATGAATAACACAAAACCAACTAAACTCCTACCACCTGACCTTCAGTGAAGAAGACAAACAAGAAATCTCACATTCCTGAAGTGACAATTTTTGGATGTTGTTTTTTGTAGGTTTTTTTTTTCTGTTACTTCCTATCCAGCACTGCCACATAGCTTCTTTCCTGCAGTACCTGCCTCAACACCAGTTCACACCTTACACGTAACCTCTCATGCCAGCCTTGGAACCCAGCACTGAGACAACTCAATGAGAGTATGACCTCCTCAAACATCACTGGAGTGATGATTTGCTAAGTAAAATTCCAAAGGTGCAAGAGATCAGCACACCTTGCAGGATGGTAATTGTCTGCCATCAGCGCCATCAGGACATTTCCCACTGAATTCAGAGAGTAATGAAACAAATCCTATAAAAATGAGATTTGTGAATGCACTTTTTACAGAACAGTTTGTCCCATATTAGGGAGAAGCTACATCTTTGGCAGACTTACAGTAATGAAATTTTTCTGTGACCTTTTACTCTGTCTCTTTACATTACAAATAAATGTTAACATCCTACTAATTTGGATCAGTCTGGCCTTCCTAGACAATATTCTTGCAATACATGTAAAGCTTCTAAGATGACACAAAGTGGGTGGTTTTCTTTGTTCTGAAGCAGCCTATTTTCCAAATAATTATTCACTCTGATTCATCAGCCTACCAAAGAGATAAGCATGTATTGCCTGTAGCTGTTTATTTAGCTTTATTACAGGTAAGAAGGACAACAAGCAGCAATAAGTGAACAAATATTTGCTGAGACTCTTATGGACACTGCATAAGAGTTCATGATCACAACCATGAAGACATATGAACTTTAAACACATAAAGGCATGACAATGGAGATTATATATTAAGAGAACTAAATTACTCATGAGGTTGTTAATTTCATTCAGAATGTGCTAGGAAAGTTACAAGCACGTCTTCCATAAAGGTATTTGCCGTATCTATACAAATGTTTTTTAAAAATCCAAAGAAATTATTTGTCTTCTAAGAAAGATTTTCACTAGAATTTTTAGTTTTCATTAAATTTTCTGCAAAGAACTTATAGAAGAATAGTTTGACACATCTTGGAGGATAGAAACTGCATGTCAACAGTAGTAGATTTAGAGCTAGTTTAGCTACTGGCCAAAAGATTTTGCTATGTTTTTGTTCTAATTTTGCTCAAAAAGCAACCTAAAATTTTTGTCAAAACTCTGTGGTATAAGTTATTATTATAAAAGGCTGTTTCTGTAAAATACATCACTTTAGTAGATTTCCCCCTTTCCCCCCCTGCAATTACTTACAAGTCTTAATATTATAGAGACATAATGATTTATTCAGAATGAAAAGTTCATGCTTCCATCAGCTTTAAGGTTGAAGAATACTAATAATTTTATCTTTAATGACCTATTTGGAGACCTCAGTCATCAATATCTGCATGCTACCCATGCACAGATAAAAGGCCTTGTTGAATAAGAAAACACTTTTAAAAAACTTGTTTTATAGAATTTCCTCATTACAACAAAGAGTTTGCAGTTTTTCTGCAACTTACCAACTACATCTACAAGAGCAGAGCAGTCTATTGTCCCTCACTGCCTTCCAGAAGGCTAGAAAAATATCTGTATTCTTTTGAGAAGGGGGCTTTGTCCAGATCAGCTCTGCTGCCGTCCTCTGGAATTACTGCAGCATGGATAACACAGTTCAATAGCCCTAGTTCAAAAGCATTCATATTTTCAGATTATTTTGTTCCACTCCACATGATTTAATGCATGAAGGATAACACAAAGGCCTTGGGGAACTCTTCTATCTCCTTGGTGCTTGTGTGATACTTGCTATAATGGCAATGGGAGTTACATGTGTGCACCCAGGGAAGAATACACCATGGTTTTTAATATGATAAACAAGGGGCAACATAGAAATAACTCAGTTTTTTACTTTAGTGCAATCATGCAGTGTATATTTGAAGCACATAAACAGCAACAGGTTTTTAAAAAAATCACTACTCATTGAGCATTGTGGCTGTAAAATTCTCTACCCCTAAATAATTGGGCAATAATTTGAAATCTGATTAGACAGATTTGTTTTATGAAAATCAAGTTGATTAATCATTTCTTATTTATTAAAGATTTTTACCATAGTAACCATACCTAGCTATGATATATATTATTGACTGTATAAAAACATGTACATATGAGAGAGAGATAGATAGATAGATGATAGATAGATGATAGATAGATAGATAGATAGATAGATAGATAGATAGATAGATAGAGTGCATAGCTATATATACATACATGTGTATGTGGGGAGCTACATGGGACAGGACAATTAGGTGCTATTTTCTGCATGGGGACTGTGCTACTTGGAAGAAAACCTGCTGCCAAACCACATATATGGGAAACTGCTTTGGAGAATGGTTTCAAAATGGATGATACCACTGAATGATATCATGTGCATGTATGCATGCATACAAGAGACAGAACATATTAAATATTGGCTGAATTGCTTTGAATGATGAACTCTTTTCCTTAGAATGCTGGAAATTGTACTTTTATTATTCCAGCATGCAGGTAGATATATGTTTTTTAGGCATACTGACCTTTTCTAATTATGCTATTCCAACTTAAAGTGACTACGCTGTAAATCAGATACACACATGCACAGGTAAAATTAGAAAGAAACTGCATCCTTTGAAAGTGTTAAATACAGAGAAACTCTCAAGTAGAGAGATTCTTTCATCCAGTTACCAAGGCAAGGTCAGGGGTTAAACAAGATAAAGTGACTTCCTCTGTTTCTGAGAGAATTCTTTTCTCTGAAAGATACAAGATTACAAGATACAAAATTTTAATTTAATCCACTTTTAAGTTCATACCATTCTGTTAGAGAATTAGAAATAGGATCACAAGGCTATTAACAATAACATAAAAATCAAAAATATTAATGAGATCATCTGCTAATCTAAAACATGAATAGATGCATTTTTTTAAAAATCAAAACTGCCTTTTCACTACAAACTTTTTGCTAAAGAGATATTGACCCAAATGTGAAGAAACCCTGCAGAGCAATACCAAACTACACAATCTGGCAGTGCACATTCCTCAGTGGCCGCACACCAGGCTTTGTAACTTTACAATGCTGCCCTTTCACTTGTAAAACTTCACCCTTCCACTGCCCTTCTTCACCATCATCATATTGTTGCTGCAAGGATGTAGAGCTGACAACAATTAATAGTTCTTGGGAAAGGTAGAAACCTCCAGAGCTGCTGGGAGACTTAGAACTTCACTGGTTTCTCCGAAACAGACTCAGCAAGATAAGCTACACTTTAAAGTGGTTTTTCTTGTACCGTGCTCCTTTCTTTCATATAAGAAAGTCTCATATTTCAAAGTTTGATACTGATGAGAATATTTTCTTACTAACGGCGATTTAATTTTTATTCTGAGCTATGCATCATCTACATACAACGTCATTATGTCAAATAAGGGCCAATGCACAACAATGTAAATGAAACCTGGAAATGCCTTTTGCCCAGCTGATTCAGCCGATGATCAATAGACTTGGCATTGGTGTTTGTAACCTCTCAGAACTGAAACTTGATACTTGGCAGTTTGGGGATGCTTCTGAGATCACTGCAAAGAGAACAGCTCCTAAACTTTTTCAAACCATGATTGTAATCCACAGGAGAAAAAAGCCGTCAGCCTCAGAAGGACTGAATGACATACACTGTCTGAAAGTTTACCCACTGGAAAATAAGATTTTCTTATTCTTTATCAAAGAAAGCAACATTTGAATGTTACTAACATGAAATTTATAAGTAACACCTACCCAACAAACACATTGGCAAACTTCACATTATTCCAGTTGGAATTCCTACACTGATTCCAATTTGGAAAACAAAAAGTATGATACATCTTTTTTCCCCTCTAAGTCTTCATCCCCGAACCAAGTTTTTTGCCATCTACTGGAATAGAAGAAATTATTTCCAGCTTTGCTATTTATTTTCATTTCCTTTCCAGTTTTCCTATTTTTTTGTGTGTGCTATTTTTTTGTCACTGCTTATTTAACTTATCCAAATCACATCAAGTTTTTAAGAATAACAGAATGCAAAATGAAAAAAAGATCAATAAAGAACAACCATGAAAAAAAGCACAGGTACAATTAACTCTAATGAAAAGCAAAACAGCAAAAGAGAAAAATAATAAGAGATTGTAAAACTGGAAGGGGTGTTGAAAACTAAGAAAAATGAATTTTGATCTAATGAATTTATATAATTTTCTATAGAATATGCACAGTGTTGGAGAAAAAGACAAGGAAGACATTTCCAAACTTCTTCATTTAAATAGGAAAAAAAATTGAAAAAGAAAAAAGGAAAGATGTACAGGAGTTTAAAAGCATGCCCCATCACTTTTAGAGCTAACATCCTTCACAAGAGAACCATTATAATTTACTACCACTATGGCTTACAGAGTTTCTCCAGTTTAGGATGATTACTTGCAGTGTAAACCACCAACCTCGGCAAAATACTGAAAGACATGTAATAACACAAATAGAGTCTTACCAATCATCCCTTTCTCACAGCCTTTTCTTTCCCAAGAAAATATATTGGAGATGATGCAAGCTTTCTGGAATCTAGGTACTAAGAATGAGGAGAAGGCTTTCCCTGCCTATGTAGGGCTACAAAAAATAAACTTTGACCTACCTGATCTACCTTGTTTGCTGTAGTAGAATTCAGTGCTGAACAGTCTGTCATTCCACAGTTTCACAGTAAGCACCACACATTAATCCTGACTTTTAATTGGCAGAACTAAAAAGATTGCTAAAATAGATGGAAACCTGTAACTTATTGCACTGCTTTTGCCTTACCTGCAACATCTGCATGCAGCACCTCATCTGCAAATTAAGCCTTTCACTCAAAAAAACCCAAAACATATTTATAGACTGATTCTCAGTTTTACTGATAGTTTCACTAAAACGATTTCTTTGCATTGTCATAGAAGTAAATATAGATTTGTTTCTAGTAGATACATATCCCCCTATCACATCATATCAGATTCTTTACGATTATACAAAGGCCATGGGGCTTTTTGTAAGAGCTGGATTAGTTAGAAATTATCCATGTTCAGTAGATAAAGCCAGCTCCAAACTAGTGAATGTATTACCTGTGACATAAAACCAACAAGCCTGTATTTTGACTTTTTGTGGTTTCAGTGTTACAGCTTTAAGGCATTATTCTCTGTATAATGAATGTATATTTGCAGCTATCTTGATATGTGTCGAAATCAAATAATACTCTACCAAAAAAGGAGGGGCAACCAAGGCATAAACATGCACAAAACCTGTGCTGGAGCTGATGAGCAAACCAAGATCACGGTGGACAGTGACATGGTCTAACTCCTATTCCGGAGGTCTGGGCAGAACTCTGCTTATGCTTAGCCTGCTTTCATACCCAAGACAATAGGAGACTTACTGTGCCCTTATTCCCTCCTTCTAGTAATTTGGAGATTAGGGAGGTAATTCAAAGTAAAAAAGACATGGGTCAAATATTCTCCATTTTACAAGGAGACTTCAAACCAGATTTCCCAAGAATGAATGTTGTCTAACAAGCCTGAAGCCACTCTAGGACTTTCAGCATTCTCCATCTACCCAATTCTAGCCAGTTCAGTGTAAAGGTTAGAAGTCCAAACTTTTGAGGGAAGAGATAAAGAACAAATGTGACTGTGACTCTGCATTTTAGTGACTGCTTTAAGCACAGAAGGAGGCAAGCCCTGTCTTCTGTTCCCTTTTTTTTATCTAGCAAATATTTAATCATACCAGTATTTGGTATTTTTTACTTAGTTACTAACAATTAATAATTCTTTTAGAAAATTATAACCAAATACATTAAAAAAGTACTCATTTTCATTTACAAGCAAAAAACCATCTCCCACTGAGTACCTCATCTCATTTTATGCCGAAGTTCCTGAACAGAATTTCATTCCATCTTTTAATGGTTAATATATTTCAGAGAATTAAGAATTAATTTTACTCTTGTTAATGATTATTAATAAACATATACCCCATAGCATATATATAATGCACCAAATTTGACATACTGTTTATGACAGAGGCCTTATTTTGTCAACTATTTTATGATCTTGCACCTCAGAGGACATTTGGTGGCACCATTCACACTTGGGCTAAGGAACTAGAAGAAAAGTTTTATGGCCACATGGTCCTGTCCTGTGCATCAAAAGTCTGCAGATGCCACCTCCTAAGTCATGGCATTTTAAGGCACAATGTAGAGAAACCCAAATAGCTTCCTGAAGCCTACAATGGTTATGGCTACTATGTGATGATGGCACACTGTTTCCAATACCTGATCTGGCTCACTTCCAGCTAGCTCTTCATGATATGCACCATAGATATCCTTATTTGCTGCTCTGGTTTCCAAGAGGGCTATGTGATCAAGAGAGAAATCAGATGCTCATGAGAATGCTCTTTATAGAGGCTGACAATATGGAGGTGCTCGGGTAAAATGTCTACGAGTGTGGTAATTTCTTAAAGGTGAGTGCACCTTGGCATATTTGTGGTTGTGGTCAGAAAAAATGTGTGTTGGAAGCTGCCTGCTCCAAAGGCAGAAGATTCCAGGGCAGAGCTTCAACCCTCTCCAAAGATCATTCTTCTCCCAGCCTACTCCCCAAGCTGTTTGACAAGACCACGTTTATCCAAGTAAACTACTGTTCTTCCTCTCTTATGTGCCCCCCTCTTTGGTACTACTTCCGTGGCAGGTATTTCACCTCTGCTATTCCGGCAAGAGGAGCACAACCGAAAGGAAAGGGTTAAAATTTAAGTACGTGGGAGTTCATCTTGAATGAGTGTTACAAGATTAGACAGATGCACTTTTGCTTTATTTAATGTTATTATGTGATACGGCAAGTCATAGAAAGAAAAGCAATTAAAGAACCAGGAACATTTTGTTCATTTATGCTACTCTGCTGAAGGAAAGTTTTTTTCCTGGATCTTTGCCTTTGTGAATATATTACATCTATCCTGGACTGCAGTGCAAATGCTTAGAGAAATAACTAATATGCTAAGTTAGGAGAATTGCCTTTTTCATTGCGTAAACAACCTTCAAGCACTGTTTTGTAGAACTTATGCACAAATGTTCTAAAATAACAGGGTACCATTTAATAGACTTAATATTGTTTGTCATTGATGGAGTCAAGCCAAATGTAAACAGATTAGTTCTCTGAAAATCTCTCAGGAGTTAGGTTTGTCCTCAAAAAAGGAAGTCATGAGTGCTATAAGCCCTTATGGGAAGAAAGAAAGGACAAGATGAGAAACAAAGTATAGTTGCATTCTGGGCAGCTCTAGTGGTCTGAAATCTCAGTCAGGGAGGTCTCAGGCAGAGCTCAGTGTCACACTTACTAACAGCAAGCTACCAGAAAAGCATTCTGGAACCACAGATGTAAACCCAACAGCTATCCAAAACAAAAATATAGCTGTCCACGCTCATTGAAATCTGAAAGCTTCAAGATGACATACTCATGGTCACATTAATAAGACTCAAGATGACAACGTATAACCAGACAGGACTCGTTCAGGCCCTTCTACATTCCTCATGCATTTGCTGCGCTGCAATAGTGCACTCATTGCTGGATGGTAGCTGTCATTTTCTGACATCCTGAGATCTCAGTCCTCTCCAGGCAGAAACTGACACTGAACTTGACCCTTTTCTTTTCTCACCTAAGTAGAAATGAACACAGTGCCATGTCCTGTGCAGTTATTTATCCAAGGCACGTTCAGTTTGAGCAAGTGTCCATAGATTCATTTGTCCATAGGGACCTTTGGCTCCCTTCCTGCAGTGAGACAAGTAAATGGACGTCCAAGCATTTGAACGGATCCCCATAGACAGAGCAGATGTGGGTACAACCTAGAACAGAAACACTGCGAGCCAAAGAACACGTGGGTATTTTTCACACACCTACCACAGAAATATCACCCCACACAAGGAAATAGAAAAACGTCATCCACAACAAGGAATGAGAAAAACATACAGTCATGGAAGTACACTAAGCATGAAAAAAGTATTAAAGAAATAATAGTAGAAATATTATCTAAAATCTTTTTCCATTTTACAGGTATCTTACAGATAATACTTCAGAGCTGCTGAATTGTTTGGCATTTCTTCTAGCTACATTTTGACTTCAAAATAGCACATAAAATACTGTTGAGCAAATGCATATATATGTACATATATATATATATACACACACACACACATATATATATATACAGCTAGGTGTTACTGTCAGTAAACACTGACAGTAAAAACTGTAAAACTTTTACTGTCAGTAAAAACTGTAAAAACAGTAAAATTCATAGAAGTCACAGTAAGAAGATTTTAACTTCTCTAAAAAGAGTGTTAAGGAAGAAATTTTATTAAAAAAAGGCCATCACTAAAAAAACTTAGCCATATTGTATGAAATATACTTTATAGAAGTTTAGCACAAGCATTGTAATATTTCATGACTATCACTGTAGAAGTAATCAGTGCTAGATTGTCTGTAAACTGAAATTTAGGTCATTAAAAGCACAAGATATAATGAGCAGTCAAGAGTCATTCTATTGCAGCATTAGTAACATATTGCTAAAATAGATCTAAGTCACAACTTGGTTATTATACCTTCGCCTATTTTATACCATTCATTCTTGTTTCAAGCACAAAATCTATTTAACAATTACAAGTACTTACATAATCAGACTTCATTACTGCCTTTACAGTAGGTGGTGTACATTCCTATATTCAAATTAATAAAATTGTGCAAGAAATCATTTCTTTTTCAGACAATGCCTTTCCTGAACACATGCAAGCAGTTTAGTAAGTACGGTATTTCATGAGATTAAAGAGCTAGAGATAATCCAGGAAACTGCAAATAAAATAACAAGATTAAGTTATAGTTAGCCCAGTGGACTGAAGTAAATTTAGCTCACTCTGTTGGGCTAAAATGCATGTAAAAGCTTTTACTTTCACTAAACCTTATTCCTGAAAGCTTCTTTACATTAATATCATAGAATATCACAAACTGAAAATACTTTAATAAAAATAAATATATCTAGGATGGAAAAAAGGGATTTAAAAAATAAATTACATTTCTATTGATCTACGGATTTGAGAATCGGAGTAGCATTTTCTAATACTCAGACTTGGAGTAATCTTTCATGCCTTGTTTACTGGGGTATGGCAGTAAACATTTTTTATTGTTCTTTTGTTTGATAGCTGTTCATCAGAGACAATAATGCCTCACAGAAACAGAAAACTTTGTAACCAGGAAGTCAAAAGAAAATTCTTAAATTTCTATGAAATACGCCATCTTGACATACATATATACAAATCTACATAAATATATTTTCATGTAATAAATATGAAGTGTTAGTTGATGTCTTAATTTAGGAAAGGCAAACTCTTGGCGTACCAACCAAGATATCTCCTTCTTTCAGAAGTGCCTTGTTTTCTCCAAATCAGTTAAGAATATTGTTCTATCCCACTACCTTCCTGCCTCCTTGGCTCTTACTGATTTTCCTTTACTTAGTAGAGCTTACAGTGCTTAGGCACCAGACAGCCGACCTCTTCTTAAGACAGAATTCCTACTGATTAATCGTCAGGGACTGAAATGGTTCATGCTTTAAACTTTTTAATGAAGAAGTTTTGCGCATTATAGCAAAAACTGAATAAAGAAGCTACAACCACGGAAGCCCACCCCTCCCTGAAGATGCCTGTGGACTGTGAGTTAAGATGCCTAGATAAAATAAAGGTGACACTATTGTTCAATCATCCCAGGTTTAGGGAGAAGTAAACAATGCTGAGGGAAAAGAAGGCATCCACAAGAAAGCCAAAACCAGCAGAAAATCATCCCTGGCTGGGCTTGGGGTGGGGGAGGCCATAACCCACCCAGGCCAGGTTTGCACAGACTTCCCCCCCGCCCTCAACAAAGAGGGGAGGAGGAGAGTTTTGGGTGTGTGGCAAAACCTCTGTCAGAGGCACTGAACACCCATCCTCCCTTATATAAACTGGCCCAGCTGTGGAACCCCCAATCCCGGGAAGGCCACGTCCATGGGACATTCATGCGAGAGGCAGCTGAGGGGGTGTCAGAATCCATCAAAGACCCCCCTGGGAGAGATACTTGGGCATTCCCACCTCGCCCGAACTTATATTAATCCATTGGGTTCTATGTTTTTCGGGGGCACCCTCACCACCAAGAAGACCAGATGGAATGGATCATCGGGACGCTGGTGGGATCCGTGGAGTGGTGATATTTTCTTCAATCCATCTCTGTCACTCTCTTTCTGTCCCCCCCCAACTGTTTTCTCTTTCATTCTTTCTCTTTCTCTCTCTCTCTCTCACATTTACTGTTACATAAAATCCATATTACTGAATTTGACATACGGTCTCATTTGCACCTTAATTCGGGTAGAGGCATTTCTAATAATTTTAAGAACTGGACCATAACATCAATCTATGTATCTAGTATGAAAACTTACATAGCTGCTCGCTGATTAGGAAAGTCACTTGTGTATACTAAAAGAAGGAATCACAAAAACATTGAAAAACAAATAACCTGTATCATTTGCTCTGTAATCATTAGCAGAAGGCACTATTAAGAGGCGATAAAAATTTACCTGGTTTTAATAAGGAACTTATAGGTTCTTTTTTTTAAGAAGCAAAACATAACAACAGAAATACCCATAAATACATTTATGCACATTCAGCAGAAATCTTCAAGGCTATGCGTCTTGCAAAACTTTTTAACTACAACTGAAAAGCAGAAGATTGGTTATAAGACCATCATTAAAATTAAACATTCTAACCAAGTAATGCATTGCCAAACACAGAAATGTCTGGTGGGTCACAACTACAACTATAAAATAATAATTCTGTAAAATTTAATCTCTATAATTTAAGTTAACTTAAAAAAGAGAAAACAAAAGGAAGATTTGGACATAGGTCCTGCCACCAATGTTTGATGCCTCTCTTTCCAAGGATATCTCCCTGTGTAAACTTGACAGAGTGAATGCTTGGGGTTGGATCTCTCGGTCATGCCAGGGCCTTACTCCCAGCATGGATTCAGATGCCCTTCTGGCAGCTTAGTCATGCCAGGGAGAAAGAGGACAAGGTGTCCTTTCCGTGCCGTGGCATCACTAAAAACTCAAGTTTTGTCTTCAAATTGGCCTCGATGCTTAAGTGTACGCACGTTGGCAGACCTGCCCAGGTGCCACTGTGGGTATGGTCGGGTATATGGTTATTTACAAATCTGGGGGCAGCAGCCTAAGACCTCACTATTGAAGGAATACCTCACAGTCCTGCTGTAGCCACTAAACATGCATGGACAGCTGGTAGCCAAGCATTTGGCTGGAACACGCTGCCCAGCAAGCCAAGGGAGCAGCTGGCAGAAATGAAACACACTGCATGAATACAGGTATCATGACCAAAGACTGCTCCAACAGCTACCAAAAGTTAAAAGAAATCTCCACAGAAGTCACAATCCTTCAACTCACTAGTTTTGTCAGTTCTAGCTACTTAGAGTCTTTTATAGATAGGTAGATAGATGAAAACATATTGCTTGGTAGTATTTATATGACTAATGTATTTACATGTATAAATTTATATAAATGACAAATATAAGAGATCAATAGTTATTACTTTTACCATGCAATACATGATAAAGATAGACTGTTTTCCAAGAGAAAAAAAAGCACACAAAACTGAGATGGCAAGTAAAAATTTCACAGTGAATTCCTGTAATTTATTTTCATAACTACAGCTCTCAAATACTGCTAATAAAATTACCAGTCATTCATGCTCTTATTACACAGTGGTTAACAGAGACTTGAGAAATGCATACACTACATGTAAACTGCCTTTAATAAAAGCAATTACAGAGTTGAATGAATATTGGCTACTACCACCTATGAGTACAGGGACATCTGGTGGACAATATTGTTATTTGATGTATTTTCACTAGCCATTTTTCCTCCAAAACTCTACGGAGTACAAATTCAACCTATTCAATGGCCTACACTTCGGAAATACTGCATACTTTTACGTTGCTAAGTGATCTTTGACATGTACACCTTACAATAAATTAATCTTAAATTAATATTTAGTTAACGGAGATAACTTTTTTATTGTCTTTAAGCAAACATTAATTTAGCTTCGGTTAGTCACAATTCATGTGGCAAAGATTACCCTTTTCAAAGTGAAAAAATATTTTTTCTGTACCACTTTGTCAAGACCAACAAAATTTAATCTTGGACTTCAAAGTATATTTGGGTCATGAGTTTAAATAGGATTTTTCAGAAATCAGTTATATCATAATTTAATTCCAGGTCTGTAAGTACTTGGGTGTAAGTGCTTCACAATAATCCCTACAGCAACCGGAATCCAGAAGTCCATGGAATACTGCAAATGCAAGGCAATCCTATACCAAAAGCAGGAATTCTCTATAGTTGTTTTATCCCAGTTTAACACAAGCAAATAAGAAAATAGGTGCACTCACAGTGAGCCAAAGCAGTTACTTGCCATGAACAAGATAAATAGAAACACCCAAAAACCTCAACTACAAAACCACAAAGAAACAAATCAACAAGAAAACCAACACCACTGGACCAAAAAAACTAATTAAATCAGAGTCGAGAACACCTGCCATATTGTCTTAGTATAGGGTGAGAAGATGCACATTACAGTTCAAGAAAATTTCCAATATCCACAACATTATGAGAGATCTGGGCAAAAAATAGCATTCACAGCAAAGGGGAAGACTATCAAGGGAACCAAAGAGAAGTGTAGGCTACAAAATATGTAAAAATAGAGAGGAAAAAGAAAACAGTAAAGTGGTTTGAGACTACAAGACTAAAGGAAGGACCAAGCAACAAAGGTAAAAAGAAAGAAGTAGAAGGTGGTTAAAAAGCAAAGGCAAGCCAAGACCCTGGTGACAACCGGACAAAAGGGGCCACACTTATAGAAGGTAGAACAGTAGAGCATGACAAGAATGAGAATGTGTGAGAAAAAGGGATGAGTTCACGGGCAGAAGTGTGCAGAAGACCAATAAGGCACTCCAAGAAGGAAAGAAGAACTTCACTTCCAATGGCTATATGGGGGCATGACCAAGGAAGATGTGCTTTTTAAAGCATTTTTCCAAGTTTAAATTGATTATGAACGATTTTGGATAAGATTAGATATTTGCCCTATCGTAGCCTGAAACTCAAACACATGTTAAAAAAAAAGACGAGAAAAGTGTTGGATAAGGAAAGGATATGACTGGCACACAGCAGTGAGAGAGAGAGAGTAGATGAAGGAACAGAATCATTGGGGATTAGTTGAATGGATGGTGAAACAAATATTTTAAGTAGGCACTACAGACTAGATAATTTGGGGACAAGTACTTCAGCAAACTTATCACAGGAATGAAAGAGAAGGATAAAAAGAGGTAGAGGATACTGCATGGGAAGCACCAAATGGTTGGCTAAAACAGAAAAGAATGAAAAAAAAAAGGATGTATGAAAAATGCAGCTTTGTTCTGAACCACTGCTTTTGAATACATTACATGCCTGATTAACTGGAGAAAAATACACATTTTATGCTGGGCAACACAAAGCAGTATCAAGCAGTTAGGACTCTTATTCTCATAAGTTTCACATCAATTCACATCAGTAGTATTAAGTTGTAAGTCCCAGTAGAAAATACCATTCAGGAAAGAATGAACAATGCAGAAGTAATGTAATGCAAGTTTGGCTGAAATGATTGTCTAGTTGACAGTGTTTTTAAGTAAATGACTCCTGAATATACATTCAATTTTTAGAAGACAGATAATAACAGTGTACAAAATTCACTGAAGTTTTATTTATTCCTTTCTGTTTATGTAACTTTTCTGATATTTCCTCTGAAAAACAACTTCAGCCTTTCCACTTTACCAGAGAAAGCTCATGGACTGAATGTGGTCTTGCCTCCCTGTACAAAAACATGTGTCTGAATTTTTACTTTATAGTGTTTCCTTAATTTTTTTTTTTCTCTTGCAAGGGTGCAGAAACTCCCTGCTATCTATATCTTGTATGAGCAATTCAGTATAAACTTATCAAGATAATCTGTGTTGAGACTCATGCTGATGCACTGCCTCCTGATTTTGTACAGACTATTAGTAAAAGAACAGCCAAGAATAGCTTCCTTCTCCTGCTCCTGTGCCCAGAATTTCTTGTCAGCTTTTTAGTTTTATACCACTGAGAAATACTATATTGCTGATAATCTCACTAAAGGACAACGTACTGAAGACCTGAAGATTGATTTACTTCAGAATAAGCAACAGATATGTGGTAGAGCATTATATTGCACGTGAGAGACCCCAGTTCAGGTCCCTGATCTGTATATGCTTCAGGATGAAGAGTTATTGCTTTGTCCTCATATGCCACATGATAAATTGAATGACTAGACGTCCAAACAAACCTTTTACTAGCAACGTTACAGATTCCACTCACCTGAACTAATTCAATAAAATCTAATCTGGAAAGGAGAGCAAAACATTTCAGTGTCTAAAAGAGACTTAGCCCTGCAACTCCCATATACTGAAGGCAAGACCAATCTCAAGTGCACTGAAAACATCCCCTCCATAAGCCTATCTCAGCTCTAGCCTACAATTTAAATTAAAAACACCAAATAAGCTGACTTGGGTGATTTAACCAATTTCCCCCCTGTGACTCTTGGCTCCTACCAGGATGTGACAAAAGAAGTGCTGGAACCTGAGAGCCCATTGTAGCTGTATGCCTTGAGCCTTGGGATTTTTGTGACACATGACTTTCATTCTTCCTTACCTCCCAGTTAAAAGGTTTAAATAGTTTCATTTTACCCCAGTGAAATTTTTTTTACCTCAAAATTCTTTAAAAAGGGAATTAATTTTCAATCTCTGCCTTGAGTTTTTGACTCAGAAGACTTCATCCATTTCAGCGGTTCTTGATCAGCAGCCTGTACAGCTCAACTGCTACAAGGAATGTGTGATCCACTCCATAACTAACGAGCTGTTAGAGAGCTGTTTGGCAGCTGATGTGATATCAAAGTGAAGGTATTTTTGTATTGCATCACCCTCAAGGTAATTTTGAAAGAAATCCACAATTAAAGGAAAGGGCAAGAAAAAGAAAGCCAATGGTAGCGGCAGAGTCTGTCAACCTCCAGGCAGAATAAAATCTAGGAAAGCAAAGATGTAGTGTCTATGTTAAAGTAGACAAGCCAAGAAAATAAATTGCTATGTACTGGAGCCAAAGATTATAGTAAATGCCTTTCTATTACAACTCAAGAAACTACAATAGTAGTAACATGGCCAAAAGAGCAAAGATCAATAGCAGTAGACCACTGGATGGGGAGGGTTATAACAACATTATGACAAAGAAAAGCTAGCAGCCTTTGCCAAACTTTGCTTGACAAAGGCTAGGATCACTGGGACTGGCAACACATGAGACATTAATGAGGCCACATTGATTGAACAGTCCTTTTAAACATCAGATACGTATTTCTGAAGTATTTAATTTCTTCAGTGATTGATCACAAAATATGAATATGCAGCATGCCAAAAGCACTGTATTTTTTGTTTAAAGTCTCTTACCTTTAAAGAAGAGAATTTATAGGGCTGTGCTCATAACAGATAAGGACTGGACAACTGGCAGCTCACGAGTCAAAGGGGGCATACAAGGAAATTCTGACTAGCCCCTGGAACAACCTGCAGCCTTATGCCAAGCCTGTTTTACAATCCACTGAAAGATAATGGTAGAAAGCAAAAGTCAATTTGATGTGGGCCAAGAGAAAGTACCGACAGACATTGAACAGACTTGGCTGGCCAGCCAAACTACTTTCTTCTGTAGCATTGCAGAAGAAGAAAGATCAATTACATGAGAAAGGGCTTGACTGTGGCAATGACAGTTGGGAACATCCAAGTCTGGCCTAGAAATACACTCCCTGGCCTAGAAATACAGTCAGCGTTCAGTTGTCCTTGGATTTCAGTTTAATGGCACATGAATATGGAGACACCAAAGCTGCCCTTAGGCATTAGAAGCTCAGAGTCAGAGGGATACCATAACTCAGCATTGATATTGATGCTCCTCAAACTCTACAATATACTCCCCAGCACTGGAACGCTAAAGGATTTTTTTGTTAGAGACGGCCAGCTCTGTGCATTTATGCTATGCCTTGGATAGCAAGCCCTGAAAGATGTGAGTGCCCTCTCTGTGCCCAGCACATCTATTTCATGTACCTCACTCTCTGCAACCACCTGACACGATGTTGTAGCCAGATGGGGGTCAGTCTCTTCTCCCAGGCAATCAGCAACAGGATAAGAGGACACAGACTTAAGCTGCAGCAGGGGAAGTTTAGGCTGGACATTAGGAAGAAATTCTTCACAGAAGGGGGGACTGGGCATTGGAATGTGCTGTCCAGGGAGGTGGTGGAGTCACCATCCCTGCAGGTGTTTAAGAAAAGACTGAATGTGGCACTCAGTGCCATGGTCTGGTTGACAAGGTGGTGTTCGGTCATAGGTCGGACTTGATGATCTCAGAGGTCTTTTCCAACCTAGTTAATTCTGTGATTCTGTGATGGTCTTAATATGTTATATCATAGTTTTACATTACATTATAAGAGTTTTTTTCATTATCTACAACATTCTTTAGTCCCTTACTTTGAATAATGAAAAATTGAATATAAAAACATCCTACTCATAACACCCAAACAGAAATAAATACGACACTTGAAAATAAACTGCCTATGTCTACCTTTTTTTAATGTATTTATCACCACAACGAAGATATGCTATTCAAACTGAATAATATTATTGTCAGGCTGAATCTTGTATATTTTTAAAACCGATAGTGTAAATCCATTTTTTTGTTAAAATTTTTCCTAAAGTATTTTATTAAAAAAACCCTGATCATTTTGCCATAGGCATACCTCTTTGGCAGAGTAAGCTTTTAGCTCAAGTCTCACATTAATTTCAGCATTTATAAAATGCTCTCATTTTACAGGAGTGATGCAAAACATTTATTTTGCCCATCTTCGTAATGAATTAGATCACTATTAAAGATGATAGGAGTTTAAATTACTATGTCTAAATACAAGAAAAGTGAAAAAATCCACAAAATGGTATTTTCTTCAGTGTTCCCTTGTTCCTACTGACATGAAGGACTGGGCATAGAATGAACTGCCTAAAAATGGTTCTCAGAATCTCCACCTTTGAAAGAGGAAATAGGCTCACTGACAGGTACTGTAAGGAATAGACCACCTTACTTTTGTAACAGTCCCATACAGACATTTGAAGCATTTGGAATTGTTTGGGCAATTCAATACTTAATTCTATAAACACATTAGTATTCCAGCATGCTTGCTGAGCAAGTTAAAGTAGAACGCAAATAACTTTCATTGACCAGAGAAAGAGAGTAACTAAAATAGAAAAAAAAAAAACCCGAACATGACTAAAGTAGCACTGTTCTGCAAGTATTTTTAATGGATCAGGCCGTCAGCCTTCTAAAATTAATTAATGCTTTAATGAAAGTTGTCTGCTATCTGACCAGCAAATCTAGTTTTTCTAATATCCAGCTACCCTGGCTTTCAATTAAGACTCAAAGAGCCAAGAACTGATGAAAAGGACATCATAAATGATTTATGGATGTCCTACTTTTGTGTATGGTACATTAATTATTCTACTTAATGCATCCATATGGTTTTCTAATTCATTCATTACCAAAAGCCTCACATTACAGTTATTTCATTAAAGTTTATATCCATTTTCAGGCAGATTCTTATGAAGTATATTTAAAAATTAAAGCTACAATCAAATTTTTTATTTGGTCTATGGATTTCATATCATATATCTATCTATTCAATTATTGCCCTATTACCTATTTCTAGAGGAGTCAGTTGCTGTTGTTTTGTTTTGGGTTATTTTTTATTAGTATCTTGATCAGCATTCAAGAGGTTTCTTGCTATTTCATTATTTGTGTGATCTTTTACATATGCAGTTTATCTTTCCCTCTTTGCCCAATTCCAGTCTGTATTCACTTGTTCCAACCACAAATGTATACAGCATGCCAGAGGGGTGCTCCTACAGCTATTGGCCAACTTCCCTTCTCCCACCACAGCCCTCCTTTAATGGGGATTCTACCAGGGTCAATCTAGACAGCCTTAAAACTGAGCGTATGTCAGAGTAGCCAGTGGACAAAGGGGAGAGGTCTTTAACTAATGTAGCTACAGTTAAAACAGAAAACAGTGGAAGAAAGGGAGTACTTTTAATTTTCAAGTTAATTTCTATTGCCTGCTTACACTTTTATTGTTACTAATTAGGCAGAGCCACGGCATACTGTAACACCGTTTCAGAGAAAGCCTGCGAGAAAGGTTTTGGGGACAATGTCTGCTTCATGCTTATTTTTCATCATCAGCTTATGACAAGGAATATAATTTCTACACTGTTTCAGTTTTACTTTGTCTAAAGAATATGAAGGCTCTAACAGTGCAGTATTTAAGGTCATTCTTCCACTCACCCAAAACATTTGTGTTTTAAAGACCTGTCAGCTCAAAAGACTGCACCACTATAAAACTACGTGTTACAGTACCTGAAAATAAACTGTTACAACATGAAATTACTTTTCTACATGAAATTGAAATATCATATCCACTCGTAAAGATTAGCCTCCAGAGCTGTGTTCTTAATTAGACAACATACCATGTGTTGCATGAAGAAAGCATATTAGCAACAATTTGGCTAAACAAAGCAGAAAGCTGTAAGTGTTACCAGAACACCACAGGATGATAAAAGAAGTTATCCTTACTTCCCTGAGTGTGTTTTCAAAAAGAAAACAAAATTACAGGTACAATTAATACCAGCAAAAAGGTAACCTCTTATTCTGAAAGTACCAACAGAAAAATGGGGAAAAAAAATGAAATTCAAGTTAATCAGTGACATTGCAGAAATTTGGTTTAGCATATTGTAAATGTAGAAATTTTGATTTTTATTGTCATTGATTTCTACGCTACAGTTTATTACACAATGACTGTTCCCAAGGAGAACATGTGATCTCAGCGAAATTTGTACAAAGCAGACATTCCACTATTATTCTCCAACAGCTAATAAAGGTTGAAATGTAAATCTGTTACAATTCATGTTTAAATAAACATTGACATAACATGTGCAGTCAACCACCTTTCTACACTATTAAACATTATTATTTTAGAAGTCTTGATATATACCCCCAACACTTTTCATGATGCGTCTACCCTATACTCAATTTAAAGCACTGTATCCGCTAAAAGAATTTTCTACCAGTTTACTGTGGTGCAGAGACAAGTAAGAATTAGCTCCATTACAAACTGTCAGTCATGGCTGACCTTCAAAGGAAGGACAGTGAAACATCACTTAAATGCTTTCAGCAACAAGAAAAAAGACAAAGAATTTGTTCCTCTCTGCTTACTTCCCTGGGCTATTCCCCTTTCCATGAACCATTTTGATACTGAGGTGACTGAAAAAACATTATTCACCTGAGAGCTATGCTATCACATTTAAACCCCAGTATCATCTGAGCCCGTGCATTTAATTTCAGAATCCAGTATTTATTTTTTGCAAAAGAGATGCCGAAGTGCAGTAATGCTAGACCTAGGAAGCATTTTAAAAAGTGAGTTCAGATTATCATCTTCTGCTCCCAAATACTGTTTGGATGATTCAAAAATTTGAAACTGTGTTTTAAAATATCACATAATAATGTCATGATGATAGAAAAATAATGTGGATTTTTTTATTTTTCAAAAGCATTTTTTATAAGGCTTAATATTTAACGGGTTACACATAGGAACACATTATGAACCATTTATTAAGGAACTTTATAGAAGCTGTCACTTTTCCTAACAACTAAGTCAGAAGTGAAGAAACAAAAGGATTATTCCAGAAGCTGAACTGCCAGATCCAACAAAACACTGACTGATAATGAAACACATGCTCTCTTGCTGTCTTCTATCTGAACACTCTTTATCTGCCTTTTAAATGTTACTGTAGGGGACTTGGGTTTTCACAAAGATAGTTCTCCAAGGGTGCTAAAAGAATTTTTAAGAAGAAGCAGTGCTTCTTCATTCTTTATTCCTGAACATTATCAACACAATGCACAGATTTATTGCAGGAAGTAGTCACGGATTTTCTATTGGTGGGTCTAGTGATTGTGTGACTGTAGTGACGGCACCTGTAACTCTGCATGCCAGGAAACTTACCCTTTCCGTAGTCAAACTGAGGCAGTAACAGGTTTCCATTCACTTGTAAGATGAAAAGAGAACACTGACAGAGGAAGAGCAACCTCCTGAACTTCTGAAATACAAGCCTTTCTGTACTGCTCTGGGTAACGGAGCCAGTGCAGTTCCAACCAGTGAGGAGTCCTCTGAAACCAAATGCCGAAACACCCAAAGTGCAGTTTGGACACTGTCCTAAAAAAGCCAAAGAGCTTCTACTGTTGTCTAAATCTCTGCGTCTTTTCTTCTGGAACTCAGTACAGCATGGCACAGAAATAGTATAGAAGCCTTTTTCAATCAGACAAATAAATGGGGCCACGTAAGAAACAAGTAGGCAGCGGGTGTCGGGGGGTTTTGTTGTTTGTTTGAGGGAGGGGGGGTTACCTCTTTTGGAGACCAAACCAAAACACATACAAGAAATTTGTACTGGATCAGCCCAAGAACAACGCTTCTCTGAATTTTCACTTAGCTGAAACAATGTGGTTTGGGTCAAACAATTTCCTCTGTGAGTATGAGAAAAGGGGTGCTCTCTACCCCTCAGCTCAGCAACTAGATCATGTGAAATGAGAAAAATCTCAAAATCAGTTTTCCTCTCTACCTCCTTTAGAGCAAGGCTTTGAGCCAGGTCTCCCACACTTGGGTATACGCTTACAAAGTGAAGATCTTTGATTTGGCTGCAACTATATCTGAATTTAATTTAATGGAAATGTTTAAAAATAACCTTAAAATTATCAATTAATAAAGATTTTTCTTGGAGGACAAAATTCACATATTTGAAGAACGGAAGAACATAAGCAGATTCTGTTCTGCTACACATAAGTATTTAATTTATAGCTCGGCTTGGCCAGTAACAGGAATATGCAGTTGAAAGAAATATGGAACAGCTGACACCTTCTTACAGATGAACTGCACAATGCTAACTGTCAATGAAACTTTAGCCTTTAGCATAAAAACATGTAACTGTCTGTTCCTGAAATCCCATTTTCATTTTAACGGTGCAGTTTATGAGGGAAATTAAATGACTTCAAGAAACATCTTCCCTTCACTAAAAATGCAGGAAAACGAATGCTGTGACTGATGAGGATCTGGGCAATCTAAAAAGATATGACCAGCTTTTGTGCAAATGTAACATCCCACTGAATGTTACAAAAGTACCCCCAAAGATCCCAGCAGGAAGATAATCAATCAAAGCACTACGTTGCTGAATATCCCACTAACATTCTTTTAACATTTCGCAAATCAGATGACAATAAAGTGCCTTAAGGAGGTTTTAGTGCATGTTACAACCCAATGCAATCGTTCCTGTTTTCCACAAAGACTGACAGCAAACACAATACTATGATAATGGTTCAGCATGCAATTATCCCTGCTGAAGTGCACAGAAGGAAGCAGAAAGCAAATGAGGCCAACTAATGCAGACTCTCTAGATTTCTTTGCGCAAACAAAATCCAGAATGACAGAGCTGCAGGCTACTAGGTCTATTTGCAGGGCTTGCTGCAGATATGTTATGTCGAGTATAATAACTTAAAGAGTAATGGTGAGCATCAATCTCTTAGTAGAAGGTGGTCTTGAGTCTAGAAGCCAAATACTGTGAAGACCTGATATTTGGGGTCACAACGTAAAGTGTAAAAAGACATAACAGTGATTATAACAATCACAGTAAATGTATTGACTGCTATGGCCCACTCTTGAAATGTGTGACTAACATTTAGAGCTTGTTAACAATTCAGCACTGTAATTATAAAAAGATCTTAAAATTTCACTAACAGCATGGCACTTGTCTTCTGCTATTCCAAGCATCTGACAAATACATGACCTGGAAATGGAGTTGGATACAGTTGATACCTCACTAGATTCTAAGGTCTTACTCCTCAGAAAGCTCCTTTGAGAAGTCATTGCAGAGACATGATTTTCTATTTATGCCTCCTTGGCCTGGCTGGCCTAGTGCCAATCCCTCTCTGAGGCTGGCAATAGCAGATGTTCAGTGACAAAATATGACATCTGACTTTTTGTTATATTTCATAGATAGTTAGCTTGGCTGTTTGCCCCAGCATTGTTTGACCTGTCATTTATGGACTACGTGTTCTCCTCGCTCATATTTTTTGCCTTATTTTCAACCCATTGTTTTAGCTTAATATACTTCCAAAAGTATTTTGACCGTGGCTTCACAAGGCCTATAGAGGGAGTGAGCTTAGGGTACTCTTACCAGCCAGGAGGAGTAGGATGCAAAGAGCTCTCTGAGTCGCAGCACCAAACTGCATACGATCTTTCCACAAACCAGAAGGTAAATCACTTTTCGGAGTCAGAATTTGACAGACTCGAGGCTGAGACCTCGGAGTCAGGTGCAGTATTCAAAAAGCAGCTCCTTAGTCACTTCTATTATTGTAATATAGCATAATTACATCTAGAAATAGATGGAACTATGTATACATATGTCTACATCTCTCCCAGCAAAAATTAGGACATTAATGTACAGGGTGTAATGGGATGATAAATCTACCATTTTGAATAACTTTCAAAATAACTGTAGGATAATGTATCACACAACACATGATGCAAGGCAGACAGTGCATGAGCATCAAATCACTTGCTTCAGAAACTGTGTCTCTACTTTTGTAAGAATACCCCAGTCTTATCCATTCCTCTAGGTCCCAAAGAGAAAGACTTTTAGTCTGTGGTCTCCCAAAAGTAGTCCGAAATTTCTGTGTAATGGATCACGTTCAGCTATCAAGATTTCTCACAGACTTCTATGCATATTTATCAGACTGAGACGGTAACATTTCAAGATACCTTTACTGATTGTTCAGCATGGCCTTACTGGGCCACTTGACTGGGTGGATGCTGAGCCAGCAGAGGCTGACAGTATTTGAGAGATAGAAGAGTTCCTAACAAAGAGAACTTGAAGAAAGGAGGAGACTTCATCTTATGTCAAGGCGTGGTATTCAGCATCAGGAAAAAGAATAATAAGGGATTCTGGGAAAATAGTCACTCAAGTGGACAGCTGGGGAAAACTGGAACAGGTTATAAGTGAAAAAACATCAGAGCATCTTCTCATCTTGGGATTCGCAGAAGGTCATTTACCTTCTGGCACACAGAAAGATCACACACAGCTGGGTGCTGTGACTCAGAGGGCTCTCTCTATCCTACTGCTCTCATTCAGTTAGACTCTGTGACTTAGCCTTGAAAAAGAAGGCATCTTGTATTACCAAATTGCCAGTGAGAAGAAACATGCATTTTTCATTTAAAGAAAAGTAAAAAATAAATTCTACAAACATTGCTCTATTTTAATGAAAGGAAACTATATCAGAATTCTCCACAGAAGAGGCAGCTATAGGGAAAACATTTTTTGGACTGAAAATAATTGTAAGCATTGGATGCCTCCACCTTTTTATCAGAATCTTTTCATAGAATTCTTCTTATAGCCCTCCAACAAAACCAGTCAGTGGAGAGAATTGCAATGCTCAGAAGAAAGGGTATATTGCAGTCTGGTTCCCATTGTTTCGCTGGTCTTTTCAAGGAAGAAGCAAGTGAATGTCCTGTGTGTTCCTAGAGGAACTTAGGGACGACATTCCACGTGGATGCCGTGGCTTCACAAAGAGTACAAAGAACTAGAAAAATAGACATTTCCAGCAGAAAAGATGTGCAGGAATGATGAAATAAAATTTAGGAACAAATAATATAGATAAATTCTGGGCTTTGACACTGGTAATTAAACCTGACACATCAGGATATGGGGAATTAAGGGAGAAATAAACTTATACATCTAAGGCCATCTCAGCAAGTGAGAAAAGACGCATCTTTTCTGAGTATGTAGTATGAGGAAAGTTATATAAGAGAATATAGCGGTACTTGTGGGATGAATCTGACATAAGTGTAAAAGCAGCTCTGCTGTGGTTTCACAGCCACATGGTTTTCAGCTACCCAAACCCACCCAGAAGCAGCCCACCTACTTGAACTGTGCCTAGATTTGGAAAGGATTTCCACATCATTTCAACATAAAATGTGTTGTTTAAGCTGGGATGAGCTCCAGATTAAGATGTCACTAAATGTAGATGTCTGCGTGTGTGTATGACAGGTAGTCAGTGCGTAGTTGGTGCCTAAGCACCCATTATCATCAATATAAATCTTGTCACTACAGCCATTTGGAATTAGGGAACTCACTCTGAAGCAGACATCAAGGCTGCATTATACTGTAGATAAATGCATCTGGTACTGTTCTCTGGCTGTGAGAAAACTGGTGTGGAAATGGTCCATGTCATCCAGTACTAATCTCCAAATCAGGATGATCACATCTGGTCTGCCTATTGGATATGGTCTCTGACCTATATTAACTCCCTAGTAATCCAGAAAGGGTTTAGAAACATGCTAGATAGCTTAATAGACTACCAGCAGGGTAGATTTCCACTGCCTTTACTGAAGCTTGAATAGCTGGTTCCCACATGAATATCTGCTTATAGACACATATGTTGTGCTTTACCCTTCCACTGAATCCTCTCTCAAAGTACTAGCACCTGAAGTTCTTCCCTGTGCTCTTCAGCGTGCTTCAAAGTAAATAGTTCAAATATTGGAGACAAAATAGTTGTGATGGTATGGAAAAGCTACAGCTCTGAGGCATTCAGCCTTACACAGCCCTACACAAAATGCCATGGAAAAGGCAAAGAGAAGCTCTGTGTGGCTGTCTGAGAATTTTATGTCCTATTGACATGAGCTGAAAGAAGCTAATTAAACCAGTTCAGTTCAGTAACACTCATGTAAATCAAACAAAAATTAAGAGATGAGCTGAATTTTAGGCTATGGTACAGCACTGTGTCCTTTCTAAGCAACAGAAAAAGAGACAGATTTTCATGTTTATACAAGAAGGTGTACAGTAAGAGTGAGGTGTGCAAGGCAAAATTGTGATATATTGAGCAAGTTTATTACCTTTACAATTCTGAA
Source organism: Falcunculus frontatus (assembly GCA_013398115.1). Classification (NCBI taxonomy): domain Eukaryota; kingdom Metazoa; phylum Chordata; class Aves; order Passeriformes; genus Falcunculus; species Falcunculus frontatus. The sequence continues at coordinate 1,827,730 of VZRV01010041.1, forward strand.
ACTCTTCACAGGATGCAAGTGAAAAAAGCATCTGAGTAGCTTGGTCCAGTCTTGATACAATATACTTGTGTGCCTGAGAGAGGCTTTGGACAGACCAAAATATATCAGGTTACGAGGGACGATGCTTTAGCATATCCATGAGGTGATAATTTAGACCTTGTCTGAGCTGTAACCTTTACTCCAAGTCCTCCTGCTTTTCTCTCAAGTTCAGCCCTAACTCTATATATGTTTGTATGTGTTTTGGTTTTTTAATAAGTATATTAGATGATATTTTCTATCATAAGTGATTATCCACATTCTATTCCCACTTTCCATGTACTGTCTTGACCTTGGTGGTTCTCACATTCAGTATTGGAAAGACTTGGAATAAACATAAATAAACATTTTGAGAACTTGTTCACTGCACTACTAATTCTCTAATACCTTCAATGAGCATATGGTTTCTGAGATGCAAAATAAAAGCTTACAAATAGAAAACTCTCGAGTATCAAAAAAAAATTATGTAACTCTGTATGTTATCCAAGCAATTTTCAGATGAGTTGGTCTCACATCATGGAGAGAGACAGCTAAACAGAACATATGGGTAAGCACTAAGGCATTTATAGGACAGTCAAAACGCTTCTGAGAGCTCTGAATTGTCCTCACTTCCTTTAATAAACAACGTGAACTGAACGCACACGCGCGCACACACACAAACACATGAAAACAAACAACAGGAACTTAGTATCAGGTAATGTGATTGCCTTTAATTATATAAAACTCCCTCCGAGAAAATAAATACCTCCTTTTCCTTGCTTAGGCAAACAAGCACTACAATATCCCCAGCTTCAGTAAAATTACTTCTTAACATGTGTTCCTTATTGTTAGAGTCACAAAACATCACATTTTGACACAATACCTGCAGAATTCTTGGCTTCATAGCACTCTGCTGTGCATTGGCAACATTTTTCTTGTCAGATGGTTTAGTCCTTACCACAAAATGTAACCCTGTAATAATTCTGCATTAGGCATACATTCACCCTACCTTTCCACCTTGATCATGAAGAAAATGGACCTTGAATCACTGAAATTAGATTGAATTCAGTCTCCTCTCCTCTGCAGAGCCAACAGAGCATTGATTTGTTAAAAAAAAAAAAAAAAAGTTGCTAGCTTTCATACTAAATCACAATGAGCACCAGTCATGTAACTGGATTACAGGAAGCACTAACAGTAGCAACTGCCCTTTCAAGTTGAGCAACCAACAACATTGCTAAAGGCTGAAACAAAAAGGATCAGCCTGGGCAAAACAACAAATGTTGACACTTGCCCTATATGTTAAAAACCAGAAAGCAGCAACAGGCAGTAAGTGCTAATTCAAAACAAAGAGGGAGCGATACACACGCAATTCAAAACAAACCAGATTCCCTTGGTAATCACATTAACACTACAATCTACTTCAGGTGACATTCAAGAGGGAGAAACAGAATGCTGAAATACAGAAACCTGGAAGGAGCAGAGCTGTACTTGGATGATGGCAACCACCCTGTTGTGGGACAGCTGCCCTTTTAAGGAAGATACCTTCAAAATTTCTGATGGTGGGGTTAGTCCAATGCACTGTCTGACTCCCAGCACTTTGGCTTCAAACATACGCTTCCCCAAAGGCTTTTTCTGAAAGGATGACATTAAAAACAAACCAAAACCACTGTCCTTCAGCACATCCAAAGATAGCTGAAGAACCTAAGCAATAAACAGCTTTCATGTCATGATTAGCTCATGCTGTTATACCTCCCCTTAAAGCACATATGGTTCTCAGCCAGAACAGAAGGCTTCAGAGCAGCAGCTCCATCCTAGAAATGCAGCAGCAAAGCCTCAGACCGAAGTCACTTAATGAGAACTTAATATAGATTTAATGGACCTTTTTTTAATGCGACTTTATGTGCCAATTGAAAATCTGCCTCATTTAGCTTTTAATGCAGGCACAGAACCAGTCAGCTGAAATCAGGGTAGCCCTAGAATATGTTGCAGGATTCTTCCATTACCAGTTGAGGACCACAGGTCTCCAAAACTGTGCAAAACCCTACAAAAATAACAGGTCATAGGTAACAGTGTCATTTAAGGAAAAAAAGAAGGGTCATGCATATTCTGAGTTCCTTGCACTAACAGAAAGGTTTCATCTTGAACAGAAGGGAAATAATGCTTGCAGCGGAAAGAAGAGGACAGGTACCTTCACTATGGAGTTGGCCCTGCTGGCTTAGGCTAGCTTTGAGGCATAGATATATCCAGCTTGCTTGGCATCTCCTCCCCTTGACCATTACCATTCAGTATTGGGACTCTCTTTGCAGTTGGCCTGTCCCCAGTAAAGCAAGACTGTCAGTACCTTATTTTGCTCTGATATGGACACTTCCACACAGCTGAATCTAGTCCACTAACAATGCTAGCCATCTAAACTCAGATGAGGAGGTCTTGTTCATATGGGATGCAACAAGTCCAGAGCATAGCTTTTTGAGCCTCATTCCCTGATAGTACTTTTTAACTGTTAAAACTTTAATCTTGTACAGATAAAATTACCACCTTCTTTTTTTTTACCTTGATTATTTTTTTCATTGTCAGTACTCTATTGCACTTGGTGCATTCAAGGGGGCAGATCTCTAGAGTACCCTACAGGGAACTCATACAGGATTCTGAATCACTTGGTGTGCTAACATGTTCTAGTGTTCCATGCTCTTTTCAACTTGTTTGTAAAGGCCATTCTCTTTTAATCTCTCATCTCCCTCTGAAACAAGCAATTTACAGGTTTCACTTTAATCTTTATTAGTTCACTCTAATGAGTGCATGAGCAATTATAAGTGGCTCTTCTTCCCTCCAGGAATCAAGAGGAGCTGCCTACACACAGGGCTGAGGAAAGCAGTGTCCATGCAGAACACATACAGACTGTACTGTGCACCCCACCAAAGACAGCTCTCCTGACAGCAGGCTGCCCCACTGGCACAACGGATGAGGATGCAGCAGGGCAGCATCACTATACAGTTAAACTGACCTGCCCTTCACTGCACAGGGGGCGCTGCCATCGCCTTCTTGAGAAAGGGAAAGGTCACACACAGAGTTAACTGACAGTGGAGGGTCCCCAGTCCACATGTCCCAGAAGAAGTGCATATGGCTTACACCAACAAAAACAAAGTTCTTATTCTTTGCAAGAAACAGGAATTTTTTTTCAAACAGCTATGTAAGCATAATGGGGGATTCACCAGAGGAATAGAAATGAATGAAACCTTTATGTCACCCTTTTAAAATCTCACTGCCTCTGTAGAATAGTTCCCTGAAGTACATTTTCTTGTGACATATGCAGAATAAGTTTAAAGCCCATCCAGTAAAAACTGTGCAAACATCAGTCAAGACAAGAGGATCAACAGCATTTGAGGCAAAGGTAAGGTCTTTACCTACAGAGAGGCTATATTCTGCACTGGTTCACCAGACTGTTTGCTAATCAGAGTGTGATTAAATGAATGCAAATTCTGCCAAAGTGAAGAAACTCAAGACAAGTGGTCATTATTTAGATTTAGATGATCAGTCAGGCTACCCAAAATTACAATCTATTTATCTACAGGCATATTTATTCACAAAACCCCTTCCAGAACCCAGAAAAAGTCACTTACCACAATAATCACATTCGTTGTAGGAATGGGAAGATTCTCCACTTCCAAATCTTGACCAGTCATTGCTAAGAGATTGAGGGATGGGTCATAAACAGACCTGGGGAAGGCTGATTTAACAATTATTGCAGGGTGCAACTTGCTTATTTTGGTGTGGGAAGAAGAACGGAAATTTTGTTTGGAATCCTTAAAGCTGTCTGTATCCAGACTCTTCTCCACACTCTCCACGTGGTGATAAACAAACATAGGTTTCCCACTCTTTCGCTGATGAATTGCCAAAAAGTGGTCACTGTCTCCAGAAAAGCAGCCTGTGGAAAGAGAAGAATAAGTTTAGAATGTCTCTCTTGGCTGTTCTGCAGATGGCACTGGAAATTCAATGAGATCTTTGGGTTCTGAGAAATTTGGAAAAATATTTTTGGAATACAAGAATTCACTTAAAATCTTACAAAGTGTTTTGTATAGCAATAGATTAACAGCACTTCAGAGTCTACTAAGTAAGTGAAGTGTACCATAATCTTAAGCTCATTTTCACAGGGCTTTAAAAAATGTTATTTATATTTCCAGCCATGACTACATTTCAAAAATTATGTGCAAAGCAGAGCACATGCTGAGCCAAGTTCAACTTCCATACTGATATCAACTTCAGCTGGAAAGCATATGCAGTCAACTTTCTGATGTATTTTATCACCCAGTAATATCAAAAATGAGAATAGCAGTGATCATCTTTTATGAATGGGCACTTGAGGAGAAAAGGTCAAGAACTTGACCAAAAAATCAGATTTAAACATGTGAGAAAATTCAGACAAGTCCATAACCCTAATTCTGCATTCTTTGTTCAGCGGCTTATAGAGAGACCCTTGTGCCAGCTCTTGTTATGACCCAGCCTTCACTCAGGCATTGTCTGACCAGCCAGTGGAGCACCTAGCTCCCTGCAGAGGAGATACAAGTGTGCAGGTTTGACCATACCTTGCATACCTTGGTGTTGGGCACAAATAACTCTCTTAGACTAGGGAACTGGAGACAGGGGACTTGAGCATCTCTAACGAGGAGGTAGAGAGAGTTGGGCTTGTTCAGCCTTGAGATGACTGAGAGGGGACCTCATCAATGTCTATCAGTATCTGAAGGGAGGGTGTCATAGGATGTTTCCAGGCTCTTCTCAGTGGTGCTGAGCAATAGGACAAGAAGAAATGGGCAGAAGCGGATGCACAGGAAGGTCCATCTGAATATGAGGAAGGATTTCTTTAGTGTGTGAGTGACTGAGAAATGGAACCAATTGCCCAGAGAGGTTGTGAAGTCTCCCTCACTGCAGATACTCAAGAACGGTCTGGATGAAATCCTGTGCAAAGTGCTCTCAGATGACCCTGTTTGAGCAGGGAGGCTGGACCATATGATCCCACTGATCTCTTCCAACCATACCCATTCTGTGATTCCGTAAGTACACGAGTTTAACGAATTATGTATTAATAAAAAATAAGTTCTCTTCTGAAAGACAAAAGACTTCCTGATGATGCCTAAATTTTTATTTGGTTTTTGGTTTTGGTTTTTTTTTTTTTTGTGGATGAAACATAGTGAAGCTTCAGTGCCTTTATGTTGAACAGAATAGCTACAAAAGCATAGTTCAGCTCCCAGCCTGGAAGGCAGTTTATCTGACCAGAATAATAGGCAAGGATCAGCTCCCTCACAGACAAAAAGTAACTGAAGCTGCATTAGTCACCTCCAGAACACTGAGAAACCCAGCGTGGTAAAAAAGGGACTTTGTGTTCTCAGAGAAGCGAACCCAGAGAGCTCACTCTGATCAGCCTGGAATTTCCTCTTCAGATGCTGCTGGAGTTAATAGCAATGTCAAATTTGAGAGCTGATTTTTAGTTTAAAAATATAAAATCAATGTTATTTTAATTCTCATAATGAGCTATGAAGAGCAGCTTAGCACCAACAACATTTCAATATAGGGTGAACAAGAAATCATTTTGTTCTATTCAAACTGAATTTTTCCTCTGATTTTTGCTTCCGTAAGCAGATCAAAATAATCAGTCATTTGCAAAGCTCTACCCAGTGCCCTTAGGAGGTTTCAGTGTAGGTAATTACATTCTGTTGACCGAATTTCCTCATGAAATTTTAGTTAGGGAAATCAAGGACAATACCTTATCTGTGCTGTAGTACTGCTTTGCATCATTGAGAAATGCATTCTCTGGAATACGTGGGTCCCTGTCAGTAGGCAGTAAAGCAATTTATAACATACATGAACAGAAAATCAATAGTAAAAAGACAGACCTCAGATCCTCTATTATAAAGTAATATGCTAAATCTAAGACTACTCTTTCAAATGGTTGAAACAAACACAGTCTCCTAGATGACCACTGAGGTCACATGTTTTCAGCTCTTGTCAGGTTTTGATTGGGAAGATGTCTGAAAGCAGGAGAAAAAAAAAAAGAGAAACTGCAGAGTATAATCTTAAAGGCAGTAGAATTTCCAAACTTGTTAAACTTGCTGGGTTCTCATTAAGCTTTGTGTGTGTTGGCTTCATTGATAAAATCCTGAGAGCTGGTCTTAACTAGCAATTTAGAGAGTTGTGTCAGTGGTAAAATAAAAATAAGGAAGCATCAGCACTTCTCATTTCACCTACTTACCACAGTCATCTCTTTGCTGGATTTATTTTCATATCTCCTTCACAGAAAACCAGTATTCCGAAACTGATCATAGATAAAACAAAGGAATGCAACAACTGACACATTTGGTTTGTCTTCTTTGCTTCCTTCATTCCTGCTCCTTTGTTTCTGAGGGAATCAAACTTTAACTGTGATTCTCCTTGAATTCTTTGTATTGCATTTTCTATCCACTCTAATATTCCAACTTTCCTTCTTATTTTATTATTTTTACTGAATGAAGCAGAAAAAATGACAATTAACTACCAGCCCAAATTCTTCCCTGAATATTTTTGATAAAAGAATAGTTAAAGGAACCAAAAAAGCTCACTTGTCCTTGAATCTCAATGCTTTTTAACAGCAGAATCACCATTTGCATTTAAATCACAGCAGACTTGCTTCCATTAGGATGCTAAATATCACATCAGTTACACCAGTCCCTGCAGCCATACAAGGCCCATTGTAGCAGACTTTCAAAATGGACAACAAAATATATTGTTTAACCTGTAGAGATGAGAAATTAAAAGTCTAATGACTCAACATTACACTTTATATTCACACAAAACTTATTTCATCAGCTGAGCACTCAGAAGTTCAAATATGTTCCAAGAAAATAACTACACTGAATTTGGTTGTCTGAGAAGCCCACACAACCCCAGTATCTTAAGTAGGTTACAAGCATCCACAGTGCCCCATGTGAGAAACTTCACTAACCTTAGCAGACTCTGTATAAGGCCCTAACCACTACCAGACTTTGGCTCCCAGACTGCCATGGATGCCTCAAGTGACCCTCACAAATAGGCCACCCTTGATCCCCCTAAACAGGGGAACCTAAACTTCCTCTCAATCTGATGAAGTGATAATATATTCCTTCTCAACCCTCCAGACTTCAGCTCCAAACACAAGCAATAGGCACCAAGCAGACACCTGGAGAATTAAGAAGTTAGAAATACCAGCATTTCTGCTACATAACACCTTTAAACACTGCTACTCTCCAGCCTTAAAGTAAGAGAAGACTGGGATTCCTATATCAAATTCTGTACTTCTACAAAAAAAGAAAATGCTTCTCTGTGGCCGCCAGGGAAACTGTCAGAAGCTATGAAGAACTGATTTTGGTGACTTTTAAGCTTCAGATACCCCAAAATACACAAAAATTCAGTAAATATGGTTTAGGACAAAGCTCAAAAAATAGAATTCCCAGAGGTTTCTCTTCCATAAGCTTAGCAAACTTTATCCTAAAGTATGTTCTGATACTCTGCTCACACTACCCTGTTTGAACTCTACTTCAGGATGTAGAGTTATCTATGACTCACTTGAAATATTCACCCAGTGCTGCTATTATCCATTAACTATAATAATTTAACTCATTCTCCTAAAATTGTCTCCCCTCAAGTGTATTTAGAAAGAAGTATAGTTTATTCTGCCTCAGCATTGAGAACAGACTAGATGTTAGATTGTGATTCCATGCCATTTCTTCTATCCAAAATAATGCGGAGTCTTCACCTATTTCTCAGCTAAGTGCAGCTATCTTCATGTCAAGGGAAATTTTATTTGTTCTAAAATGAACAATAATCAATGGTTACTTTCAAACCCACATTAGAACTTCTCTGAGCAGCAGGTTTGTATGTACTTTTGCTCCTAGAAAACAATCAGTCCTTTCTTCATGACCATCTCACGTAATAACCATTCCAACTCCCTTTAGTAAGAGATGCTGCATTGTGACTCTATACTGATCTGTTTGTTCCCCCCTCTGGTTCTTCTGTCTGTACCATGCAGTGATTGGTCACCACTCTGTTGGTTTTCAGCTCCTGATGAACATTGCTATTTCTTCCTCTGTTCTTCACCTATAGGTTAACTTTTCCTTCCTTGCAACTCCTCAGTGCTGCTGCTTTTCCTCAGATTTTTTTTAACAATAAAGCCTGTCTTGCTCTTGTTTCCATGTTCATCCACTGTAAGCCCCTTCTTAAATTTAGCTGCTCCTGTATAACAGTATTCTCCTTCCATAAATTCTCAGATTTAGTTGCATTTCCAATACCTGGAGCTGTGTGTCTAGAACCTCTACCAAGTATAACACGACATCTATTAAAGTGCAACAAGAAGCTCCAGGGTGATGTAGAATGCATACTTTCTAAATCTGAACATCTTCGCTACTTGTACTAGTTTCAGTGTTTCTATCATTGCCACCATTTGTCATCCTACTGAAAGGAAAATTGGACAAATCCCTGTGAAACTCCCCGTTCTGCAGAATCCAACCATTCTGCTTAATGGTTCACGTTTTCACTTGATCTTCTTAGTTGTCTGCACAAACATACAAGATAAAAATATTTCTGTCATAAATTAAAAAGAGAAAAAAAAAATCGAATCTACAGAAGATTGATGGAGAATCGGACAGTAGAATTCCACGTCAAATATCCACATCATCTCAGTATATGGGAAGCATAAAATTTCCTTATGAAAACAGATGAGTAAACCACAAGACTGCTAGATAGCCCATGCTTCTGAGCCTGTCTCACACTACAAAGTTGCATTGCATACACAGAAAGGAAAGCCTATAATAAATAGTAAATCTGATGTGCTGGATGTTGTGGGCACTTTCAACTGTTCCAGTTGGCCTCTGCTTGATAGAGAAAAACCTAAGATTTCTTTATACTGTCTTGACTCTCTGAATAGTTTCAGACAGTTGACATTTTATCTCAAAGCAACCTGCCAGAAAATTGTTAAGACTCCCAATTCCCAAACACCTTCACTTTCACTAAAATAGACAGATAAAAAACTTCAAGAGAGTCAAAATCCATTAATCAGCCGGTAACACAGCAGCATGGTTTTTCTCTTCTTAAAACATAAAAATATCAGAGCTTTACAGATATTTTACCTCACATCCTTGTTAAGGAAACAATGGGTACCCCGCTTGACTCCCTACTCACCCCACTCTCAGTCAGACAAGTTTTCCTTGCTGGCTCGGCCCCAGGTTTCCCATAGTAATTTTATCATGATACAACACAAAAGCCGCTCAAGCTGGGTGCCTCCTCCTTAACATCTTCTACAGCCAGAAACTAGAAATTTATTTGACTGGAAAAGGAAAACTCCCAGTGGGACATAACATAAACCTGATTAAGGCCACGATAACAGTGTCTAAAGTCATGATGTTTGTCCGGAAAAACAATTTGAGGTCATTTTCTAAAGTCTTGTTATTTACCTTAATCTGAACAAATTTGATAATAAGTTATGCTCCTGAACAGTCACATTTTCTAAAATGAGATATATACTGTATATTTGCTAATTGTAAGTAGTGCAGTCACCCCAAATCCACTGACAAAAGTGCTGTGCTGTATCTGACTAGTGAGTAAAATGCACAAATGAATATAGACACCTAGTGCATACATTCTAAACACACAATACTACTTAATACTCTAGCACTATAATAACAACAAAGTCTTTTTGTAGTTAAAAATAACTTGGTATATTACACAGCTTGAGATTTTCATGCTAAAAGCTGGAAATTGAAGGGGAAAAAAAGCATAAAACATAGACTCATTTCATAAGGGAGCAACATGCTGAAACATGACTGCTTCCAAAGATAAATTTAATCCAAATGCAATTTGAGTTACAGTACTTAATGCTGTTGCCAAGTAATTCTCGTTTTCAGTAACAAAAATACTTACTAAATTTTGGTAATTAAATTTTGTACCCTGAGCTCCCCATGCTTTTTTCTTTTCTGTTTGGTTCACCAGTCTGAAAGATGCTCTTTGTCCCATACAAACTTCCTGCAAACCTATAAATCAGCCCCAGACTTCGGACAGGCTTGGCTTTATCACCTCTTGCACCATGGTTTATTTCCTCTTGAACAGCTACCCTAGTCACTGTGAGATGCTGTACTTACACAGACCAATGATCAATCCTCTCCAACAACACCAAAGCTCCCACAGCTGGGAGATTCATTCCCTGCCTCTTTTTAGAACATTGAGATAGAAACAGACTCCCATTCAGAACAGAGTTTGCAGTTCTCTCTTCTCTGTATAAGGGCCAAGGAGGTGTTGGCCCACAGGAAAGAGAAAAAACCAAAACACTTAAATGCCAAAATGCTTATTATCATGCTGGCCATTTATGAGTGTGGTTCTAACTCTCAGGAGTCACAGCGGCAATGATACTAAGGGAAATGCTAACTGTGGTAATTCTAGACATAGCATGAACACTGCTGTAGGTTTAGAAGACTTCTGTCTGTTCTGGGCTGTGAAAGTTGTCTCTTCTGGTGCATGCAACAGAACCTTCCTTCGGCTTTGCCTTCAAAAGACACAAAGTCTATTGTTTTATCCCTATTTCATCTACATTATCAAGGGAAAACAAAAAAAAAAAAAAAAGAGAAAGAAAAAAACCCCAAACAAACCAACAAACAGATTAAAAGGAGCCAGCATATCTGGTGGAAAATACAAAAGTTTTAAATGATGTTGAAAGCAAAAATGAAAACTAAAGCTGCCCGGAGGCAATTTGCTTTGCATCTGTAGTGTCTAGCTAACAATATGTCTTACTGTCAGGAAAGTAGTACATCAATCAAATCTAAATCTCATTTGGATAAAGTTATGCACTTTTAGCCAAACATAAACTGATGTTGAACTTCAGCATGGTGCACTAAAAATTACTGCCAATAAAATGCAGTTAAAACAGTAGCTAAAATAGGACTTGAACATTAGCTGGACAACAGAACATACTTTCAAAAGTGCTTTTGTAAGGTAAACCAGGGAAACCAGAAAAGGAAAAAATACAAATCCACTTGCTGCTTTGGTAATAAATGCATGAAGTTTTGAATTGACAAAAGAATTCACCCAGGAAACTCCCATAAGTAACAGAAGGACTTGTGGACTTTGAATGTTTCCATCATTCAGAGACTAATGCCAAAACACAAAGCCTTCACACCACTGCTTTGTCTTCAGCCAAAACCTTTCAGAGCAATACAAATGTAGTTGTTCTTTACCCAAAGTAGGCTGCTAGGCCTAATGATCAGGCATGCTGCTGTATAGCTTCTCACAGTCTCCTTCAGGTAGACTAATTCCCCCGTTACTTTCAAAGTCTTATTTATGAACAAAGATGAAGCACATCTTATACATGTAAGTGAAGCCAAGAGTTTATTGTTAGCATAGCGAAAATCTTAAACTAATTCGAGAAGCATTGTTAGAGTCTAGATCTAAATTTTATAGAAAAACAGGGAATATAGAAAAAGTCACGATTATAGGAATAGTACAATTAAAACTGTCTATCCCTTTCCCTGGTATTACTCTAACTCCATGCTTCTCTGGGTCCCCAGGTCAATTGTTCCACAGTGGTATTAGTGATGGGCATTGTTATGATGAGTGGTCAGCACCTGGAGTGCTTCATCAGGAGGGATATGGTGCTCCTGAAGATGGATTCTTCTTCCTTCTCTCTTCTTCCTTCCCCTTAGGAAGCTATATATATCCGTGTTTTCTAACATGCATTTATACCTACTCTTTCTTCAATTGGTCTGCAGCTCCAGGTTATATTTGAATTTACCATAAATGGTGCCACACGTGTGTTAGATGCTATCTCTTTGTTCTCTTCATTAACACCTAAAACCAGTTTTCTCAAGCTCCAGGTCTGCATTTTCACCTTTTACTGAGCTTTTTATAGCATGGAGTCTTCAGTGCCAAGACTGTGCCCCATCTCTTATCATCCTGCACCTGCACTCCTCTAATGAAACATCCTGTGCCTCCACTCTGCTGTTCTACCAAGCCTTTGTTACTGCTCCTGTGTAGATTAAAGTTGTACCACACAAAGACAAACTAGATTAAAACAGATATAAATGCTTGGTTAAGTAGAAAAACTGCTGTCAAAGCTAACCCAAGTAAAACAGGAAGGTCAAGGAAATTTTGGACAGAGGAGGCCTGTCAAATCCCAATCATGAGGCCTTGCAAAATCAGGACAAAACTTACAGCTTTGTTACTAGCAATGGCAACACCTCATTACAGGACTGAAAGGTCACATTCGTTCACAGGAAGGGCTCTGTGCTTTCCTAGCTAGGTCCAGTAACCAAAGGCCAGGCCTTTTCCAGCAGAGGAACAGTACCCGTGACAAGTCAAAATTCAGAGCAAACAAACTACACCAGAGCTAAGCAAGAATGGGATAGGACAATTGTAAAAAATCAGGAAAATATTTTGATTTGCCCCTAAACACAATGTTCAGAACTTCTGACCAAAAATTTCAGACAAAATCAAATAGTACAAAATGTATGTATATATGTGTGCTGGTATAGAAATTATTCTTTTCTATGTGTGTGTTTGTATCTGTGAGAGCAAGCAAGTGCATGCACACAGGCATGTCTGATGAGGGTAGAACAGCACCACCGGGGGAGGGTGGGAGTACCCACAAGAGAGGGAGGAAGAGAAGGAAGGAGTGAGAGAGATGATTGCAAGGATTTTTTTTCCCTTTCTAATAAGCAATCTGCTGAAAATAGAAACAACTGCAAATTCATTTTTGCTAAATTTGTTCTTTTCAGTGGAAAAAAAAAAATGCCCTGGCCAAAAATATCCACAGCTACAGTGAATCTGGATTAAGCATATGAGTGGTATCTTTTTCAAAAAGACACTTTGCATCTCATTTCATGGGCCTGTTGCCTGATATGTCAATAGTGAAACCAGATACCGCAGACCATTGATTTCACTAGGTCTACTCATGTGAATTAAGAGATGAGCTAGTGGCCCCAAAGGCACTTAAGTATTCTGCCATACTTATGTCATGGCACTAATGTACCATATAGACTCACATCAGATTTTTTTTTCCAGAAGGTGTGAGAAACTGATGCATCAATTTTCTAATTTTGTGATTACTGTCATTTTTCCAGTAGAGATTGCGGATAAATTCTGTGATGCATAAGGTGAATGTAAATACATAGTCTCTCAAGGAAACATATTGTATCTCCATGGAAATCTACAGCTGGTATCAAGGAAAGTCAACTCCAGTCCTAAAGTCTTGGCTTTTCTCATAGCAGTAATATTGCTCTAACAAATCCCCCTGAGGATTTCTGAGCAGATCTTATTAACTTCTCCAAGTATTTATTCTGAAGCCATGCTGAAAATCCTACAGGACAATCAATGACTGTGCTTTATGGAGTAAGAGTCGTACCCTTCCATCTAATTCCCCACAGCAAGCCTTGCAACACCCCTGTGGAAGGGGGGCCACCACCAAATAGAGCCACACACTTATGTCATTAGCCTCCTTCTAGAGAGACATAGTCCCCCAAGAGCCCAATTCACAGACTTTCAGCAACTCTCCTGCTTTGCTCTCCAGAGAAGCTGGAACCAGCCTTTGCTGTCTAAGATGTTTCAATCTTCTTTATAATACAACAAATGGAATTAGTCAGAGATTCCAAGACCACAAAGCTCCAATTTCCTAATGGATGTACTGAACATAAATCTCTCGTGGAAGATGATGTCTTTTAAAATTATGAATAGCAAGAATTTCCACATGTAAAAATATGGTAAGAGTCTCTTTTCCAACTAAATACTTCCTCAAAAATATGAAGTCAGATACTGAATTATAAAACTATTTTTCCCCCAACAGAACTTTTGAAGAGACAGATGACTACCCTCTGATTATCCATGAGTCCTACTAATAAAAGGCAGAAAAGTCTCTTCTAGTAAAAACACCCACTCACGGCCAGCAATGTGTTTTTAAAGAAGGCAATTACAAGAACCAGCTTCATTTAGATTATGTTAGTGCAATGAAGCAGAATCCTTATTCATTTTTTAAATCAATAGCTCCTTCACTTTCACTCTAAATGTATTTAGAACCTAGAATTATTCACTCATTAGTATGAGGTTACTGAAATGGATCTGATGGCAAATGCATGTTGCGCAGATCTTACCTCAACCCTAAAAGTACAGTCTCCAGACTGTCTTACTTTTGTGACAGAGTTCGTACATTTTACAGAAAATAGGCCTGCCCAACATCTAAGTAGAAACTGCAGTGCACTTGATTAATTTCCAGCCATGAAAATATCACATGGTTCATATCTGACCAGGAAAGCTGAACTCAGCAGGACTTAGTAAGGACACCCTGTGGGCTGTGTGAGAACCACTCTAGCATATTTATGACACACATTTCTACCTAGAGAATCCTACCCAAAGGAGTGTTAGTTTGTGGTCAAAGAAACTTCAGTTTTGATATAAGCAATCCTCCTGTTACTAGAGCATTGCCCAGAAAAGATAAAATGCCACTATTTCCTACTCTGAATTTTATGTGATTCTGCTGAAGGCCTAGAATTGACCCATCAAGACGTCGAGACAAGCATCTACACACTTCCTCTCTGAAAAGGTTAGCAGGAAAGTATTGGTTCATATTGACTTAAGGTTGACAATGCATCTCTTCACTGATGAAGAGAATAATAAAATTAGGTAATAGAAGCTCTTAGCAAGCTAGTATAAGGCCTTTCTCAAGAAACCATGACTTAGATGACCTGACCAAATCACCAGTTGTTAGTTCTTTGCTTTTGCAGGACCAGGATTTGCTTATCCTAAAGGCAAATTCTGCAAAAATGCTTTCTTAAACAGAGGTTTTTAATGCAAGTCAGGTGATGAGTTGATGTGGTGATTGTTAGCTGTGTAAGTTTTTTCTAGTCTAGTTGGTTTTCCTAGCCTATTTCACAGAACCACAGATTTACTCTTTTCCCCCACGAATTTCCAGTAACTGGATATTTAATTCATCATATATTTTAATTTTATTAACAAAATTTGCTAAAAAAGAAAATGAGGTGGAAAAGGTAATTAATTGAGTAATGCACATGACTCAAATGGCTCTCTAATTACAAGTTAGTCTAATGCATCATTTTGTGTTTTTCCGACCACCTGCCATTGTTACAAGGAGACAATGCTTCCTGGTCACCCTGGGAGACACTTGGTTTTCATAGCAAGAACATGTGTATTAGATCACACATACTCAAAGAGATTATAACCTACACTGTCATGCACTCTCTCATGCAATGCATAATGTAAGTTGAAGGTTCCTGCTGACCTGTAATCACTCGCTACAAATTTAGGTCTTCCTGCAACAGCAAGCTCTATATAAGTTGATTACTTCACCTGCTGCACTCAGCAGAAGGGCCTAATTCTGTTTTCAGAGATGCACACACAAATGTCTTATTTTAGGAAGCAATATATGCATATACTAACTGCACAATCATATTTAATTTTCTGTTAACATGACTGTCATGCTATACTGGAATTGGTATCCAAGTCAACTCAGTAAAATGGTACCTTACTGAGCACATGAAAATCCCTGATCACCTTTTTTGACAAGAACATTTCCTATTTTAGTAGAAAATTTTACTACAACTGTAGTAGAATTGTTGTTCCATAGGAAACCAGATTTGCTTTATGACATGCATCACCTTTCTACTACAGAGCACCACTTAAACATATTAACTTTTTCCTGTAGCATTAACGAAAGTAAATGTAGACTTATGTTTTCTCTAAAATCTATTACCACCAACTGATATCAAGGGAGATTTTCTTAATATCTACTGACAGTGTCTTCAGCATTCTCTAGAAACATGTCTCATAGAAATTCAGCCTCAGAACAAAAAGCCAAGCAGTTTCCAACACATTACACGAAATTTGACATTTGGGATATAATTTGTGACTTAGCAAGTAGAATGCATTTCGTGATTTCTCATGAACCAAAGCTTCAAAATCACCTTCAGTAATTCAAAAATCCAGGCTATACATAAAAGATGTCCATAGTGGTAGCCTGTGTAAGACCAAATTTTCTACTTGCATCAGATGAAACAGAGAAATCTTAGCATGTTAAGCTTCCTTCATTATTTCATTGTTGTAACATCTTCAATGACTTCCAACAAGAGCAAGTTGTATGCAGCCCTGCCCTGGAGAAAGCACAGCTCTTGTGGCCAGTGGGAGCCGTACCCAACCTTGCAAAGGTTGAATTCAGCTCCTGTACATTCTCTCTCTTGTCTTCTCTGAAATAATTATTTTCCAGGATTACTCAGGCAACAAAGTAGCACCATATAAACATCTATTTTCCTCTCTTTTTCTTATGATTAGAGACATTTGCATAATGAAGACCAAGATCTCTTTGCAAACATTCCCAGTAACTTAACAAAACAAGTAGAACTTATTAAGGAAAGTGAACAGCTTACTGGCAGAATATATACCCAGTTTCCATTAGCAGGATAGAAAAACGAAGCACAACAAAACTAATGCAAATTCCACTGTTAATAGAGGATATACTGAGATTAGAAGGCATGTCATGTCAAATAGAGGCTGTACTCTAATTTTGTACAGATGGTCGATCTAATACATGTTGTAAAAGAAAAATTTAAAAGCAGCTTAAGGCTTTTATTAAAACAGATCACAAAATGCTCTCTATCTTTCAGTTGATAATCTCTTGCACATATGAATATAAGGCATAACAGCACCAGCATCCTAACTATAGATTTACAGAAAAGAGGCTCCATAAATTTTATGAAGTGTAGCCTAATATTACAGTGCAATAAAATACCATAACTGAGACAAAGTTATTTCTCCTGACAACCATTAAAAAAAAAAAAAAAGCAAGAAAGGAATTATTTTCATAATAGATCTTGTTTGGGATGTTCATACAGTTCTTCTGTATTAAGAGACATGAAGTTCAATTGTTACTTTTATTGATTCTGAAGTAAGACAATGCAAATTCATTCCATCTTAAAATTCTCTCCTAAAAACAACATTCCCAGGACCCAAAGAATCAGTACCTGTGCATTTAATTGTTCCTAATTAGACTTCATGGAATTTACAAGCCATTTACTACTTCAGAAGTGGCTAAGCTTGTCATAAACGACAAAACAAAGAAACTCTTCAACTTTACTAATTGAGAACTTAATTCAATTATACAGTTACCCCAGATTTTATTTCCTTCCTAAGGTTATATATGCTGAACTCTGCACAAGATAAACAGAGGCTCTGAACGATGAGCAGTTTTTCACGGCTTAAAAGAAGCCTGAGATTTATGCCAGAAATATAAGCTCTGACTACTGGAACGAAACTGGCAGTGGAACTTCATGTACGTACTAGGGCGCTCATTGCTCACTGCATTTCTGAATGAGGCACACGTTTGGCCAGCAAAGCAGAGAGAGGATTTATTAGCACCGCTAACAGCCGAAATGCCTGCTGCTGTCGCAGCTGAAATTTCGCTTTCTAAAACCACTGCTGCCACGAGCACATATAAGTAGCGACGCCTCCCCACCAGCATTTAAAAACAAAAAAATAAATTAAAAAATAAGAAGGAATATAGGGAGTCCCGATTTTTCCTCGCTGTCTTCGCCCCCGGCCAGGTCCTCGCGATCCGGGGCCGAAGCGCGGCCGCTCCGCGGGGCGCGCAGCGTGAGGCTCACCCGCCCGGGGCTGCCGCTGTCCGCGGTGCTGACGGGCGCTCCCGCCGCCTCCGGGGCTGGCGGGGTCCGGACCCGGGCAGCCGCCCCGGACCCGGGCAACCGCCGCCTCCCGCCTCAGNGCCGGGCGCGGGGAGCCGCGGGGAGCCGCGGGGAGCCGAGGGGAGCCGAGGGGAGCCGAGGGGAACCGAGGGGAGCCGAGGGGAGCCGGGCAGCGCCGCCACACCGCGTCCCGCTCCCCCCGCCCCCGGCAGTGAGCATGCCTGGGAGCGCGCTGCGCATGCGCAACGCTGCGCGGGCGCGCGGGCGGGCAGCCGCCCTCACCTGCCTCCCCTCCTGGCGCGGGGTGAGGCGAGGGGCGAGCCCGGGCGGCGGGATGCGGCGGGATGGGGCAGTGGGGTGCGGTATGCGGCGGCGTCTGACATCGGGAGATGGGGTCGTGCAAGAGCCGCGGGGAGCCGCAAGCCGCAATAGGAGAGGCAGAAAGAGAGATCTCCAGTTCCAGCGGCATGTTCGGGGAGGAGGCGAGAATGGGTGGCGGGGGGTGATTTCCCCCTCAGCTCCCAGCTGAAGCAGCAGTCGGGGCTCCTGCTGCAGCGGAGCGGTGGAGATTGCATCTCCCCGATCTTGCAGCGCCGATGAGGCGATCTCAGGAGTTTGGGCAGGTCTGGGAGGACTTCGACGATGTGTGGGTTTATGCTTGAGGTTCAGGCAGTCCTCTTCAGTGTGTTGTCAAACACGTGTTGTAAAATAAGCAGTTTGCAAAAACTGCGTGATGAAAATCGCGGCTGATACGGAAATAAAGAAATAACCGCTGAACTCCAGGCAGTGGTTCAGACCAGGCTGATGCAACACCTACTCAGGAGACACTTCGTGAATTTGATTACATGGGTATCAGAGACCGATGCAAAGAGGCCAAACATGAAGCAGCCCTCTAACAAGGTGATTTTCTAAAGTTGAGTTTAATTGATCAAAAGATTTGCTGGAGAGTACCCATGAGAGCCGATGGCAGATGTGTCACCCAGCAAGTGACCCATCTACAGGAGCCTATTGCTGGATATTGCAAGCAGTGTATGTGCATGGTCAGGTCTGCAGCTGAAGTGATGTGCCCCAAATAAAAAATAGCAAAGGAGATCAACAAGCAAAGGAGAGCTTGCTTGCCTCATATGGCTTTAAATGAGCCTTTGTGCAGAATTTTTCTTCATACAGAGATGGGAGGGACTGCACAGGCCCTGATATCTAGATGCAACTGCATGTGTGACTGTACATATGCAAACGAGCTTCCTTTGCCAGCCCCCACACGGCTGTTCACACACGTATAGGCAGTCAGGTCGTTCGTTTGACAGCAATCTAAGTGAAGAAAGGCTTGGGTTGGAAGACAGCACTCGGTCTTGAGCTCTGCCGGAAACGGGAAATTTATGTGATCAAGGGGATTTTTGAACAAAGAATGGTATTTTACCCTGTCATTTCAGTAATATCTTTTGTAAGTATTGTGCCTCAGATGCCCTGGTAAGCCACGAGATTTCTGCTGCTTCCTTTACTGTGATGATAATTTGCTGTGGGTATATACAAATTACAGCACATCCTGTTCCAGTTTTATCCTATTAGTCCTGACTAGTAGAAGTGAAAGGTAAAAGATGTGGAAGAAATAAGTTTTATCTGTATGGTGTATGCCACTTGTGCCCCTACAACTTCAGTTCCTACATGCCGAGGCCTCAGAGGTACACATATAGCAAAAACAGGTAGAGGGCTATATTTACTTCCCTCAGTGAGTTGTACAATACCAGCTACAATTTAGCCAACTCCTAGGGAGAGGTTAAAGAAAAATTTACTTTCAGTTCTCTGATGTTTTGTAATTTTTTGTCCACAAGTCCTCACCCGATGTGTTCTAGGTAAGGATTTACGGTCAAATATGCCAACGGGATAACTTCACTGAAGCTAATGGTATTGATTTGTCCCCATGTGGTTACAGATGAAGCAGCTGTGGTTTCATGTGATTGAGTGCTGTAGCAATATCTACTCACCTCACTTGAAGAGCCCTAAGGCGCAAAGACCAGATGACTCACCACTACCCTGTTAAGGAAATTATTTTCCGCTGGGGAAATGTCTTGAGATACTGTTTTGAGCTCACATCCAAGAAAACATTTAAGCTTCCAACTCATGTATAAGCTGAATTCGATGGGAAGCTAAGACTAGACTAAATAATTTGCTGAATTTTTAATCAATACATCCTTTTTAAAAGACAGTCTCGTCAATGCAAAATGGAAGCATTACTGTGGAGTGGGAAGTTGTTATATAGAAAGTAAGCTAAAATATGTTTCATCAGTTTGAATTCTCTAGCTTCACTGATGTTTTAATTTATTTTATTTCCACATGGAGAACCCTATATTAACAGAGTAGAGATCATTAGTGTGTGACTTAGTTCAAGAGAGTGTATTAAATGTTCAGCTGAATGCTGTATATTACCAATAATTCTAAGTGAGGTAAATGGTGTGGGATATTGCTAATTCTTTCCAATATGTTTTACATAGTACCTTCATCTCTGTGCTGCTGAGAAGTCACACTTGATGTTGGTTACAATTAGAAGAGACTGGTCTAAGTGTTAGAGTTCTTGCTGTTTTCCTTCTACCACATTGACTAGACCATCTTCCTTGTCTAGGAATAATTTTGCACTAGATTTTCATTGATAAATTGCTTTAAGAGGAAGCTAAAACAGTGAAAGCCAAATTCAAAACCTATCTTTAGTTTAAGAAGCTGAAATATGTAGATTTATCAAGCAGGGAATATATCTGAACGAGGGAGAATCACACATTTGTCTGACATGAATAATAAGGATCCTCATATCTCTTGCCCCTTGACAAGCTTCAGCAAAAAAATTGAAGCAGTGTTTTTTAATAAATGAAAGCAGGTAGGAGAAGGAGGAGGAGGAGGGGTGAAGAGGAGGTTATATGCGCAGATCAAAGGATTCTTTGGAGACATAAATGCAAATCAGAAAAATAACTGCTTTTTGGTGAGTCCATGTGTGAATATACAGCAATCTCAGCAGAGGAAAGCTCATGGCATGTACAATTAGGTCTCACACTAAACGATGTTGCCAGGATGGGAAGAGGGCTTCTTTTTACACAGTGCAGAAAGGTAACTGCTACAGGAAATGTGTCAGGGAATAGCATGCGTCCTGGGAGATTGCTGGTGGGCAAAGTCATAATTGCACCGATGCAAATGTATCATATTCCCTAATGAGTATTGTCAGTATAGGATTGCAGCCTTCTAAAGTGATCTGAGATCCTCCAGTGTATTTTTGGCATGATCGCTAATATAGACATAAAAAACTGACACTGACTCAGCTGAGAGTACAAAAACTTTGATAGCAGGGGGAGGGGGGAAGAGAGAGGATGCAAGGATATTTTAGTCTCTGAGCTACTAATTTGTGACTATGTGTGTAGATCTGGAACTTCAGGACCATTATTCAGAATTTTGCAAGACCACATTATAATTTTTATATAACTTTTTTTTTTTAATTTTACTGAAGATGTTGACTGTAGCTCAAATGGAAACAGTTCACTCCTGTTTGATGGGGCTGTTGGGAAAGAATCAAATGGATTCGGGCATACCTGACCAAATACTGCTTGTTAAAGACACAAGGCAGGTAGCAGTGTGAGCAGCTAAGTACTAAATGAGACCTGTAAGGGTCTGCTGTTGTCCTAGGCAGTACTGAGCATCTAACCAATACATGAGTACTTGCAAATGGATTCAGCCATGGCTCTCTGTCCAGGTCCATTCAAAGTAAGTAGGTGGAACAGAAAGTGGCAGCTCTTATTTCATACAGGCCAGGTACCATGTCATCATTTCCTCAGATTTCAAGTTCTTTTCTCTTTTATGCTATTCATACCATAGGGTAATAAAGTTATCATCCTCCAATATTCTGCAGGGGGCATCAAGATTTATAAAGTCAGGTGCTTTAAGTTACAACACAGCCAGAAAAAGATATAAAAAGAAGTTTTGGATTATCCTTAAAAGACCTTTAGTCAAGGCTGGGAATATCTCTCTTGAAATATACTTATTTGTATAGTCAGTTATTTTATGTCAAAGTAATTTGATATGATATGCCTTTCTCATGAAGTACTGGTAAAATAGCCACAAATATGCCTATGTGTTCACTAATATGCATTTAAATATGGAAGGCAAGTTACCCTTGATTACTAATAAAGACACGGTACCTCTCTAAATGATGCAGTAACTAAAGTAAATTGCTCAGTACTATTTATATGCTAAATTTAAACTTCTCAACACAGAAGTAACTACATTTGTGTAAAGATAAGTGAATCAAACCTTGGGCAACTCTGATCTAACCCATAGATGTCAGCTTTAGGTTAAAGTCAGGTTCAGATAAGATGAGGGAATCTGGGCATTTGACTATTTGCAATATTAGTTTCAGATGGTTTACTTTGATGTTGTATTCCAAGAAGAGTAGCATTCCTTGAAATAGGAAATAAAAGAAAAATCAGTCAAAATCTTATTAACTGAATATGCAATTTTGTGCAAAGTTGTCTTTCTTCTCCTAGCTCAAGACCAAACTGCTAGTCATGTCTCTTAGACTGATTTAACATTCAGTTAAATCAAAAAGTTTTTACTGATTTTGTTTCCCATTGGCTTTTTTAGCAATGTTTCTGGAATATATTTGCAACAGGAGAAGAGGTTTCAGGGCATCAGAAACTGCAGCGCCTTCAACTGGATGACAAGAAAACGAACAGGAGACTGTCATCTGTCAGTATCTAATTGACATTCATGGAACATTAAGGGATAGGAGTCATAGCAGTTGTCCTCAGCAAATAACAAGTAAACCTCTTGTATAATTAATAATCAGACTAACACTGTTCAGAGATTCAGTGGGTAGAAGAATTTTTTCATTAATTATTTTTCTTTAGGGTATCATTTGATTAATTTTTTATTAGACACGTGACACACCGTAATTGTAACAATCACTGTAATTCCTATAGCCCAAAAGTTTAGATAATTGGTAGGACTCTGTTATCTCTTCATGTCCAGTGAAGTTATACATGCCTCTGCTAAGGGAGAAGGTACATGATAACCCCAAGACAAGTTGGGCCTGGTTAAATCTCTGGATAAATTCTGTCTCTAGGTATTTTTTTAAAAGGTTGATAGTTGTTTTAAAGTATCAGATCTTCACCTTTCTACTCACACAGTGAGTTACACATAGCCCCTGAAGTTCGTGGATGCCCTAAAAACAGTCTTTTTCAGTGGCCAGTCAAAGTCATGGAATGAAATTCCACAGGGAGTAAGAGCCACGGCAAAAGCTAATTTACTTTCATTCCAAGTCTAAGGCATATTTCTTCAACCTTCCGTTATCCAGGATAAGCCCACAGAATAATGCACATGATATTTGTTCTACAGTCTCTTTCAAACAATTTCCCTCTGGGACAGAAGATGGGGAAATGAATAATATCAGGAAGATGCTAGCTATGTTGCTTAATATGATTCTGGAAGAAAGACCAGTCTCACATCAGTGAATTGGTATAAGCTGAACAGTATGGGTTTATGAACTTGCATACTCCTAAATCTTTAATGAAGTCACATATTTTCTTATTTAAAATACTCTTTCTTGGGTGGTGGTTTGTTGGTTTGGGGTTTTTGGGGTTTTCTTGGGTTTGTTTTTTTAATTTTTTTGCTTGCTTTTTTTTATAAGTATAAACCAGAAAGCAGCCGCCTGTAATAAATTAATATCTCACTTCAATAATACATATAAAATATGTATAATATAGTGTTTAAATAATGTTTATGGTTAAATGTACTTTTAAAGTAATAAAGGAATCATCAAAGAGATAAAAATCTAGTGTGCACATTTAAAAAAAGAAATTATTTCTAGCAAAACATTATTCAAGTTACAGTCTACAGGTTTGCAAGTATTTTTATGAATTATGAGGACTGTATGACAATTTCCTAGCAAGCCTAGATACCCAAGTGCACATAGTTTTGCTGAGAGTTGAAAGTGTTATGATTCAGAAATAAAACACAATTTTTTCTTTAGGTAGGAGAACACAAGTAAAAATTTCAGAACGTCGGCAATTTCTAAGTCTCTAAGATTTCCTGGCATCCTCCACTAGAGAGTGCTTTTCTTCGCCGGTTTCTCCTAAGAGCTATAATTTTTAAAAATTTTCTATTAAATTTTCCATGTTTCTTTTAAAGAGTTATCTAATTTTATTGCAACAAACTTGACTCTACCTAGTAATGCCAAGTGGTACCCATTGAAATGATACTATCTCTAATATATCCAAGCTTTTGATGGAATGTAAGAACCATTCTGATGTCATCATATATCTATTGTTTGTTACTGTAAAATGTTGTTCCAAATTTGACAAAGTTGTAAGAACTAAAATTTTGACTGGGTGTTCTTGAGGGTTTCTGGAGACAGTGACTGCTGTTTTTTGTGAGTTGGAAGCAAAATTCCTTCAAAATTTCATCTGCCCTGAATATTATTGCATTGTAGTTGCTGGCTGGAATGCTCGTGGGCCATTCCGTCAGACCAAAAGTGTGTGATTTATTGCAAACATAGGAGAACTTCCTTGTAACTTCTATTCTTAGCAGCAGGGAGTCATAAGGTTGTCAGGATGGAATACAGGGAACTTCTTCTACCTATTCCTGTTTAAAACGGAAGCTGCAAAGGAAATATTGAAACAGGTATGAGTGAAAAAGGAAATATTAGTAATAAAAGACAGCACAGGCACTAATAGCCTGATTCAGTCTGGCTGCAAAAGGAAAAACTGAAATACAGCAGTCAATGGGGGAAAACATGAGACTAGACAAAAAGTGGTCAGGGAAACAGAAGGAGATGGCAATAGAAGAATGTGGGTCTGTGGACAGTAAAGTAAGCATTCTAGTTTGGAAAAGAATGCCAAATACTTTGTGGGTTGAAAAAACATGTTCCAATTTGCTGAGCAGCAAGTAATTTTATTCAAACAAAGAAGTAAACAAAACTCCCCTCTGCAGTTTATAATCTGGAGAAATAAATACGAGAAGCCAACATTTAGTAATTGTTTCTCTTAATGCTAGTTCAGGGACTCCAGTCCCCTACTCTCCCAGTCTTGTGGACTCCCTCACCAACACCTAGGGGACACAATGATTAAAGGCAAGGAAAATAACTGTGCTTATTAACCATGACTTTTTAATTGATAAAAAGAGGAAAAAAATTAAAAACAGAGCACAAACAAAAGGAATGGCTATTTCATTTTAATTATTTTTATTTATCATTTTGTGGAAAGGCTTTAACAAAGACTATATCACTGTGTGTGGTCTAACCATATGGAGAATATCTACTTCTTCCAAGTAGGAACAAGTCTTTTCTTAACGTGAGTAACAAAGATAGCTTATAGTGATGCCTCCTCCAGCCACCTAGAAACAGAGACTAGACAAGAGTAAGGGAATAAAGACAGGTATTTATTTGAAGGGCCTTCAAGGTACACCCTGGGGGAGCCAGAGGCTGCTTCCAAAAATTGGACCCCAAGATGGACGACAGGTCACGAGTTCTTCACGCTTTTATAGGTTTGGACCATTTGCATATCAGGGTTAATTCTCCAATTAAAGCCCCAGTTTTAGCGATGTAACGCCCCTCAGCTTGCCCCCCTTTGAATCTTTAGTTTACACATTTTGGGCCTAAAAACAGCCTGGTTGTCCTTGAAGGCAAAGCCTGGAGAGGCTTTGTTATGTCTACCCAGTATGAGAGAACAGGAATTACAGGCTACAAGGAACTTCAGAGTTACACTCTAAGCAGTACAGAATTTGAAAATAGAAAAGTTAAAACCTAAGGCATCAATAGGTAGATCAGCATTTTCAGCTAAGGATTGATCAGACCTGTGTAATGTATCACAGACAACCTAACCTCTAGGGTTATAGCTGATCAATGGATAGAAACTTTAAGTCTTCCAAAATCTGAAAAGTGGTTCTATAAAACAAGTTATTTGGGTAGTTGTTTGTCTTGGTTTCAGCCAGAGTTAATTTTTCCACAGTAGCTATGAAGAGGCAAAGCCTGGAGCTGTGAGGGCATGTCTAGGTAGTTATTCTATACCACCTCATATCATTGCTGGGGAGCAGAAATCGGGGACTCTTGCTTCCAAGAAGTGAATATGGCCTGCAGTCGGGGAAAAGTGTGGTTTACGGAGGGTCTGTCCACCATTGTTTTCATTGTCCTGGGCCTGGTGAGCATGTGTGCATGGAAATCACCCTCTCTTTGTACACTTTTGTTATTAGTATTGTTGCTATTACTGTTCGTTTTCATAGCTCATGGCTGTTTCCACTAAATTGTTCTTATCTCAACACATAATCTCTGCCTTTTGTCTCCCAAGGAGGGGAGGGGAGCAGCTTGTGGTTTTCATTTTAGTGGGGGAATGAAATCGGCGAGTTCCACTCCTAAACCACGACCTTGTCAAAAATAATAATCATGTAGATATATCTCACTAGTCTTATGGATATAAAAAAATAAGTCTCTCTAATTATCTCAGTTCCCCTTAATATTTAAATTTAAAGAGTAAATCAATATCCCGATAGGTACTTCAAAATAGGCGTATCAGTGGATAAGAAATTGGCTGGATGGTCAACTGAAGGAGCTGTGTCAATGGTTCAATGCCCAAAAGGAGACCAGTGACAAGTGGCATTCCTAGTGGTTTGGTATCGGAAGTGGTGCTGTTTAACATCATCACTGGTGACATGGACAGTGGGATTGAGTGCAGCTTCAGCAAAGTTGCTGACAACACTGAGCTGTGCGGTGTGGTCAACATGCTGGAGGGATGGGATGCCATCCAGAGGGACCTTGACAGGCTTGAGAGCTGGGACTGTGCAAACCTCATGAAGTTCAACTAGGCCAAGTGCAAGGCCCTGCACCTGGATCAGGGCAATTCCAAGCACAAGTACAGGCTGGATGAAAATGGATTGACAGCAGCTCTGAGGAGAAGGACTTGAAGGTGCTGGTTGACAAGAAGCCCAAGGCAGCCCAGAAAGCCAAACATGTCTTGGCCTGAATCAAAAGAAGCGTGGCCATCAGGTCAAGGGAGATGATTCTTCCCCTCTACTCCACTCTGGTGAGACTCCACATTGTGAGACCCCCACCTGGAGTACTGCTCAGGAGAACATGGACTGGAGCAAGACCAGAGAGGCGCTTCAAAGATGATCATGGGTCTGGAGCACATCTTCTTTGAGGTCAGGCTGAGAGAGCTGAGGTTGTTCAGCCTTGAGACAAAAAGGGTTCAGGGAGACTTTAGAGCAGCATTTTTGTACCTTACAGGGGCTACAAGAGGGCTGGAGAGGGACTTTTTACTAGGGCAAGCAGTGATAGGATGAGGGTGAATGGCTTCAGACTGAATGAAATAGGTTTAGGTTAGATATTATGAAGAAAGTGTTTGCTGTCTGCATAGTGAGGCACTGGAACAGGTTGCCCAGAGAAGCTGTGGTGGCCCCATCCCTGGAGGAGTTCCAGGCCAGCTTGGATGAAACTCTGAGCAACCTGGTCTAGTGCAAGGTGTCCCTGCCCATGGCAGCAGGGTTGCAACAAGCTGATCTTTACAATCACTTCCAACCTAAATCATTCTATGGTATCAATCTAATTTCTTGGCAATACTTTGTGAGTTTGTCTTTCACGGGACAATGCAGTCTTGTCATAATATTACAGAAATATTCATGAAAAGAAAATCAGTGTTCCCAAGTGGTCTATTTGCAACATTTTTGCTCCACCATTCATTTTCATTTCCCTATCTATTTCTTCCTTTATATAAGCCAACAGACACACCACAGAAATCATGGTAAACTTGAGAATGGGAACAAATGCTGTCTTTGGCTACTTGTTTTAGAATCTCATTTTTTTTATAACTTCAAAAAAGAAGCACATCAGGTCAGAAGTGTGGGCTTCTTACCGCCTACAGGCTGATTATCTTCATCTACCACTAAAATACTCTTGTCATGTGCTAGTAATAGGTCACTACTCTTTCTTTTGTTTCTGAAGAGAATAATCATTTTGTTTGTTTGTTTTAAAGCCTAGAAACTTTCTGATACTCAACTCTGTCATAAAGTTTATTTTCTTGAAAATAAAGTTCTTTCAGCCTTCTAAGACAGGCCTTGCTCTTTCTAGTGCTGTTCAATGGTGATATAACTCTTCCTCAGTTGTTTTTTCACTTACACTTGCTTTTACATTTTATTAGTAAGTAAACAAATTCCAAAATATAATTAGATCCCTACAAAGCTCAAAGCTTTTTATACACTTTCCACGTGGCAGCATAAAAGCAAATAGTGCTAAAAATTGAAGAATGGTAAATTTTTGTCTAAATTCTTCAAAAAATATGTTTACCAGTTTACAGATAATGGATTTTTTTTTTACCCTTGAAACAGATCCTTAATTAACAAAGGATGAGGAATTTGTTTACTTATCCAGAATATTTCCTAGTGGAAAGTAATTCTTCCAAAATTTAACCCATAAATACATATTTTTATGTTCTCCAGTCACCACTGGCATAATCAGAGGTAACTTTTCAATTTGAGAAGAAGGCTCTGTCAGGGTCGGAAGGATGTAACATTACAATTTGTCTAATAACCATAGTTGAACCAATATTGGGGGTTTTTTCCTGCACTTTTTTATCAGAAAATGTCTCCTAAGTCACAGGCAAAATGCGTCATTCATCCTTTAGCAGTCGGTACCCTGAGAGCAAAAATAACCTATAACGCTCCAAGTGGTTCAGGTCGTACATGACATGGTCCATGAAATGATTTTAACTTGTTGACTATTGGGAATCTGTACAACTCCAAGTTATTTATAAAATGCAGTTTGAAGAGGAAAACAATCTGATAGAAAAGGTTTTATTAGAAACATTATGTTTACATTTACGCAGCTAACCCAAATAACTCACTGTTTAGGGTCTCTTGCTAAATCTTTCATTCTTTTAAAGCAGCTGAGAATGGCTAAAAACAGCCTCCCTTTTCTAGCTCTGTCTTTTTTTGGATGTAGTCCTAGGTCAGACCTCTCATTTGACTTTGTAATCTGACAGGAAACTGCGTTGAATTCCCAATTAGTGTTGAAGAGCCCTTTCTTGAGCATTTAACATTAACATAAAACATTTCCCATCCATTGCTTCATCTAAAATATGGTCTCTGAGAAATTTAGCTACATGTCTTAGGAGCAGGGAAAGAAATAGCAAAGCACATGCTTGTTAATGACATTTCTTAGCTGCTGAAGCTTTACTCTTAAAGCAGTCAGGTTTTCATAGACTTTACTGTAAGGTAAATCCTCTCCACACCTGGTCACTGTCCTTCTGCAGTGCCTTTGTCAGATTGTGGTGGTGTAACTGGGAAAATCGATTTTGCTCCCTTTGTCCTCCAAACACTATCACATGACTATGGCTGGCCCCCATAACCTGGCTGCCACACAGTCCGACTCCCGTGTCATGTTTCCAGTGATGTGTAACAGTTCATTCCCTCGTTATAGCAAACTCTTCATCAGATCTCTGCAGAAAAGCCCTTGTTCCAAGAGGAATCGGGCAAGACTTAAGAGCCAGTGTCTGTGCTGGTGACAGTGTGGTTATGACAGTTGGCAATACTCTTCTAAGAAGTCCTGTTGTGCCTATCCAATAAGATGCAGATTCCTTGAGATGTCCACATACTATGCTTTTCCCTGAGATAAAAAAAGAAGAGCTGTAACACGATGACATGGCCTTCAGATTCCATTCGTGACATTTGAGATATTTGCACAAGTTCTCCTCAAATGTGTGCAAGCTTCTAGCATTTGCAGTGAGGGGAAAAAAAAGAGAGAAAAGAAAAACCAGCACTGTAAATGCCATGACACAGAAAATGATCAAAAATTCACATTGCAGCAGGAATTTTATCCATTCAAGTAGCATATAAGAAGACATTTACGTAAAATAAACTTCTCATCCTCCACCTTTAGGAACTACATAGCACATAATTTAATTACTTTTAGTTTTCCACCAGTCTAGGCCTTATAATTTTTGAGTTTCTTCAAATGTTGGCAGATGAAAGGGGGATATGATAATGTAGGTGTAAAAGGATTGTGCCTTTTAAAAGTAGCATAGTCACAGAAAACTTGTCTCTTAGGTTGCTTTAAGAAACACTGCTGAATCTGACCCAGTATCTTTCATAATACTAATAAAATATATGCAATTTATATAATAAAATGGATGTTTACAGCATGGAAAGATAGGATTGGATATAATGGTAATTTATCACACAGGGGAAAGATCACCTCTGTCAATGCTAATGAAGTGCTGAAAACTTCCAGTTTGATGTGTGCATACCTCAAAATGATTTGTAAACCCCAAGATCATAGTGTGATTCACTGCAATCTTTGAGATTTTTTCCTTCGTAGTGACATTTCCAGTTCTTTTTGACTCCCTTTCCTTTGTCCACAGGTCCTTGGAGTATCATCCCTCTCATCACTTATTCACAGTGCTGCAATGTAAAATGAATGGAATTTTTAGTTCCAAAAGCATTTTATTTCAAAGCTCTAACATCTTTGTTAGATGTTAGCTCTAACATCTTTGTTAAAGGGCAGGCTTTACCTCATGGATGAATTTAGACTAGTGTCTGGGGAAGTCCATCTGGCTGCAAGTGGGAGTATGGCTACTTGCCCTGGGATCTCCAGGATGCAAAGGCAGCTGTGAACTCTTCTGGGAACTTCCCAGGAGTCCAGAAACAGAAAATCTACCAGGAAAGTGCTGAACTAATGAACCACTTAGACTCTGTGGTTTCCTGGCTGATGCAGCTCCTGACCATTGATTGACAGCTTGATGCTCGTCGCCTAGTCAACTCTGCTACCACTGTAATTCCTCTGCTGCAGCTAATCTGTCTCATGCCACATACCTACACATTCCTTGTCATGCTTAAGTCTCCTCTTCAAAGTCACCCCACTCCCTCACCATACTGTCTCACAGCTACTTTGCCGTTTACGTTCATTAGACCTTGCCAGAGATGAGCAGCACATGCAATTCAGATTCAAGGAACTGTGAAGTTCAAATAGTAGAAAAAGAAGCTGAGTCCAAGTAGAAGGCTCAGTCTTAAAGACCCCAGGGAATGCTCCGTTTCGGTCAGGATGCTCACTAGATGTCACTGTTCTCCAGAAATAAGCATGTGAGCACTTTTTTCTGGCTGAAATATACTGGGTCTTTAACCAAGTGCAGCAACTCTTATTTTCAGAAACTGAGCTCATCTAAAAAACTCCCATAGTTCAGCAAAAGGTTCTCCAAACTCCTTACTTCACTTGCACTGTCTGATTTTCCACTCACTAATCTCAGTGTAAACCAAGAACAACTTCTCTTAAATTTGAATAGTGGTCCTGGTTTCTGGCCTTACAGGAATCCTTACATTTTTCAGTCTTTTACCTAACCATACTTTATAATATATGACTTAAGAAATTGAGTGATCTCAAAATGAACAATGCAGCCTTTCACACTGTGTGGCTGCATATGTTCCTAACATTTTTTCACTCTGCAGATAAAGAAAATATTTTTGATGACAGTTTTCTCCAAGTACTTAATTCTGGGCACTTAATTTCCTATGTCTAAATTATAAGTTAGTTTTCTTAGGCTTCTTATATGATGACTAGAGAGTAACTGTGTCTCCTACAGTGGTTCAGAAAGGAAGCACAATTCACATGCTTCTGGAAAGACCTTCTCTTTTCCCAGTGAGTACAGCAGCAGCTCAGAGGAATTTGGTTTCCTTTACCTGAGCACATAAAGTTACATGATTAAAATCTGCCGGTGTGAGTGCTCCCAGACATACTGGACTGTGTTCTATCCATGTATTTCAAATTAGAAATTATGCTACTAGCAAGAAAACAGGCAGGAAGAAAGGATAGAGGAGTTACTGGAAAGATAGTGATCCGTGAAGCCAATAACTGAGGTAAATCAGGCTGTGTTAAACTCTTTAGAAAATATTTCAGAACACTGTATGTTTGCAAGCAGGCTACAGCATGGAGTCACTAATAACTGCCAGATTTGGCACTCCTTTCTTCACATTTGCTAAATCAATAAACATTGCAGAAAAAAAGCCCAAACCACCAGTCACCCAAGTGTGTCCAGAACATCATTACTGCATAACAGCATGTTTCGACTTGGGGGGTCAGGCTGCTGACTTGAAGCAGTTAGCTTAGGTGCTCCAACTCGCCTCATGCAGAGCCTACTGGTCTCTAGTGACTCCTTTATTTTTTTTATAGAGAAACTAGGCTGTGAATCGTCCTCAAGAGTGCAGTTCAACAGCATTTTAAGCTGATCTAAATCAGTGGTGTGGCAAATCCCACCTCCACCTCCAGCTGTACATTCCTGCTCTTTCTCCCTTGTGTCTGGTAGGTGGTGAATCGGCTCTGTCAAAAAATCAATCCAGAAGAAAAAATCAGAGTAGTTTTCTAACTTGGATAAGTTCCCTGAAAAGATGTGATGTTTGACCACAGTGTTAGTGAAGGGGTAACCTGGTAATGTGCCAACAGAATGACAGAAGGCAAGACTCAAGTCACCATGATCTGAGTTTGCTCTCGCTGCTGGGGACCCTCACTGTTAAGTAGATGCCTGAATCAGCCTGTGCCAAGCAATGGGAGCTCCACTCTCACTCACAGAATCATAGAATGGTTCAGCTTGAAAGGAGTCTTAAAAATCATCTAGTTCCAGCCCCCCTGCCATGGGCAGGGACACCTTGCACTTGACTAGGTTGCTGAAAGCCCCATCCAACCTGACCTTGCTGACTCCTCTCCTTGCAGTCATCGTCCCAGATTTAAGGAGATCCCATTGACCTCCTGAAAAGTAAAGCTTCCGAGGCAGATTCTGGCTCCAAAGAGATAATAAGTCATTCTTCAGCACAGCATGGAAAGGGTTTCTGTCAATGAAGAGAGGATGGGAGGGAGTGGAGGGAACACTCACATTCCCTTGGGAGCAAAACATTAAAGCAAAGCTAAGCTGTATGACTGGGGAGACTAAAAGAGCAGTGATGCATATTTCTGAGTTGCTACAGCTTTCTCAGGGGCATCTTGGCTCCCACTTTGGTTACAAATTGGGAAGATCGCAAATGGCTTGGAGTTATCTTTTTTTTTTTAGCCCCAGTGCTAACCCAAGTACAGCTTGCACAGATCAAGGGAGCTCTCTCTACATATTTTAAATTATGCAAAGCAATTAGTCTTCATTAACAGCTTGTCTAATTTAATTTCAAAGGATCAAACTGTTTCCCTGTTAGATGACTGAAGTAAAAAACAAAAAACCCCAAACAAACAAGAAGATAAAAAAAACAAAACCAAAAAAAAACCCCAAAAAACACCAAACCACAAAAAAACCCCAAACCCCTGCAACTTCAAACTTGTATGTGACTGCCAAGTGTATATATCAACTAAACTCTGGAGTCATTACTACTTACCTCAGCTTGTCATCTGCTCTCATTTTATCCAGAAACTTCACATCACTCTTGACACCATATCAGAAAATTTCATGGACCGTCTTTTGCACTATAAAGTGCAAAGTACTATGGGAGATTGATTCTTTATCTTCCTAGGAGCAACTAGGAGAAAGACAGAAATCAAAGCCTTTCAACTAGCCCATAGCATCAAGAGTCTTATATGAATTGAAATTCCTGTCATGTGGAATTTCTCAAAGAAATTCGGAGATTTCATTAAAATTCCTTAGGATGAAGCTAATACAGCCATCTTTAAATAAACCGATAGTTGTCAGATTTGGATTGATGGGTGCCTTCACCAACCACCTCTAGGTTTTGTCTTCAGGTTGCTTGTGTCTGAGATCACATATTCACAGTAACATTAATTGATAGGCTACAAGCAAACAATTTTCTACTTTTCTTATCCATGTCTGGGGGCCTATGTTACTTAAAGATACTCAGTCTAGGACTGTGTGTCTCCTTGGTTACCCTTCATTGCTGAGAAATAAATGCTAAATTCAGAGATTTCAGAGGCTTGGAAGCATTTGACAGAGACTCATAAAACTCTATGGTCTGTGATGCAGGTATTTATCCTTGCCTGCATTTAAGAAGGCTAAAAATCAAATAAATGCTGAGGATTTTTTTCCAAGTAAGCCATTTCTGGTTTCCCTGCTCTGATATCACTGTATTTATATAAAACTATATCTAATGAAACAGAAGGCACTCAATAAATAGGCATGAGGAGGGGTGGAAGGCAATTTAGTTTCTGACTGTGGTTCACATTCAAAGGAAATGGATGGTTTTGCTTTATTATCCTACTCTTATTGGTTCTTACAGAGCTTGAAACTTTCTCATGTTCAGGGGGCTGGAGAGTGCAGGAAATTGATAGAAATATAAATCTGGGTCAAGATTTACCAGAGTTCATGGAACTGGAGCAGAAGAATCAGAACAAAAGGAAGTAAGACAGAAAGCAAGGTGGTCTTGGAATGTCAGTCGGGATGCGAGGGTCGTGATCTAAATCCCTTTGGTTTTCATCCCCATCAGGGATTTGATCCAAATTCTGCCATTTCTCCAGACAGTGCTCTGACCAAGGATTTCTTTCCTCCTTTTTGCTAAAATAGGTTATTTCTGTAAAACTACTGCATTTTTCATGAATGCACCTCTCCAGGCCCCTATTTGCAAACAGAATGTTTGATGGGGTTTTTTTTATTCTCTTCAGTCCAACATAATAAAATACATAAATGGTGTAGGTATTGCAGTCATGTTCCTTACCACAGTTTCCTGTCTGTTCTTAGACTGCCTTTAGTCAGCCCTTTGTACACCTTGCTCTTTCAAAACCTTTTTTTTTAAGAAAAGCTGAGGAGTTAGTTGCTGTGTGAATAAGTTCCTGTTTAGCAGCCAGAGAGTTCCTGCTCGTTTTCAACTTGTCAGCTAAGGTGCAGTTCAGAAAGCCAAGAGGTTGTTACTGGCAGAACCTTGACCAAAATATTGCTTCAGACATCTCATTAAAAACATTTTAGAAAAAAACCCGAGAGTACTGAATTTGCAAGAACTGTAGATACAGGGCCTTTAAGGCTTCATGGTCTTCTTGTATTCAGATGACATCATGCATAAGAGGTGTTTTTTCCTACAGTAGTTCTTGGGAAACTGTCTAGCTATGGAACTTGACCCATGAAGCACAAAGAAGAAAGAAGTTACCAGCTCTTCTGGAGGAGGTCGTATCAGCATGGGGGTAGGAAAATAATTTTTGGCTGACCAGCTAAGCCACATGACAGATAAGGAGCTTGGTCACCCTAAGTTTCCTCTGCTGTGAATGCATGAAAACCAGTTCTGCTAAATGACCCTTCTGGCCATAGCTGTACGACATTAACTGTCAAAGGAGCTTCTTATTCTCCTGTTCTGACTACAGAGAGAGCTTAAATGACCATGTTCCTGACTTGGATTCTCTGTCAGGTGAGAATCTACACCACATTAGCTGCCCCTCAGTACTTGTAAAACAACAAGTTCAAAGGGAGTATTTTCTTCTCTGTAAGTATTGAAGCAAAGTGAGATTTAATAACTCATCCAGGTCACCCAAGGAGTCTGTGACTGAGCCAAAAATTTAGGCTATACAACGCCTATTTCAGCACTTTAAATATAAAGCGATCTTACCTTTCCCTATAAAACTTTCATGATTGGTTCTGTTTTATTTTTATATCACTTAAGTGGAAGATTTCAAAAGTAGACTCATTTATTAGAACTTATTTGAAAAGAGTAAGTTTGACAGACTAAATTAGTTTCTAAGTATCAGTTTTGGTGTTCCTTATGCATTTACCATCCTAAAATTGTGGTACTACTTTACAATAGAACAAAGATTTCCTTTTTTCCCAGTAAATCAATGCAGATGATTGCTGAGTATGTTCCATTGGCGTTTCCATTTTATTATGAAAATATTCACCCTTTGGTCTTGTGGGAGGAGAAGGTTGTGACTGAAAGATGATTTGCTTGGCAAACCAGCAGACTCTCCATACTGCAATTTTTCCTTCTTCAAGCCCAGATGCTTTTGAGATTTTACAGTGCTGTCCCACAAATGTGAAAAGGCATATTCTCTCCCTACAGGCTCCTTGTGGTCCTCATCCATTGATCTAAGTACCCCTGTTCTTGACTCCAGACTGAAGGCTTCCTTTGACAGTGATTGATGGCCACCCTCTCACAGGAAGAATGACTAACTCCAACCTGTGAGTATTGGAGGCGCTACGGAATATATCTGCTGTGCTATTTATTTTGGGAGGCAGACGTGTGCCCACATTTTTATTCTAGGAATAAACATTCTGACATTTTCTGGCAGGTGTGAATGCTGTAACATACCAGCAGGCAGAAAAAACCCTAAAATGACAGCTTCTAACCTCTCTGATGGAAACAAACTGACTATTAGTAATGTGAAAATTGTAAACCCTCACCAGATTTCATATGAATCGTATCACTTGGAAAGCCAAATTTTGATCTTAAGAGTCCCCTGGCAGCCCGAAAGAGATGAATATTTTTCAACGGTGCCTACTTGCTCTTCAAAACAAAATCCAAACCATAAGACAACTGTATAATGAATTATGTAAATTTCAAACCTCAACCTGATTGTGGCCAACTTGTTTTGCCAGTAGTCTGAAAAGATTATCCCTAGTGTGTAAGTGACAGCATGCAGAACCCTTCTCAAACCTCTTTCAGCGGTTGTCTTATCAAAAGTGCATGGCTGTAGCTGGCCTGATGCGAAGGGATAATTTCACTTTCCCTTCAGTTTAAGATCAGCAAAAATTAGTCTTAATTTTACGTTGCTTTATTCCAACACTTGCCTAGAAATTTACATAAGAACTTTTGAAACAAATGTTTAAGAAAACCTGTTACAATAATAGTTCCTTCCACATTATTTAATAAGAGATGTCTTGACTGTGCTGTCTTACAAGCTAAGAGTATATATACATAAAACATTAAAAATCAGAGATGGGAAATATCCTTTTTACCCTGAATCCCACATATGTATAATTCTAGACTATAAATAGTAGCTATTTTGATTGTCACTGGTTCATTGAGAGATAATCTCAAATTTTGAATTAAATTAACTCTTGGTATAACACGAATCTTCTGGTGTCAACCAGGACAACATAGAAGAAATAGGAAAATACAGGACTCAAAATAGGAAAATTATAATAGATTACAGTATATAGGGCAGAGTAAGAAGAGTTCTGGATATATTTCAGGAAAGTCTTAGATAAATTAAAATTTTCCCCTAATGATATGCACTGTATTAACAGGTATATCTACTACTCTACTACTCAAAGACCATTTTGGTTGTGAAAAATTGCAGCTTAAAAATTAATCTATCCCATATGAGTCCAGCAATATAAGTCAATAGTTACCCATTTTGGACAAGTACACACAGAACAATTTGTCCAAGAAAATGTCCATTAAATCATTTCAGTGCTTTAATACTACCACAAGAACAGAGTTTCCTGAGAAGCCAAGTTTGAGGTGTCTAACTGAAGGCATAAAGGGGTCTGTCAGTAACCTATTTCAGTGCCTCAGGAGTCACTTCACTGCTCTGTGCCTCAGTTCCCCATTTCTGTAACCATCATTTTAACTGTGAGACTCTTTAAGACCTTAGTTATAGTTTTTATCACAACAAATATTTGAGTTTTAGTTTGGGGACTGGTGCAGTCCTGTTTATATAGCATTTCTGGAACAATACCATTTCCAGATTGTGTTGCTATTCATATGTGACTGAATAATAAATAATCAAATGTGAATAACTATGGTTAAGAACAAATAGGCTCCTCTCTGCACAGATGCCTTGTTCATAAGCAAATTGTTCATATGCACAAATGTCTGAGAGCACAACTGAACTGAAAAATATTTAGCATTTGAATGAATGTAGGACTGCCAAACCACAGTGTCAGACCACCAACATTCATGGCATTGGTATAAAATCCAAATATTAAGAAATACTACATTTTTTGTTTCTTTTTATTGGTCTTCTGGTTTTTGAGCCTGACATGATTATTTTTTTCCATCTTTCCTCAACAACTACAGCTATTCATAAATGGAATTTCTATGCTCAACACAAAAAACCCTTAAATTATTAAAAAGTGTTTTGGAATATAATGTCTGAAAAAAAATAGAAAAGTAGGTATGAAGACACAGGCATATTTCATTCTGATAACGCTGAAATACTTAAATAATTTGAAGTCCAGATGAACTTTTTCAGTTTTATTAATATGGGAAGGTGGAAATTATTTTCTCTAAGAAATAATCATTAATCCTTGATGATGATGATGATGATGATGATGTTGATGATGATGAGGATGATGATGTATTTTCCAGGAGCAAACCATCCTGGTAAATATTTTCCTATCTATGTGCATGAGATTTTGAGGTTGATTTTTAAAAGTAAAATTGACGTTTTCACTCTCATGATAACAATCTGTGTAAATCAGAAGAATTTTCCATACCAATGAGATCTGTAGCACTGCTGAACCTTCATATGCTCCGTTACTGCACTTCAATATTGCTCTGAGAGAGCAATTGCCATGGGGTCAGATGTAGATACGCAATGGAGAAGAGCAATACATTGTCCTCTTCCCTTTCCTATCTCCATCATTTACACTAGTGATGTGGCACTGTCTCCCACACCATAGGACATGTCTACAGGCTGTGCAGCACCTGTCATTTAGGTCTGTGCTGGTTCTTGTTGAGAGAACTGTGCAGCCGGATTTAGGAGATCACAGCACAATTTTCTGCCAGGTCACTGGCTCGAATGCATGATACTGCGCAATTTTTTGCACTGCCTCTGCGACAGTCAGCCACCTTAATAGTCATCCTTTAGTTCTCATCACTACTGGGATGACTTCTTTCAGAACAGCAGCAAATATATGAAACTATCTTCTCATCAACACCGTCAGTCAGTGCTGCCTAGGGAGTCAATGGAGAGAAACACCTACATCTAATTAGAAGGACTGAATTACAGGAATTATAGGGGCCTAGATTGTTTTGCCTTGCTGTGTTACCTCTCTTATCTCCCACTCCCCACTTGCATAGGGATCCAAATGTGATGCCCTGGAGAGTAGAAAGTCTGGGTTACTCTTTGCTGTCTTTAATGCAAAACCCATGTTACTGTAAGGTAAGGTGTGTGTGGTAAGTCAGGATACATACATCTGCTTACATCCTGCTGAGCCTTCATTCTCTCAAAAAAAAGTGTGAATAATACTCCTATATTTTCCTAAGAATGAACGTGCATGAGTACACTTGCTCTGTTTATATTCTGCATGTATTGGAATGGTGCCCTGTTCTTAGAGATTATTGTCAAAGGAAGACACCCGGTCTGAAAAACAGAAAGATATGTGGCTAACACTGAAGACAGAGCTCAAGCAGTTTTCCCCAGGAACAAGTTATGCCTCTAGCAATTCTTACTGAATACTGTAAAGCAAACATTTATATTGGCTTTTCTTTTACATCTGCATGGGCTGTGTATTCTCCATGTGCTCTACAGCCAGCTAATCTGAATGGAACAAAAACATTTGTTTTTCCTCACATTTCTCTATATACCAAGTCCTTCCAAATAAATATTCAGCTGAAACCTCTTGTGCTATTAGGGAAAACAAATAAATCAAATTAATGAATTTATTTGAATGCCAGAAAGATCTATCATTTCCATGTTCTAAGAATATCCCACAAACAATTAAATGTTCGTGAAACAGAGGCAAGACTGATAAAATGATGAGTCTCTCTGGCGCCAGCAATAGGCCTGGCTAAAAGCCAGCAACAGACTTAGCATTTAAAGCCCTACAGAAAGCATGAGTGGCCCCAGAATGGATAAACTGAGGAAGAGCTTTCCTTAGCAGTTCACCATGCTGAATGTTCCTTTAGTCCTTGGCTTCATTGCCTGGCTCAAACTTGAAGGTGAATTACCAGATGTATTTTGTGGGTCTTTACAACCCAGCAAAAATTAACCAGGCGTTTTGATTTCGATTGAATGATTTTTGGCTTTGGAGTCAGAGTTCCTTGAACTGATAAAAAGTGATAAGGTGATGGAGAGCTGAACATTTCCCAGCACATCGGTGGAAATGATACTGAGTACTGTAAAATTTGTTACGCCATCTGTACCATTAGCTCCTTTAGGTCCCAAAAATGGGCCATTCCACAATGAAGCAGGAGGCAGAAATGATCTTCTGCCTTCACCGCCTGCTCCATGTTGTGCCATGATTTGTCCTGTGGTCAAGGGATCAAGAAACACAAGAGATTTTCAGGGCTGAATGGATGAAAAAGGATCTAGCTTTTGGGATGTACAACCACGCTAAACCAATTTGATATACTTTAAACTAGTTTTATGGGCCTAAAGTCTCTGGAAAGGTAAATTATAGTAAGCAATGGGATTGAAGTAGTCGGTTTTTTCTTTTAAGGAATTCTTAATTGCCCTCTGCAGGCAATGGTACTATCATTAATGATAGCTGAAGTAAGCCAAGATTGTATTACACTGTTGCAAAAAGGGAAAAAAATGACCTGAAGAGGCTGAGGAAATTGCTTTGCAGACACTGATGGGTGCTTTGCATCTGTTGAAAATCACCCCTAGTAAACAGGCATCACTTGTAAATACCCCCAGACTGGCATCAAAAATCTTTAATGTAGGTGTAGGCAAAACTTAATATTTTTAATATGTAAAATGCATTAATTACACACTTGCCAATTTTAATTTAAAAAGGAAAATCTATGCTCCAGTTACTGAACTGAAACTTTAATCTCATTTGAAATGCTCTAGCCTTAGAGATTAAACTCTTTCTTCTACCTCTTGACTTCCTAGCTAATTTCCTTTATTTAAATGGAGCCATCTCCCTCTTTCTCTGTGTCTTCCTCAGGAGGGATGCCCTCTGAGTAATGGGCAGGGCAGAGCTTTTGCTGATGCTCCCGAGTAAGTTGGAAATAGAGATGAAACCCTAGCACAGGATGCTACTGCAGGCTCTGCCTGTAATTCCATGGGGAAAAGAGAAGACTAAAATATCTGGATTCGCTGAAAGGATTGCATATCTACTGCAGTATAAAATTGCTGAAAAATGTCGCCCTTTAATTGTACCCTTTAATTGTATGTGACCAGGGCAGCCGTCACAAAAGGCCTTAGAGTTATGGACTGTTCCGTTCAAGCAGAAGGAGGCGCAAGCATCCTGCCACTCTGTGGCTCATACATACCTACTCTCCTGTGATCTGGTCCTGCAGATCACAACTGAGTAACTGACACTTCTACAGAGCCCTGTTCTTGCAGTTAAATTCTCTTGTCTTGAGAATCCTGCCCCTTCTCCTTTCAAATATAGTGTAAACTCAAGGATAACTGCTGCTTCACTGATAACCTGCACATAAGAACAAGCACACAAATGCATAGGCGTTCTCCCATGCTGCAGAAGATTGCTGTGTGTGATGGGACTACTTCATAATAAAATGCCTTGAAACAGTGTCTGACAAACGGCAACTATATTTTTTAATGTCCAAGTTTCTTATAAATCACATCAAATGTGTTTCAGGCACTTCACTTTCAGTCTATCAATGTTCAGAACCCCAATGTTCAGACACAAATGAGGCTTCTTGTGAGGATCTACAGCAGAGATCACATACCCTTTCCCCAAGGGAGATACCCCTTCACTGTGAGTGATGAAATCCATGTATTCTGGCCATTCCAAATCAAATAATTCACAATTGTGTTTGGGTATATTCTAGCTGAAGACAGCAGCTGGATCGCAATCAACACCTTCTTGTTTGGTACACGCTGTTGTCTGACAAGGTGCAACAGAGGTATTCTGGACCTTTGGAGTTGAGACCCAGTGCTTTTTTCTCTGTGAAAGTGGAAGAAATCCTACAGTTCCATCAACATGTCCTTTTTTTCAGACTATCACTCTAATTTACTTGAAATGATTAATGAAAATCTGGTTTTGGACATTATGTCTTTACAGGTTTGTGATCGATTCATGTGATTTTTTATCTTAGCACACAGAAAGGTAGCTGAAACACACATGAAGTTCAGCAAATATAAATTGCTGTAAACCTGAGCATTAGATTCCTCAAAATGAAAAAAAATCTCAATAGGCTGTTAGCTTCAGAGACAAAAGATACATCCTATATGCTGCAACTTGCAGGACTACCTTCCTATGGCTCAAGTAATACCTGCTTGCAAATACTAGTAATAGTTCTTAGAGTCATATGCAGTTAGTGTAAATGATGAGACATTGTGGAGACTTTTAAAGTAAGCTCTGTTGTTTTTTAACATCTGTCTGAAATCTATGAACTGTGTTTGCTTTAGTTTACATTAAAGCAAAGAGGAGAGAATCAATTTAAACTGCTCACTGCAGGTAGCATCTTGGTTAGTGTGACATACTGTAACAGCTGAAAGAAAACAGAGTTTTGAAGACGATATGGTGTCCTCAGGAGTTCTAAAAGAATGGATAAAACTTCCAGTGTTGCACTGAATGAGGCAAATCCGTAAATAATGTGTGAGTTTTTTTATGAAATAATACTGTAAGGTAGAACCTGTAACACTTCCATTCATCTGCAGTTTGCTGTTGCATATACTGTACTTGTTTTTCCTTACTGCCCACAAAAGTGTAGATATTTTTCATGCAATATTTAACAAGTGGTAGTGTTTTCACAAGAGAGTTGTACTTACCATAAAAACAAAATGTAGTAATGCTGCATACCCTCAAATTTTAAAAAACCTAAAACATACTACTGCCTAACAGAATTGGTGCTGCTTTTTTTTTTTTTTGATCAAGAGGGAAATATTGTTTGCAGTTACAACATTTCTTCAAGGTTATTTAAGTATTTGAGTGTTCTGTTTATTGTACTGATTATGACTTGCTTTGCCAAACCCAACAAATTTTAAGTCACTGCTTTGATAGTCTATCATTCCTTCTGTTCGACATGTGGCTTTTCTAGCATATGGATGTAATATTTCATATTCCACTTCATACTTCTTGTTAAAACTCCAGTTCTTCTGCAAATCTTGGTTCTTTCACCTTCTATCTGTTCTGCTATATCAAATCTGGCCCATTTATGACATGCCCAAGGCTGTCATAATAGTCTGTTCTAAATCCTCCTGTTAAACCCTTATTCAGATCTGTTGAGATTTTCTACATTTTTAAGAACTTAGCTATGTGTGTATCAACTTCTTTTAAAAAGGGCTAGCATAAAAAATAATTTTTAAAAAAGGATACACAGGGGCTTTTCTGCCTAAATCTAGTAGGTACCATCATTATGAAATGTGATGTTTTCCAGATGTTTTGTAATTTTTTGCAATTGTTGAGCCAATTCTATGACATCCCAAATGACAAAATCCAGAAATTCATATTCTGAATACTTCCCTGTGGCATTACTTAAGGGCCTGATCCTGAAACATATTGAGCATGTCATGAAAGGTCATAAATGCCCTGAAATCCCACTGAACTCAGAACTTTAGAATTAAATTTTGAAACTGTATAAGATCTTTGAGCATTCACAACTTAAACTCTGGAACACTGGTAATTGAGGATACTCTGGTTTGGAGACATATGTTACACATAGTCACAACAGTTGAGGAAAACAGGTATATTTAGAACAGGAAATCCCTTTATTACACATGCCAATTAGATCAAAATTCTCACTGAGAAAAACCATAGCTAGTTTAAGAAACATGTTGGTTTCCAATAGTCTTGATTCTTGAGCAAAAACATCTGCTGAGAATACTAATTGTAGTAGAAAGAACATCCTAATTAAAAATGCATTTGACATCCAAAAGTTAAAACACAGTCAGGTCCTGAGCTTTTTTTAATCACTTGGAAGAAAAAAGCATTTTATCCCTTACATGATGTCCAGTACCAAAAGCCCACATAATTCTTTACTTTGACATGGACACACACATTTTTTCCCAATAAAAGCAGAAATGAGTTGTGTGTATTAACCTAATAAACTAAAGGAAAATCATTGTGCAGTGGCAGTTGCTCCCACTTTCTTTTTTGCCTGTGTAGCTTTCACATACAAGGTATAATTTCCTTGCCAACTGTCCAAATTGCTGCTTTTATATGTATAATTTAATGGCATGTATTTTTGTGACACATATTTGAGTAGGAATAGATGCTTCTGCCATTCTCAGAGACTGATTTTTCCAAGTGATCCACCAGAAACGTGTTTTCCAATCTTTGGCCCCCAAGATATCCTATGGCAAATTTAGTCGTTTTCTGACCATTCACCCTGAAATATTTAGCAAGTGTTTATATAGAGTGGAAAGTGGCAGATTTTTGCTCTTTAAACTCTTGTGTGTTTGATCCATCTTATCATTTGCAATTTCTCAGGTGACTGTAAAATTATCAGGGCAATCCCACCCGTGAATTTTCACCTCCATATATTCTCCTCTTAGATGTACATCATAAATATTTCAGCATTTATTTAAATGATGGCTGACATTCAACATTCTGAGCTTGCTCTGCTGGCAATTCCCTCAGTCTTCACCCAGTTAAAATACAAACAAAAAGTATGGTTGTAGCCAGTCTTTAGTGACCTCCCAGTTTTCCTGCATATATTTTATGTAACCTCATTCTTTTCTGAAGTAATTTCTAGAAATTATTGGATTTCACTATTGACTATTTCATTATACAAGCCTGTAAATGTTTTTTCTAATTGCTACCTTACATACTATGATTAAATATTATTCTGCACTATAAACCTTTCAATGAAGTAGGAGCAAAAAATGAGATTTTATTAGAGTATGAGATTCACAGGAACATAAGCATTATGAACTTATTCTGGCAATTTCCAGGTCTAAAATATGGGAGACTAAATATACTTCATGCATCCAAAGCTTTCACTACTTTGGATTTGAGAAAGACTTTTACATTTCA
This sequence comes from Falcunculus frontatus, assembly GCA_013398115.1. Classification (NCBI taxonomy): domain Eukaryota; kingdom Metazoa; phylum Chordata; class Aves; order Passeriformes; genus Falcunculus; species Falcunculus frontatus. The sequence goes on from VZRV01010041.1 coordinate 1,872,188, forward strand.
GAAGTGTTTCAGGCTGCAGCTTCTAGAGTTTAAAATAATTTGGGAAGCTAAAGGTGAGCTGTGGTCCTTCAATTTTATCCCTGAATTTCTTTCTCTATGGCATTCAAACTTGAAGGCCTGACAACCTGTTTGTACACTCTCTCCTTGCTGCATATTGGCAAGCTGGCAAATAGATAAAATTTTCAGGTGGTTTCCATCATTCAACATTTGCATAGTTCATAAAAGGAGGAAAAAATACTTTCCCAGAAGTAAAGTATTATGACATTTTACATTCAGATCTTTACATTATCTGAGGGTTTTAAATGTAATATATTACCACAACATGAAGTTACTTGTGACATTAACATTGGACTGACTGTCCACAGAAAAGCAGGAAGTAAAGACACATCACTCCATTTTACCAGAACAAAATAAATCTACTCAAATGCCTGAAGCATGCAAGCTGGTGGTGTATTATGTTACACTGGTAAGGTGATCTTGTACTATTGACTGAATAGTAGGAGCTCCTTCATAACACCAAGCTGCTGTAAAATTAACAAAGAATTTAACAAGATGAGAAGTCTAACTCCTAAAAAGGCAAAACCTCAAATCATTGATCCGGACCATCCGTCTGATAGGAACAGAGCAGATCAGCCATGCTGGTAACAGATGTCAGAAATATGATCTGCTTCCTGCTAGAGAATGGACTATGCAGGACTTCATCTGTTTTCATTTCTTCTGAGGATATGGGAAGGCTTCTCTGGCAACTCAATGAGAAATAGCCCTATAGTTTTTCTGTGCTAAGTTATTGCTGCCGCCCTTTGGGTTGCAATTTTTGTATGTAAAATGCTACATTTATTCAAGTACTTGCTAGCAAATCAAAAATAGTATAAAATTGGAAACAAATATGATTTTTTCTCAAATTAAAGACATGTAATTTTTATGTCTGCTGAGTGTTAGTTATGGATCCTTCTTTTGGATCCACAGGATGAATTTTAACCTCTTAGTATTTTCTTTCCAGAGACTCTGTGTCGTGCTTCAGAAACAGTCAGCCACAGGATTTTGATAGATGGTAGTTATGTTTATGAAGCACTATGAGAGGGATACCTCCAGAAAGATGAAGGACTGTACAATAGGATTGATTAGTGTGTTTTCCAGAAAATGTCAAGAAGAAAGGAAAACAGAGGTCAGAGACCTTTGGTTTTGACATTACTTGTTTTCATAAATAATGTAGGATTTTTTCCCTACACTCAAATTTAAGAGGCAGCATTCAGTATTCACAGTCACATTCTCGAGTTTGCCCATGTTGTTCATTATTCATGGTTTATTTGTGGTTCTTCCTAAATGCTTTGGCCTCTCCAAACATAGCTGATGTGACATGGCTGCCAGTCCTGTGTAGGATTTACTGGACTCTCTGGTGGGTTTCCTTCTTTGACCACTGCTTGCGGAAACTATAACTCAACAAGCCAAACACAGATTCAGGGAGCAGCCTTGCTTGACTAAAAAAAGGCATGGTGCCGTCCAGTTTGCTGTAACACAGTCACATGGGGCTGTCAGTACCTGTAGAAGATCCTTATTCACCTACAGGCTAGACAGGACGTCCTTAAGGATCCAAATGGGTACAAGACGCCTATATTTAGGCAACTGATTCTTTATATATGTGTTCTCTCCTCTCCCGCAAATCTTGCAGTGAGAAATTGAAAAGTATTTTCTCAAGGATGTTAAATATCTAGCTTCTACTTATGAAGAAAATATGGCATCAACTCAAATACCAGAGAAGGTGAACATAACTTAAGCCAAAGCCTTTGGACGGGATCTCTAGTTCTTACAGACCAGCAGATGACTGTCCACTATATATGAATGGATTGCAAAGCTAGTCTAGACAGGTAGATAGGCTTTGAAATACAAAGTGCCCTTATGAAAAGACACTTTTGAACTTGTTTCATGGAAGCAATCTAGTACCTGTCAGGGTTTTGACAGCCAAGGATCACAGCAAAATGTTGAGCCTCTATCACTGATCCAACCCTTTAAAAGACCTTCTATTTCTGGAAAACAAGCTTGCTCTGCTCACACTTTCAATTTATGTCCACTATTGGCCTTGCTGGATTCTGTTGGGTTGCTTCTCCAATGCCTCCACCTATTATAGCACACCTGTGCCTGGAAAACTCTTGGGCATAGCAACAACTTGGGCTGATTCAATTCTCACAGGTCACTCTTGTTCACATGGTTCAGCACCTGAAGTAATGCTGGTCTGCAGGCGAGTCCAATGCAGGGAGGCTCAAGCTGGTCCTGTGTGAACCAGTTTGGGGCTGGAAACTATCGCACTGCCTAGGTTTCTTTGTGCCAGGGTGCTGTAACACCCAGATTATCCTGGGAAACAGAGAGCTGATGTCAATAATGTTATATTGACTTAAAACAGATGAAAATCTAGTTCTTCATATGTGATTGCAGAAAGAAAATATGGAATAAAGTTTCAAAGGAGATTAAATGAATCTAGAGTCTAACCACACTTTAGAAATTTTGCCAGCTCCATTTTTTTTGATAGAGTACATTTTATCATAACCAGAACATTTCTCATTCTTTCCCTAAAGAACATCTCATATTGATTTTTATAGAGTTTTATAGAACAGAAAAAGGACAAGAGCCAGAACATCCATAAGGTCTGTCGCAAGTTAACTGTTGCCCTCTAAGTTACATGGAAAGGGTTCAGGTAATACCGTGGCTGACAGCAATGTGTCTAAAATAAGATTTATGCTATACTTCAGTGGAGGAAAGGAGTTAGAGTTACAGATAACAGGAGTGCTAAACTCACAAGTCAAAAAAACCAGCACAACAACAACCCTCTTTCAGAAATAATTACATGTTCTTGAACTGTTAAATTGATCAAATCTTCAAAGAACAGATGCCGATATCTTTCTCATATAGCTAGTGTGCAATGCTCCAAAAATAGTAACAACGCTACTGCCGTGATCTGTACCAGTGTCTTTGCTGTCACTGATGCTCTCCTCTACTGCCGACTAGGGTTCTACTGTCATACCATTCCTTAAAAATTTACTGGTCTCCATCTTCTCTTCTGGATGTTTCCATTATCCAAGAACAAATCCCAAACCCTTATTCCTATCCAGTAAGATCACATTCAGTGTTTTACTTACTAAAAAAAGTGTTGGTGGGAAAAAAAGATTTGTCTGAAATGTTCCTGTTTCCAATGAGAACTTAATTTAATTTATTGGGAAACAAATGAAATTAAAGAAAACAGTATGTGGTGAGAGGCTTAAATTATAATGAAAAGTAAAAAGGGAAATTCTAACCCCCCTTTTTTTCTACAGATGCAGCCGCAGACCAGAGTTTGCATTCATCTTGCCTAATCATCAATGCTCAATAACTGGACTAGTTTTGTCCCCAGTGGGAAAAAACCAACCCAACTCAATGCAGAAATATAGGCTGGAAGTTCTCTGCAGGGAACAATTATCTAGTTCAGGACTGGGAGCAGCACTAGTGCTGGCTTTGTCTTGAAAAATCCCAGGAATGGAAGGCTGGGTTGAATGGGACTTTGAGAAACCTGGTCTAGTGGAAGGTGTACCTGTCCATATCAGGGGATTGGAACTTGATGATCTTTAAGGCCTCTTCCAATCCAAACTCTTCCATGATTCCCCAATTCTATGGAGATTTCACAACCTTTCTGGGAAGCTTGTGCAGTGGTTTCCAGGAAAAGTCACCTGTCTAGGCAACTCCTCCAAACTGTTATAAGTGATCACTGCAAAATGAAGGACTGGCACCTCAGACTGGGAGCCCTCCAGGGATTTTGTCAGATGTGGGTGGCCAGCATTTGAGGCTTGGCAGGACAAAGCCTATCCCAGTTAGGCATATTGTACCATATTGTACCATATTGTACCATATTGTCTGTGAGTTGGACTCAGCTCTCCTGATTTTAGATATTGAAAATTTTGAGTGTTGACTTAAATACCATCACACAGACTTCTTCCTTGATCAGTGGAGAAGTATTTCCAAACAGTAATTCATCCCGTCCTAAAGCAGATGTTTCTGAGGTGGCATAAGCTGCCTTCAGGAGATTTGCCCTTTTTATTAGCTATGGTGGGAAGGTAGGTGAATGATTTAGACTATTGGTATACACTCCAGATTGCAGATTTTAAGGTATTTTCAAATCTGATAGTCCAAAATGTGGGAACAAAACCTTCTCTTCCACCTACAGGTGTATACACACACACACACATACAAATCTCCAACAAACATTACAAATCCTGGTTATCATATCATTAAAATTTATTGCACTTTAAAAATGCTTTTCATCCACAGAAAGAAATCTTGTCCTAAAATACTGCTCAGACCTCAATTTTCCAAAAATATCTCTCTAAAGAAATAATAATAGAAATTAAATATTTTGAGGTTTAATTTATATTTTCTACTTTTCCCATTTGTGGGAAGAATACCAAAGGCACAAACAGCTCTTCTCAGCAATTATTTAGGATGATGATGCACAAATTTTTGAAGGAGTTATATTTCAGTGTGTGTAGACTGTCTAGCTAAAAGAATCCAATATGCAATGAAGCATAAAGAATGCATGCTGAGATTCGTATTTTTATCTATATATAAACATATAATTTAACTTTTTAACATTTAAAAATTCAATCAGAGAAAGCAAATGCTTTTCTAGCAGCCTATGTCACTCAACTGGGAATAATCTACTTAAAGAAAGGGTATTTAATACAGCTCGTGAAGATTTTTTAAAAGGGTCACCAAGCAAAAAGAAAATTTATTACTTTTTAAAATGAAAATGTTGCCATCCTATTCATCTTAACTGTGCCATGACTGAATGGTGCTACTGCTATTTGCGGCCTCTGTTTCATTTAGTGAAGATAATGCAAAATATTTTTGTTTAGTTTAAATAAAACTGGAACCAATTCATTACTTCAAGAGTGGGAGTGGGGGAGAGAGAGAATTTCAATAATTTCAAAAAGGGTGCTGGTAAAATAAGCAACAGCAGCATGGCTGTGACACCTCTGGTAGGCTGGAAATACTGTACAGTGTCTAACTGATAATGCTTTTTTAAGGAAGACGCTCCCAGCATCATATATTTTATGACTGCAGTCCTGCTTATTGTTCCTTTCCCTTTATGTCCGATGTTGTTCACATAAAATGACGACGACTAGGTCAAACATCATTAAAAGATTTTAAATTCTTCCTAAATAATTCTTCTGCCAATAGAGTACTAATTTTTTTTCCAGCTAATATGGACAAATAGACTGTGTGTAACCCCAGTCTTGGCTGGCAGTTTGTAGCTTGGATTAATGACTGTTGATGGAAACAGGACATGGAGTAGGATCTCTATCACAAACCATAAAGATCTGCTACTCAGTGGAATGAGCAACTGAGTAAAACATTATTCCATGCAGTCATTTTAAATGGATGTAGAGTTTTGGATACTTATTTGTGGTGAGCAGTTGCCTGTATATGGTGTGACAAGCTCAGTCACTGACCACAGGACAGATCTGTGGTATTTGCAAAACTACTTTGTAGACAGATCAACTCCCTTGGGCCTCTCCTTAAGCACAGTGGTAGTATCCAAGTCACTGCGGTTTGGCAGGTTGAACTCTTGGTTCAGACAGGTTTTCAGTGAACCCTTCACCTTTTTTCTAGGCCTCTTCAGTTTATTTGGCCTGTAATCAATACTAAAGATTTATCAGCCAGCCCTGCTGACCATACACTGACATAGAAAAATCCTCAAAATATTTTATTATTATATCCCTTTATTTACATTATTAGATAAATAGATATCTTCTGTTTTCCTGATCTGCTTAAGTATATATTTTTCTCTATTTTCTGTGATCAGAATAAACATCATAACTGCAATCTTGATCTTTGTCTCGGGGTGACTTTATGATGTGTATCTCGTATCATCGCTCTATGCCCAGACATGATTCCTGTGCCTTTCTGTGCCTTTAAACTGAGCCCAGGAGAGAGGAGAGAAAGAAAAAAAGGGCCAGACGAACTTTTCAAAGCAGTCTGTGCTTCAAGGTCACTACTCCTCTCTGTGTCTCTGCTGTGGGGAGAAGAGCGGAGGAAGCACCCTTCCTTTTTTTCCAGCCAGGTTTTTCGGCTCTGTTTCTTCAGAGAGAGACGGAGAGTTAGACCTTGTTTTTCTGGGACTTCGGGTTCTTTTTTTCATCTCTTCTGGACTTGTTCAGAACACCAGAACATCAGAACCTCACCGGGGGACCTTCCCCCAGCCTGGAGGGGGCCCCCCACACCGACCCAGCTCCAGGGAGGAGGAGAGAGGCCACACCCATAGAAGGACTCTAAAATCTTTCAGGTTTTCTCTCCACAGCAAGAGATTTCATTATTTAGCATTATTATTCTTTTCCTGTGTGTTTGTTAAATAAATAGTTTTTATTTTCTCTTTCACATTCCTCTAAGGAATATTTCTTTCCCGAACATGGTGGGGGAGGGACGGCTGTAACCTGCCTTCCTTTGTGGAGACGTTCCTTTTGGACGTTTCCCTGAATTTGGCCCAAACCAGCACAATCTTTTAGCTCTGAACAAGATATTAAAATAAGGAGAGCTTTATTGTCTCTGCAGCTACTTTTATCTCCTCCCTGCTAGACTTTCCTGGGGGTTTACCAGAAAGCTATCAAACAGTACCACAATAATCACCCCTGGGCATATTAAAAACCAAAGAGCTGGCTGAAAAACAGTAATTCCATCTCATGAAACACACTGAGGTTTCAAAGCCTGTTCTAACAGGAACAAAACCACTACCTTCTTTTAAATTAGGAGGAAGGAAAGAAATCTAACCCAGGAGACAAACCGGAATATTATCTATAACCTACATATTGGTTACTTGCCTTAGGCCAAAAAAGAGCCAAACTTGGCTCTCCACAAGGAAACAGGCAGTGAAGAAGTTGACTTTAGCTTCCCTTCTTCCAGGTAGATGCTTTTCTCTCTCTCCCCTGAACCTGAGAAGCTCATTCATCACATTTTCAGAGAATACCAATATGTTTTACAAAACATTTTGTTCTTAATGAAATCACCGTCATGGAAGAAAAGCGCTAACTGAAGCTTTGAAACAAATATAGCTGCAGACAGCAGAATAAACTGCCCCTCAGAGGTTTGGCCTCCCATTCTGCATGCGGTTGTCCATGTCAAAAAGCAGTCATACAAGGTTACTGGTTTCAGTCAGACAGGCGTCAACATTTCAGGGCACACAGAATATTGGGGCTTTTACAAGCATAAGTACTTTGGGACGCCATCTCAGCCCTCTGCCTTTCCTTACTTCAGATTAATGGTCAGCAAGCCTAGCCACAAACGAGGCCTCTTTCAGCCAGGCAAATATTCACACCTGATGTCTCAGCACTAAAATACAGCCATACTTTCAGGTTTTAATTCACTTTCGACCTCAGCTGCACAAGAGGTCCCAGCACTACAAATCATTGGCCCTTTTGCCAAAGGCAGGCTTGGTATTTTCATGTTGTGTATCTCTGTTTTTTCCTTTCAAAAAGCTCTAGTAAAATGGGATGACAACTGAATATTTTAGAAGGTGAAAAAGAAAGTGAGAATATGGGATTGAAATTACTCCGCCACAAGACTCTATCATGCTAATAGAAATATAAAATTTACAAATCCTTAGCTGATTTCTTAAGGAGGCATGGTTCCCAGGTTCGTTCAGTCCTCTTCATTTCCTTTCCTGTAGTGTTCGAACCAGTTTTAACCTAATCTGATATTAAGATAAAGATTTCAAAAGATACCAGAATATGCTGCCAGATATAGGAAAAAAGATTATTGTATTGTGACTGATGATAGTCAATATGAATTCCCCAGTGTGTAATAAAGTATAAGCTTTTGTTTCGTGTAACTCATTGAAACATTTAGTCAGCTTTAAGAGTACAGTGATTGGAAACTGGGCTTTCACAACTCTGGCTATTAAAGAACTGTGTTGATTTTTTGGGAAACAGGTTAGATCAAGAAGCCATGCATGTAAGGTGCTAGCATACTGAGAGTTTATAGACTGTCTGCATAGGAATCTTTGATTAAATATAAATCCTTCAGCAGTAACACTTAATATGCTCAAAGTTTGCATGAGGCATATGCCCAAGAAAGCAGTGACAGCACTGAAGTGCTAAGAGCTTTGTATTGACCTAATCACCCAATTTATAAGACAACATTTCTAAAAAAAAAAAAAAAGCTATGTAATATGATTCATGTGTATATTTATGTCAGGTTGCTCATCCTTTTTAACTATTGAGAAGCTGTGTGATTTCACCTTGTCTATATCTGAGACTACATCTCCCGGAATGCAGGGTAGTCCACCACCTTACAAGTCCTCCTGGCTGCAGTGCAAGGCCAGAAGATGGCTCAGCTGGGGGAACCAGCCATAGTCAGAAGTGGTAAGTCACACTACTTTTTCCTAATCCACTGTCTTATCTTATTTTGACTGATGTCCTCTAGTTTTGATCAACACTCCCCATACCATTCAATTTGGACATGTTTTATCAAGGAAACGTTCACGTTTTTCTCTTGCACTTTTCATCAATAATGTAATTCAACACAAACTCCAGCTTTTCATCTAAAACAATTCTAGCAGCAAACTTAAAATCTGTTATGTAGGTCAGGTTCCTTAGTTTGCTCACTGAAATAAATAGATAAATAACTTTCCAGGATTTTGAAAAAGAATTTTTCAAATGCAAATGCAAATAATAATAATACTACAGAAATGGAGTACAAGAAATAGAAAATACAGTATACTGTCTTGTTAAAATCCTCTGGTTCACTTTTCTATAGTTTTGAACAACAATATTTGTCAGCAGTAATCTGTGAATAGATGTAGTTAATCCAAACTGTATTTTTAATTGGTCTGCTAAATACCTTGTGCTTTTATAATTAAGGAAGTTAACGGGTAGGAAATATTTTTCCATCTTTTAAGTGGCTCATACGGCTTTGTAATTCACAAAGACTGACAAGAATTTATGCACATTTAATTTTTATTTAGTATTCAGCCTTTTTTTTCACATTCTTTAATGTCATCACATTCTTTTAACAGTTTTTAAAGTATATCAGATTCTAACATTAAATCAAAGTAAATTCCTGACCATTTTAGTTTTAAACACAGAATTTTCATGAGCTGATGCATGTTGTGACTTTGATTTTAATATGTAAACAAAACCATATTTGCTTCTTGGTCACCTTAGTAAACTCAGATAAAGAAGTAGCCACTATGCAAGGCTAGATGTATTATGCCTCAGCCTAAAGATGATTTAAATCTCTTTGTGCTCATAGTTTATCTATAAAACATATTTTGTTACCTTTAGTAGATCATAAGTATTTGAATGTTTTTGTCGGGTTTTTTTTTAAATGTCCTCCTACTGTCTATGTTATGCAGTAGATTAATTGCTAATAAAAAAGGGTTTGACTCAGCCAAGATGGTAGTGAAGTAGTGGCTGTTGTGAAGGCTTTGGTTCCCAGGCCTCCAGCCAACTCAGACTAAGAAGATTAAAGAGCTAAGTTGCTCAGCGTTGATGAAAGATGGGAAAAGGTCATACTGTCTCTTCTTTCCTCTTTCTAATGGAAACACCTCATATGCAGTTGATAGGTCCTCAAATGCTGAGAAATGTAGTGACAGGACATCACAAACTCTTAGCTCCCTCCTAAACAACCTTCATTATCTGTAACCAGGTTATGTGCAAGCTTCCACATTTAGAAGTAGCTCCCTTGTTTAGTGCACAGTATCAGTGCATCAGTCCTGGTTCGTAGGAGTGTGCAATGGTGAGGTGGAGTTTCCAAACTCCAGCTGAACCTTTTCAAGCAGAAGGAACCCGTCTTTTTCTCAGTTGGCAGGCCTAGCATGTCCTTGTGCATACTTGGGGAACACCACCAGTACAGCTGTGTTGGCTGCCAGCCATCAACTGCCTAGTTCACAGGAGAGGTGTGATGAACTCTCTTGGATTCAACTTAAACATGAGCTTAATCCCAGTAAAGTCAGTGGTGCTTAAACATACACAGAAAGCTAAGCATGGGTTGGCAAAACAAAGATGGTTACAAGAGAAGAACTTAATCTTTTCTACTGCCTTCTCCTTTGGCTTCTCAACATTCAACCAGGTGGGTCCAACAATAGCTTCAGGACTTTCTGCCAACCCTCCATTCCTCTCTTGGAGAATGTTCATATTTAGTTTGTTTTCATTGCCAAATCAGAGTAGTCAAATTTGAAATGGCAAAGTACTACATGAAGTGGAATTTCCTTCTTCTGCCCAGTTCTAATAATGACTTAGAGTCGACTTTAAATAAAAGATAATTATATTTTTATTAAACTAAGTGAAACTTGTTAGCAACACTAAAGAGTCAGACTAGAAGTGGTGTTGCTTCATGCTGCCCAAATGGGCAATAAAATGCTATTTTTTCCCTTTCAAAGTGCTCTGATGACTTTTTTCCCACTCATTTATGTGGTATCCCACTAGATGTTCCCTGAATGTGCACAACAGGGTTATTCTGCTGAAATATTCTTGCCATGAGATTCCATGAAAATTCACATTTATCTACAATATAAATATTTCTCTCACTTGTAGCTAAAAATTCAGTATTTAGTGCTCTTCTGTGATGAAAGTAAAGGGGCCTTGTGACATGAGGAGAATGTGTGGTTACTGTTAGAAATGTGTTGTCAGTTGAACTTTCCACCCTGATTAAGGAAATATATTTATGAATGAAGGCAGTAGGATAATATAGCCACATTGCATTTCTCAACTGATTAGGTAAGTGGTCTTCAAGACCAGTTATAAAAAAATGACTATATATACATTGCTATCAGGCTGTTCTTGATCAGAATAATTTATTATAAGGTTATAAATATCAACTCCTGGTCCTTGTCTTTCATACCATTCAGAATGAGGCAGAGTAGCTTGTGGATTGTAGTCTAATTCAACCCAACCTTTAGGTTGTATATGAAGAGTCCTTAAATTAAGAAAAAGATTGTTCAGATTACAGGACTTTCTTGTGGTGGGTGTTTAATCCTCCTTTTGGAGGGAGGGAAGAGAAGAAAGAGGGAAGATTACACAACACCACCTTCCTACAACTCAGGCCTTTTCCCTGTCTTCTTCAGCCCCAGTGCTGGGAGATAGTTTCCACCCACAGAGCTGAACTGTAGTTAACCCTTTGGGACAGCACAAACCAGCTCCTACTGAAAGTACTGACATCATCTTTCTTTGTCATCATCTTCAGAGGAAAACAAGCAAACAAAAAAAACCCCTAAGCCAACCAAAAAACCAGCACTACAACCTGGCCTTCCCAGATTTTATATAGTCTCATTTTGCCTGATTTTCCTATATATGAGGCAAGTTATTCAGCTCTGCCGTGTTTCTAATGTTTTTTGGTGTAAGTTTTATCTTCTCTAATTTTCAGCTCTTTCCCCTTATTATTCTCACTCACAACCTGCATAAGCAGTTACTCACTCTGATAGCACTGCTTAGCTATTCACAAGTTTAAATATTTTTCCCCCCTCTTCCTTCTGTAAACGTCTTTCCTAAAGACATTTTGTAACTTTAAAATCTATTAACAAGTTTCAGTTGGTCATGCAATTGTCCTTTTAATGATTTTTTTGCATTCACTTTTGTTATCATTTGCATTGAGTTATACATATAAATACACAACATTTTATTTTATGTTATACTTTAATTTATTTTATTTATCAAAAACCCTAACAAAATGGAATAAAAATGGAACATCTGTACTGGAGAACAACAGAGGCTATATGCTGCAGATTGATAAGACCCTGATCTCTCTTGTGATACTTATTACTCTACAGAAATCATTGCTTTAACAACAGCACGATCTCATATTAATTTCTTGCCTAATTTGTTGTGCAAGATTATCTCGCATTTTACCACTCTCAGCACACCCTTGTGTGTCCTGCCTTTAACCAAACATTTGTGCTGTCAGAGATCTCTTTTCTCAGTCACCCCATATGAAGCAGAGATCAGGCTGCTGGCTGGGAAAACACAGGAAAGACAGCGCACTTGGTTGGATGGATCTGTGGGAGGGAATGGAAAAGACCAGTTATGCCACCCGCCAGACTTCAGATCTCACAGCTGGAACATCCTATTCAGCCGAGTTTTTTTTCCTTACAGGGGATTTGTGCAGCTAGTGGATTTTACTTGGAAAATGCTGACTCACTCAAAATACGACTTTGCACAGCAAAGTGCCAGATTCAGTGAAACAGTGATTGGGAAGGTGTTTTCTGCCCAAGAATGAAATTTCTTCTCAAAACTACAGACAGAGGTCCTCCACCAAATGGCCAAAAACCTAGCTCTCAGAGTAGTCTTCTAAAATATGGGAGGTCTGGGGTTCAGACCCTTGCTCCAGCCCAGGTTGTACTCAACAAGCATGAAGATTTGCAGGACCAAAAGCCAGAAAATTATAAGACAATGTCTGAAAATCAAACATCTAATTTTCTATAGCTTGTCATCATAGCCTACTGTAGAAATTTTTCACTCAATAGGGCCCACTAATTACTTTCACTTGATAATTTATGTGAAATTTAATTTTTCATAACTACACATGCACTTGGTTCATTTGAATTAATAGTTTACATATTGAAACTATGTATCCATGCTACAGTGCTAGAACATGCTTCCTTGTTCGGCACTGGAATGCATTGTTAAATATGAGAATATTTCTAAATAACTGGCATAATAGCAACTACGTTAGGTTACTCAAGCACTGTTCAGTTTTTCAGTACTTTAGAGTTTTTAAAGGAGTGCAGAACACACTTTGATAGAAAATAGAAAATAAAATCTGAAACCCCGCTGTACTTCAATAACCTTGCAGACATGTCAAACACAGCAATCTCTGTTAAATGACTCCATGGCTCCTGTGCCTTCCCAGCAGTTTGTCAGAAAGTCTCTGGAAGATATTTGTGTGTGATTATAGCCCAGAATTACAGGCTCTAGGAAGGCAAAACTCTCTCTTGGTACATCACTCCAGCAGTAGCCCCAGCCATGTGCTCTCGCAGTAGAAATTGTACCACAGTGGAAGGAAAAGGAAGAGACTGGGAATTCTTGACCTGAAGTCTCAAGGGGCAGCCTGCAAAAGCTTTTACTGCAAGTCTGGGGTTTGTTGCACCTATTGTTATATACACTGAATTCACAGTATTGAGTTGTGGATAAACTTTCTTCTCCGTCTAACAACTTCATGCACTAGAGATAGACACAACATCATTTCTGATAATCTGAGTTTGCTGATAAGCTTTACTCAACCTGATGTAGGTTGGACCACGTGTCTTAGACAGTTCAGAAGAAAATCAACACATCTGAAGAATATGAGCCTTTGATGAAAATGGAGAAATCTGAATGGCTAAGTCTTGTGTAGATGTTTTAGCTCCATCTTGGTGGTTTCCATTTGGGCACTACTACCAAAGAGAAGATAAAATCTGTCTCAACCATAGAGCTAGTGAGGTTTTTATGTAGAACTATCACTGCCCAGCAATAATGATCTTCTGTCTACAGGCCACCTTTTATCCAGGCAGGTTCCGATGATGTATGCAAAACAGTGTTTGTGTTTACGAGGCTTCACCCAGTGCAAGGCTGCAGGTCCCTCAGGAGTAGAGATCTGCAGTTGTTTTAAAAATGCACAGCAATATCAAGCAGTTCAGAGAGTGTCTTGGGGTGACTTTATGATGTGTATCCCCCATCATCGCTCTATGCCCGGATATGATTCCTGTGCCTTTCTGTGCCTTTAAACTGAGCCCAAGAGAGGGAAGAGAAGGAAAAAAAGGGCCAGACGAACTTTTTTCAAAGCAGTCTGTGCTCCAAGGTCACCACTCCTCTGCGTCTCTCTGGTGTGGGGAGAAGTGTGGAGGAAGCACCCTTCCTGCTTTCCAGCCAGCTTCTTCGGCTCCGTTTCTTCAGGGAGAGACGGAGAGTTAAACCTTGTTTTTCTGGGACTTCGGATTCTTTTTTTCTTCTCTTCTGGACTGGTTCAGAACACCAGAACATCAGAACCTCACCGGGGGACCTTCCCCCGGCCTGGAGGGGAGCCCCACGCCGACCCAGCTCCGAGGAGGAGAGAGACCACACTCACAGAAGGACTCTCAAATCTTTCAGGTTTTCTCTCCACAGCGAGAGATTTCATTATTTAGCATTATTATTCTTTTCCTGTGTGTTTGTTAAATAAATAGTTTTTATTCTCTCTTTCACATTCCTCCGAGGAATATTTCTTTCCTGAACCTGGGTGGGGGAGGAGCAGCTATAACCTGCCTTCCTTTGAGGAGACGTTCCTTTTGGACGTTTCCCTGAATTTGGCCCAAACCAGCTCAGAGAGGAAGAGGTTTTCAGGCTGAAGCTGGAGCAGCAGTTTAGACTCAAGATATATTAACCCTCCAGAAAGTTTGGTTGCAGAGGTATAGCCAAGTGCCAGCTTCACAAAGGAACTTGAGTGGCAGCACCTTTATCATCTGACTTGATCTTTCTGTGTCCCATCTCTGAAAGGCACTAAGGTAGTTCTTACAGATCACTTGGGAGAGCTGTATTCCTCAGAGCAGATTTAACATGGTAAAATGGCTTTCTAACTTTGCTCTCAAATGCCTGGTTGCAGACTGCCAGATTTGTGTACAGACAAGATAAAACACATCTGAGGATTAAGAGAATTGCTAAGAAAGTACTCCTGCTATCCTACTATAAACTAAATCTTGTAACTATACAAGTAGGACTAGACTACTGAACTCCCCAGAGGAAGGAGGAATGGGAGATTAACCCCTGGAGCTCATTCAAATCAAGGTCCCAGTTCTGCAACCAAGTTCCCTAGTGCTAATAGGATTTCTGCTTGCGCTTCTGTTGGCAAATGGGGACTTAGTTATACACCTCTGTTAGAACAAAACAGAATTTGACAGTGCAAACTTTCCCTTATACTAGAAACCTAAAAATGTGTGCCAAATATGCAAGATAACAGAATATAGCAGAATTGACACAGTATAAAAATAGTTTGCAGTAAGCATACATTTTTATAACTACATATTTTTCCAGTTGATCCCACCCAGTCCATCTTTCTTCAAATAATCGTCATTAATCAAATACAAATATAGGCCCCATGGGTCTAACGCGGATTTAAAGCTAAGCACATGTGTAACTGTTTGTTGATCTGGAGTCTTGGTTGTCACAGTTATATTGAACAACATTCTACTATAGGTTTTTTCCTTCCACATCCCCCTCCTTCCACCCAACAAATCAAATTACAGAGGGAGAGATCTAATCATTTTGAAAAATTTTTTCATAAATGAAACATAGTCTTACCCCACAAAAAAAACCAACAACAAAAAAAACTAGAAAAAAATCTGCTTTTTCCACTGTAAATGATGCCTACAGCAAAGTCTTGCTGTAAATCTTGCAGGTGGACAGCAGCTTCAGTCACATGCAATGCAGCAATTGTTGGAGAGAAAATAAGTTCACAAAGCATCAGTTCACACAAGTCAGAGAAGGCAGGGGAAAAGATTCAGGTAGGTTTCTGCTCCCTTGGGCAGTTCCCCCAAAGCCACCAGAGGTGCAGCAGCCTTCTGACAAACAGCAAGTGCCTGGATTTGGGCTCAGAACAAAGAGTCAGTCTGTACTCTCAGCTGTCAAAACGTACCCTATGCATCTGCTATTGCTGGAAACAGGCTCATTGATTTCGGACAGAAATATGTGGCTGTGCTTTTGCACAACTCAGTATATAACAGTTTTATTCCTAAAGAAGTTTTCAGATGTATGTCTGTTCATATATTTACATCCATAAACATGCTCTGGTTCTGTATATACATACATAAACTACATTCACATGGATACATAGAGGAAAATTATTTCTCAAGCCACAACTACAAAGGAACAAACAAAAAGCCCAAAGCCTGATAACCCTTGGCTCTCCAACAAACTCTAAGAACCTAAGAAAGCAGAAAGAAAACAGAGCACAATGTGGCCTTCCCCACACATCATGAGAAGTCTACACTATACCATTACCATGGTCACAGGCTGTAATAGCATCCTCAAACACAGCTTTTTGTGAAAGCCTCCTTTCTGCAACAGGCTCCAGCATTTCACATTCCTCATCTCCACAAGAGAGCTTTTGGATACACAAAATCGACCAGCCCTTGTTATTTTTCTTTCCATCTCTAACATCCTGTGACATGTATTTTGTTCCCAGCTGCCCCATGACTTATTGTAGCAGGAAGATCTGCCACTTCTTAATATCCCTGTGATAAACCTTTCAGGGAACTGCATTTTGGACATTCTGTTTATACTAAAGTAGACTTTTAACACTTTGGGGGAAAACAAGACACCTTTATGCTACTTTAATTCAATCATGCCCTTGAAGAAGGATTTGTACAAGGAGCATTTCAACATAGAGTAAACCCTCCACCTCTCCTTTAGGGATGTAACATTGGATTGAGACCAGGGATACAGATTTCCAGACAAATAGCAAGTGAGTTTGAAGGTTCACATGATCTGTTTTCCACACACCTTGTGCAACCCTAGGACATTACTTGAATGGAAGATGAATTACTCAGGTTGTGTGAGATCAAGGAGCAAGGCCCTCCATAAGGAAAAATTGTGTAGAGGTTAAGGGTCGAGGTACGCTTCAAGTGTTCCCAGTTATCTATTTTACTATGAACCAAAGACAAGAGCAGAAAAGGATTTCTTAATTCCACTCTTCTTCCCTCTTCTTGTAGTAGGGGGATTTGCTTAATTCTTTACAGCTGACCCAGCCCTTCCTTTCTGACAGTCTTTGTGCAGAGTTTACGGCATGCAGCTGCGGTCCTTCTGCTCAGGGCAGGAGTGTTAACCCTTCCCCTGACAATCCTTGAACTGGTTATTATATACAGTTCATCACATGAATCTGATTTGAGACACTGCCAGATGGTTGTTATTTAGGTGAAAGCAGACCCAGAATAATAGTCAAAAACACTACAGGGTGATTTTCTAAACTACTAATTTGTGATCAGAAGTTGGAAGGAAGAAATATGTTGGCATGGAGAAGGGGCATGGATGAGAACTGTATGTTCTTTCAGCCCTTTGCCTTCCTCCTCTTGAAGAACTTTCAAACTGCAGTCAAGAGCTTTTTCTTCCCTTAACTGTCTTATTTTGGGGCTTGGTGAGTTTGTTGGTTTTTTGTTGGGTTTTTTTTGTTGATTTTTTTAAAATTAGTTGTTCTGAAACACAAACCTTTTTCAGGAAATGTTGAACTTAATGTACAGCGGAGCCAGAAAAAGAGAGCCAACCCCCTGCTGGCACTTCTGCATCTGAAACAGGATGAAAATTGACACCTGGAAATGCTGACATTCTGGAAAACAAATCTTACTCATTTTGAGTACAAGTAGGATGCTGGCAAACAAGAAGACATTGAAGTAGGAGGAATGTAGGAAAACTTACCAAAAAAACCCTGAAAGGAGTGTTTAAGAGCAAATAAATAATAAGTGCGTTGAATTTGAATTTGAATTTGTATCACCACATTTCAGGTCACGGAAAGAACCTGGTAGCTCCTGCTTATCTTTTCCCTCATAACAGCTGCAGAGATATTAACACTAATGCCTGAAGTAGCTTATTGAAACTGTTGGATTTAGGCCAGGATGCTTCGAAACAGCATGACAATTTCTGTTAGGGGTTTTGCAGCACGTAGGGCTGGGTGAAGAAAGCCCAAACACTTCCTTCTCTGCATCTTAGTGGAGGATTCCTTTCTATGCTGACATGCCCTCCACTGGCATCCATACACTCTCTTACATACTGTCCTTCAGGTGCTTTCTTCACTTGGGCTAGTTTATGAGGTGCTTAAGGACTGATTTTTGAGTGATAATGTGCTATAATAGGTCTGTGATACTAATAGAAAAAGATGTATTATGACAATGTTTGGAAAGAGAAGGCGAATAAAAAAGGCCTTAGATGTAACATATATTAGTCCAAGCAGAAGACAATTGGAATTAATTTAGTTCTTACACTTTAATGTATCACATATGTATATAAAAAGAATTCTTGTAAAGCGAAAACAGTTTTCAAGGAAAAAAACCCCAAACAGGAACAAATCTGCAGCACTCTGTACGCTCATATGGTGGGTGTATTTTTGTCCCATATTGCTAACCTTGTTAGTTAGTGTTTGGGGTTTTTTTCTCATTTTCTGTATTATTGCACCTGATTTGTTGTTTTTAATAGAAAACTAGAGAAAGTTTGGGTTGTAGGAGGTTTTACCATTGTAGCAAACAACAGAAACAGCATCACAATCCTTTGTGGTCTGTAAGCTTAAACTTATACTAGTTGTATTCAAAGACACTGTCTTTTGTAAATAAACCCATATACTGCTAAGGTTTTCAGAACCTGAGCTTTTGTGGGTCATACCACAGAAACAATCTTTCTCCTGAACCTGTTTTTCTCTATCAGGTTATTGGCTTTTCATCTAGCTATTATGGAAAAAGTAACCAGAATCCTCCAAGCCTGTCACTGGAGACCACTTTCCCAACTCAGCTGAAAGGTAGTTATATCTGTGAGACTGAAACTTCTGCAAGGATAGAGGCTTTGGATTGTTTCTTAAAAGATGGGATTATAATGGAAAATAGTGTTAGACTAAAGAAATAGCACTGGTGGTATGATTTGGCAGAAAAATAAAGGCCATCCAAACAAAAGGGTTTACATTTCTGGAAATATAATTTTAGTTTTGTGCCAACACTGTCTGGACGGAGCAAAAATATGATTTACACCTTTCTAAAACCTTGAACCCAATGCCAGATGTATGTAAGAAAAGTCAAAATCTTAAGGAGTAAATTTCTTGGGCTGACATTTCCAATGAGTAACTTTGATAAATAAAACTTAATTTTTACATCTGCCATAGATTCTGTGGTATGATTAATAGCTTGAACATTGTGGCCAGTAGCCAATGTATGTATGTGATTACAGCAATCTTAAATATAGTACATTTTGAATAAATATGCCAAATAAAGAGTATAAAAAACACTCCATGCATGCTTGGAAAAAATTTTGTCACGGTGTCAAATATTAAGTCCTTATGAAAGTTAAATACCACAGGCATCATTAGGCATAATCCCAGAAGCATGGGGTGCCACTGGTGTCAGTTCAGGAACTCAATCATAGAAACCCCATTTCTGTTCATTTTGTTCTCTACATTTTGTTTGTGCTAATTTGCTATGTATTGAAGTGGGGGGGGGGGGGGGGGGGGAAAAACCCCCACAACAACCCCCCAAAAAATCCCCCCAAGCAATGCCAAGAACCCTGCTTTAGTAGCTTTTTTNCTTTAGCAACAAAATATTCATTAAATTAACTTCTTTTCTTTTCCCAAAAAAAAAAAAAAAAAAAAAAAAGGTAATTAAGAAACTATGCTCTGCTAACTCAGATTCAGATTTTGTGAGGAGGAGGTTTCGGGTGTGTGGCAAAACCTCTGTCAGAGGCACTGAACACCCATCCTCACTTACACAAACTGGCCCAGCTGTGGAACCCCCAACCCCAGGAAGGCCACATCCACAGGACATTCATGCGAGAGGCAGCTGAGGGGGTGTCAGAATCCATCAAAGACCCCTTGAAGTGCTCCCCAGACTCATTCCTGAGGCCTTGCACCACAGCATTGCATGTGATGCAAAGTGATGCAACAGAGCCAGAGTCTGTTGCAGGAGACTATGTCAAAGTTGACCCCCCTGGGGGAGGTACCTGAGCATTCCCATCTGGCCTGAATGTGTATTAATCTATTGGATTCTATGTTTTTCAGGGGGATCCTCACCACCAAGAAGACCAGATGGAGAGGATCATCAATGATTGTGATGCCAGTGGGATCCATGGAGTGGTGATATTTTCTTTGATCTGTCCCCCCATCTCTTTTCTCTTTCTTTCTCTCTCTCTCTCTCTCTCTCTCTCTCTGTCTCTCTCACATTTACTGTTAAATAATATCCATACTATTGACTTTGACATAGGGTCTTATTTGCACCTTAATTCAGGCAGAGGCAGTTCTAATAGTTTTAGGAATCAGACCATAGCAAAGGGACATCATCTTCTCATCTGTGCTGGCAACAGCAGGAGGATCATAGAGATCACTAGACTCTAGTGATCTAGACTAGATCACTAGTGGTGCGCTTGCACCACTCATTTAATGGAATTTTTACCAGGGAGTGTTCACTGGGATTTCAGAGGAAATACAGATTACCCTCTAAACCTCTATATCTGCAGGACAGGGAATTTTTATTCCTTCTCTCTCCTTACCTTCTTGCCATGGCCTCTCCTGCTTTTGCAGTCCTGCTACTGTTAGCTCTTCCTTTAGTGCTTCTACCATGCCTTTTCTCTGCAGACAAAAACTCTGCACCAGGGGATTGGTTTTAGGTAGAAGCAAAAGGGATATAAGGTCTTGGAATTTCAGAGCTTAACTAAGGCTTGTTTTAGCCAATCAGTATTTTTGGCCATGTGTTTTTAGAAGGGTTTTTTTTAATGAAAATTATTGCGCACCAGGTTTCAAGTGCCTGAATTCTGTAAGTCTCTCCTTTCTCTAAAAATTGGAAAGTAGTGTTGAACTGGTTTTACTTAGAATGCTTTATCTATATTTTGTAGAAATTTTAGACACCAAGTTCCCAATTTTGACAAACATTTCAGGACAGAAAGCATCATCTATGTAATGGAAGCACAATTACAACCTTAACTTTTCAGGGAAGGGAGAAAGCACTGCCTTTACTATTAAAGGTTGTCCTCTGCCTACCTCCTAACGGGCAAGGTGCGCTTGCTATAATTACATTCCTTACCTAATTATGTTCTTAAACAATAATCACACCTAAAAAGAAGGCTTGCTCTGCTCTAAGCAGTGAATTCAGAGCCAACATTTGTATTACACAGTATTGACATCCAGTGGAGAGTTAGAATAATTACAGGCCTGCAGATAACCAAGTGCTACTGTCTGGTTTATGTCTTGAGTTCAGCTTGAAAAGAGTAGTTTACTTCCCTTAATCTATAGATACTATCTTCTTATAAAATGTAGCTCTTCATCTAACTGTGTTCTCTTTGTTAAGAAAAAGATAGAATAATAATAGAAAAGGTCTCCTATTTCTCTGTGAAGAGATTTTCTTTTGTGTAGAGTTCCCTTTTCTTCCACTTATATGTGCTAGTTCAGGCTCCAGTGAATTGTTGAACATCTGGTCCTGGTGTAACTTCTCAAAAGTGCAGAAGTGTCCAGCAATGCAGTAGCTGACTTGGGGAAGTTGTATGTTTTCTCCCAGTGTGTACTTCACAGAAAAAAATGAGGAAAAACCAACTATATGAAGAAGTTATGCTCTCTAAAATTGTTGATGGTTTCCAAAGGCTCTTGCAACTCCAAGGCCTGTGAGGGCCTTAGTCTTGGTCAGTACCTTGCGGAGTTCGTAATAAAATGGGATCACTGGGAAAGAAACCTCTGGGTCAGATGCTCAGGTACCCTCAAGGGTAAGGATATACTCCCTTACACTGTCCATGTGACTCCATCATTAGCAGCTCTCCCCAAGGATGACTTGAATACGGCTGTGTTCACCCCAAAGCTCAAGACATTGGGTGAGATTTTTTTTTCAAAGACTTGATAATATATGTGAAGCATGGAGCCACTGTGCTTATGAAACCAAAAGCACTGCTGTCAGGAGCACCTGCCTCATGACAGGGTCTGATAGCAGGACCTCATCAAAGAAAAGCTACTTGCAAAGAAGAGCGGAGTGCTACTCTGCTGTAGGGATACTGCGTGGGCTGATAGGTACGGGTCCAAGTAGACCATGGAGGTGCATGAGAAAGGCTGCTCTCAACTGACGTCTAGCTGCTGGGCACTGCTAGCAGGCAGCATAGGCAGCATGTCTCATATAGGTGAGGAAAGTAGTAAAAAGGGCATTTCAAAATCCTATGAATCCTGTGGGATGCATGTCATACGTATCAGAGAGATTCTGAAGGTATCACCAAGATCTGAAATGCAGATTCCCATGGAAGATCCTCACTGAAGATGCATTTGAAAGTGAACTAAGAGAATACTTCTTCGTAACATGCTGATATGGGTCAAACCCACTGTTCTTTGAAATAAGGTCAAGTCTGCAAGAATATTGCACAACAGAGGCTGTAATACGTATGTATGTATGTATGTATGTATGTATCTATCTATCTATCTATATACATATATGTGTGTGTGAGAGTGTGAAAGGTCACTCTTTTTGTGAAATTCAAGTAACACCACCAGATATTTTCACTGATAATGGTGTACATGCTGCAGTTTAATTCTCATGCAGTCATCTGGTGGGTTAGATCACAGCTTTCAGTTAATCATTTGCTTTATTCCAAGCTTTTGCAAATGAATTGGCTGCATAATTTAATTGTTCCATGTACCCTTTACCTTAACATTTCTCACTGTCACACAGAATAGCACTAATTGGTCCCTACTCTTAATGATGCCTACTTTTTCTGCAATAGAAAAGAATTCGATTGACTCTAATATATTCATTATTTGTTGCATAATTGCTGTTGGTTTTCCCAGTTTGTCTTGTAACTGTTCTAACGTCTATTGACTTCTCCCAGTTAATAGATTTCCCTGGGACACTTCGAAGTGCACATGACAGGAAATGCACTAAAAAGACTTGTGTTAATAGAATTTCAGGTCTCTGATTAATTTGTTACATTTTGAAGGAAAAAGTGCCACAAATTTCAGGGTTTATAAAACATGTAAATAAAAATTCATGCAAGAGACTGTTTTTAAAAACACAGAGATATTTGAGAAAGAATAGAAAGCTACACAGATTTTTTTTTTTTATTTCTAAAACCAATTATGTAATAATATACGTATAAAATGCCAGCTAATTTTTGTGAAATATACACTAGTTAACTAGCAGAAACACACTGAGGTTCGACCACCACAAGAGTTCAGTATCGCTCATTACAGATCCAGGCTGCAGTGCTCTCCACCATAATGAAGTGTCCTACATGTTCTGCTTATTTTTCCAATCCTTCCTTCTTCATCAGCCCTGCAGTGTGCCAGAGAGTCTGACTGAGGGCTTCTCAGTGGAAGAGACAATAACTGTTTGCATTGTGAGTAACCTTTATCACAGCATCTATCAGACAGCATCTGAGCAGCGCAGCTGAGGATCAAGAAGCATTATCTTCTTCCTTACTCTTGGAGAGTTGCTAGACATTAGCAGCACTGCAGTACTAAAAAGCCCCACACCTGGCTTTGAGATGCTTCAAATATGAGAGGCCATATTCAGCTCTTTATCTCAAGCCACTGAAGAAATACATGTGTTTTGTTCTGCTTTTGCTTTTTTAATAGCACACTTGAATCCCATTGTCTTTGCAGTTAAATATATACCCAAGACCAAAAAAATACTGCTTGAGTCTATGTAATAAATTTTTTCAAAGTGCACAGATTTCCACAGTGAGAACTACCTCTTTGCTTTAAAGCCTGTGCTTTTATAACCATTGGGACTGCATTCTTAGGAATGGGTGGTCTATTCTGTAACCAATTTTTACGTATTTCTTAACCTGTTGGTAGTTGTCAGAGATTTGGTTGTATATGACGTTATAATCTAAGTAAACATAGGAACTCACCCTTTTGTCTCCATTGTAGACAATCATTATCATTATTAATAACTTACTGCTTTGAGTCAAGTGTGAGAGTTGTAAGGAATCACAGGACTTCACTTGGTGAAGACAAAGTGTCATAAAATAACTTCCCAATTCTGAGCCTCTGGTTTTTTGCTTCTAAAAGAAGTGTATTCAGTATTAACTATGTTTTTCAGGATAAAGCTAGGTGTTGACTAGGTCTATTCTAAGAAACACGAAATGGGCAGGGCACACCTCACACCTGGTTCACAACTGTGATTGAGACAAGCAGCACACCCTCATCTGTTTCTGGCCGGTGCCTATTAATGCTGCCCCAGGCTGTGCTCCAGCCCGGTACCTGCCAGGGACCTGTCCTGCAAAGATGCCTGACATTTCTGTTTTGAGAGACCATGGAGTTTGGGTCTGCGGACAGCATCAAAGCCATGCCTTTAGTACAGAGAGTGATCTCTGGCTACCTTTGGTTGGTGGCATAGGCACTGCCTTTCAGACAACACCAAACTATGTATTAAAAGTTACACGAGAATACATTATGTTCTTCAGATGGGTACACAGCCTAAATTAGCGGGATATTGCAATACCAGCCTCACCTTTTTTTCATTACAGAAAGCATGGAAGATTGTTTACGGCAGATTTGGTTACAGCAATTGAACTGACTTATCCTAAGCTCCGGAATTTAGATGAGATGACCCACTCCGTATATGTACCAATTTCTCTGCATGCACAGGGGAAATAGCTTAGTTTTTGACACCAAGCTAGACACAGCTAGAAAAGGATCTCTGGAGTTTGAAGCTCCTTTTTGTTGAAGTAAGGAAGGAAACCCCAGCATTGATGTTGGTATAAATCTCCTGCAGCAATTTAGCGATGGCACAACTGTTCACTCAGTGGGCCAAGACTTGATGCTCGATGGTATTGTGATCTTGTTCCGCTTACTTGCTCAAAGCAGCCTACTAATTTATTAGAATGAGTGGAGTGAGGAAAAGTCTCCTTACACACCCTGTTAGAGGTTGTTCAGAACAAAGGGACTTTTGTACTTTTCATATGTAAGGCACCTAGTTAAAATTCTCTTCAAGAACTGCAGCTATTACTAATTAAACTTCCTTACCATCAAAGTAGCCACATAAATCAGCTGCACAATAAACATTATATGAAAAATACATTATCAAGCCTTCTGAACACACTTTAATGCGGTGCAACTGAAGAGTAACAGATCAACAACTTTATTTCCTCTGGTCAGATACCAAACCAACCAACTTAAGTTAAAAGCAACTTATGTTTTATACCTATAGCTTTGATTCAACCAACAATGAATTACATAAGTATGTGCAAATAGCCTTAACATCAGTCTTCTTCCTCTTTAAAAATCATGCCTTGCTTTCAAATGCCACTCTCAGATGTGCTACAGTACATGGTAGAATGAACCCGAAATGCTAGTGTTATATTAGGTGATATTTTTCGTTCATTTTACTTTTTATCATTTTTATTGGTTGTTATAGACCCCTTTCTTCCATCCTCTTGGTTTTTATTTTTATTCACAGTTCCTGAAGATCAAAACTATATGAGTTTTCAATAATACCCATTCCTGCAGAGTTTTGGATTCATAGCCACCTGGAACTGATATACTAATTAAATTAAGATTAAATTTGGCTCTGACTCTTCTGCAGTTGGCCTGTGGCTCTCTTAATCTTGAGCACCATCATTGTCCTAATGCAGATTCCCACTGCATGTATCTTGTATCTTTTCTTCCCTGTCCTGAGATACTGCATATTGCTGGTGTCTCTCTCTCATGAAAAGTGGGTATAAATTAAATCTTTGAAAGACAGAATAGTTCAAATATGCCTGGAACTTTTTTACTTACCTCTGCTTAAGAGCCAAGTACTAGAATGAGCAAATTAATACAACTGGGTTTTAGGTTTCTTTTCATTCTGATTAATGTCCTTTCTCATTTGACAGAGATCAAGGCAGCTTGTCTGGTTTTTTGTCTGCAAGACACATGAAGTATCTTAATCTTCTCTGTTACCTATTTTGTGTGGTGCCAGTGTCTGCATCTTCTGGAGATTCCCATATGCAAAATGGTGCAATGACAAAAGCAATACTGTCTTGATTTAAGGCATCTAGACAAGCACCACTTATATTAACAAGGAAGCATCTATTCCCAGCTTGACTCTGTGTAAGAAAGTAGAGATTGAGAAATTCTCTAGTGAGAAAATTCTTTGAAGATCTACACTCTGGCATAATAGTACTGAAGGAAAGCTTAGACCCTGTGAAGTACATGTCAACATTGTTGCTGATTTCCGTCAGCCCAGAGTTGCTTCCAGTGTCTTCAGTAGAACAAAGGATTTGAGGCTTGGGAGATTTTTTTAACAATAAAAATGGAATTTTGGCTGCCTCTTCTGCGCAGAGACAGTCATACCAGCAGGTGAAAAGGAAGTCAGAGCTGTTTAGTAAATGGAAAAATTATACACAGAAAAGGAGAGGATGTTTCACAACTTTCAGAGATATGCTAGAGCTTTCTTGATGTGCACACAGGCTGTGGAAAAGTAACCTTCTTCTTCCTGTCTTTGGATGCCATAGGTGTGTTTTGGCAAGAGAAGCACCAAATAGTACAGTATACTAGCTGATAGATCTGCTGAAATCAACACCAATCATTTCTGGAAAGCAGACAGACTTGTGGGATGACAGATATAACAGGGATTGCAATGATACAGATTTGATCTCCACCCATCCGGCCTCTGTAACTATAAAATAAACCAAAGGAGAAAACCAAACCAAATTGCCTGCGAGAACTGTGGGATTTCTTCTTTAGACCAGTGCCAGCTAACAGACCCCCACAAGAAAACAAAAGAAATTGTTTATAGTTTAAAAATATTTTCCATTTTTGAAGTTACTCACAAATGAATTTCCTAAAAGGAGAAAAAAAGACAGAGGGGAACAGATTAACAAGCTAAACTTAAAGTAAAAAAAGAGCAAAACCTCCAGCTATAGTGAGGTAAAAAAAATATTCCCAGAAATACAATAGATTGTTACTTCACAGCGTTCTCTTGCAATAATTTCTGTAACAAGCCCGTAGCCAAATCCATAGCATTTTCACCATCCAGCCGTGCTTTGCAGCCATTGGGGCAAATTTGAACATATCTTTGAGGGATGGAGTAGTACCTATATCTCACTTTTCCCCCAGAAGCATACTCTGACATTCCATCCCACTAACCAGTACTGGGCTGATGAAGATTTAAATATGCAATTCTTTGGCAATGGCCCGAATAATTCTAGCTAATCTGAGACACCAAATAAACAGACCTGATTTGCAGATGTCTTAAAGCCAACAACAGCCTTGTAGCAAATACAGAGTCTCAATCCTCTCTACCTTCCTGCTGGTTGAACTTTCAGCAGCCCATTCCCCTCTGGAGTTTCACAGTTGAAGTACAAATGCCCACTTTTACCTTGAGCAATAACTAGAAGCAACACCACTGATTGATGGTCCTATCCATTACCACTGTCTAAGGCCCCACACATCTCATGAGAAATTCCTTCAGTTCTGTCATGTGGTTGACTCGAAATGCAGCAGGAGTATTTACATTAAAGGGGCATCTGAACTAACGGAGCCTCCTTTTGCTTGTGCCGCAAGATTGGTTGGCTCCTGTGTTTATGAAGATGTGGGTTCTGCTGCAGCTTTTTACACATTCGGGTCAGTCATAAATCTCTCCCTCTCTCTCTTTGTGAATTCTCCAAGATATGTAAGGCTTCAATAGCACTGAAATCAACCAAAATATTCAAAAGATAGGGAACAAACAATGCACAGTGGGCAAGATTATTAACCTTGTTCCTTCCAAAAATGGCTGAAAATGTTTCCCTTTGAATGAATTACGAAATACATTCAAAGAAGGACTTCATTCTCATTGCAATGCTTTGCTCATTTGTACACCCAT
This sequence comes from Falcunculus frontatus, assembly GCA_013398115.1. Taxonomy (NCBI): domain Eukaryota; kingdom Metazoa; phylum Chordata; class Aves; order Passeriformes; genus Falcunculus; species Falcunculus frontatus. The sequence goes on from VZRV01010041.1 coordinate 1,899,651, forward strand.
AGGGCTGCAGGTTAGAGCATTAGCCCTGCCTAGGTAGTGTACCCCTCAAGGGATCTCAAGCTGTAGGCAGCCAAGGGGCTGAAAGCCCCCTTCCTGCTGTGCAGCATGTTCTGAGCCTGGCACATGAGACCTGCTGCCATCACTGCCTGCACCCTGCTTCTAAAATATTCTTGCAGTTTCTCAGATTTCTTTTCAATAGATCTGATTTTTTCCACCCCAAGGAACAGAGAATGATCAAGGGAATCATGTTTCTTTGAAAAGAGATGTGATTAGTCACTCAGAGAGGAAAAAACCTCTCATCAGGACTCATTCTGTGCAGAGAAAAAGACTGGGCTGCATGCCAGACTGCTATTAACTCTACCTGGAAACAGATTAAATCCTAGGTCACTGTTCTGGACATGGAAACCTTTTGCTTCTTCCATATTTTCAGCAGGGCTCTGGAGTTTTTGGCAGTGTTTTGAGCATTGTGCTCTATAAAGCAGTGTTAAATACCACACATTTATAGTCAGGAAACACCTCAAAGTCCCCTAATGTCAATTAGCTACTTCCTCTGCAAAGTCGTAAGCAGATGCACGAGAACAGCTCTACAGGAATATATTTGCTAACAGGTGCACTATTAGGAAGGAAAGAAGGTTGTTTATATTAATGGGAAGGAAGTCCCCTTCAAAATTGCTCATCCAGTGTTTTCTGGCTGCTTCTGGCCCTGCTGTTACCTCTCACTTTTCACCCATATGTGTTGGGTAATTAGGGGTTCAAACGATGCATGAAGGGCCTCTGCTTCTAGTGACTCATAGCTTCGGGGATTATCCAAGATTACCAAATGGCTTATGATTCCCTTACGATTCCCTTATGGTGTGCATAACACATTGGTCTTCATAGGTGCTGTAAGATTAAAATTACAGGGACTCCTGACAGTAATGATTAATTACACCAAGACAGGTCTTCCAGTGGTATAAAATGGGGCAGCTTCACTGAAGGCAGCAGAGCTTTGCCAAATTGACTATGTTGATGAACTAGGCCATTGCAAACAACTGCTGCGTAATGTTTTCTTTCCTTCCCACTACAAGAACACTGTTTCTTTCTCACTGTTCATCTCTCAAGATATAGAGGGCCAGTTACAGTTTTTTCCCCTAGTTTTAGATCACCAAATTCGTGGATTTACACAAACCTAAGTCAGAATCTTCAGCTATATTGACTTGGACTCATTTTTTAGGGAGATCTGTTTTGGCATGGGACCAACAACCACATGTTTGCAATCAACCCTTATGTTTTAGTACGCAAAGTCCACTGAAATCATGGATGATGTTCTCATGCCAAGAAATCATTCCTATTTCTAGCTCCACTGTCAATGGGTAATAAAGCACTCAAAATTAGGCATCCATTATAAATACTACACTTGAAAACACAAACCCTGGGTGAAAAACAGTGTTTGCAAGGAATTCTTTCAGAACTTGGGGCAAATTGGTGTGAAATAATGCAGCTTGCCTTGAGAAATGCACTGGCACAATCCTGTGCTCTTCTGAGGAAGAGACGGATGTTCTGCCTTGGTCTCATTTCACAGAGGCAGTGAATTAAAACAAATGAGAATGCTTGTACTTGCTTCAAGTTACTTGCTGGAGACACCTACACAGTCATGCAAACAATTTGAAGGTGCATTTAGAATTAGAGAATGAGTTCATCTGCCAGCTCAGATGATCCAAAAGCCCTTTAGAGATGGTCATGGGTGCACAGAACAAGTGCACAGGCACGTAATTTGATCCTGTTACCACTTTTGTGCTGTATTAAACATACTTCAGATCAGCATGGATGCTATTCCGTTGGATTACTTGGCCCTTTCCCTTTAGGGACAACCAATATATGCTTGATATAGCTTGTACCATATATATATATATATGATATAGCTCGCCTCGTTTAAAGTGTCCTAACACGTTGCATGCTTAATGAGAAAAGGCACAGTGTGTCAGAACCATAGCAGATGAGGGCTTTCCTTCAAGGGAAAACATTTGGCCCTCGTGTTTTCCATGGAAATTTTGCGAATTTCCTATTAACTTAGGAGACTAGGTCCCATTTGAAAGCTGACTCACAGTAGATTGACACCATGCAAGAACACACAGTGCACGGATAACAAAACCAGTACTCTCAAGCTGCGGTGCAGAAACGTGTGAACACCAGCCCCAGTCTTCAGCATGCTGCATCCAGGTCTGCAAGGCGCAGCTGAGCTGAAATGCCCTGCCCTGAGCTGGAGTACAGCACAGACAAGATGCCTAGACTCCTGCTGCTGCTGAAATAGTGCGCTTTCCTCTGTGTCAGGTGTCTGCTCATTGTTCTGTGTGGCATGACACAAGTGTAACCTTAGGCTTCTGAATATCAGGGAAGAGGTCCTAGAATCACTACCATGCTTTTGCAAATGTTACTTTTCTGCCTTAATCAGGCAAGCTGTATTACTGCTTCAGCAACAGACATAGGGACTGAGTAAAGGAAAATATATGGAATTTAGCCCAGAGCCCTTTCAAATGCACTTCTACGTGTAATTTAATAGCTGTATTATAAACCTTAATGTTAGTATAAAAATCTGGGGAATTTCAGGCCCAAACTGGGTTAACTTTTTTCTTTTACCTTCTTTCCTCTTGAGAAGCTTGTTTTCTTTTTATTGCATTCCAATAACGAGAGACCATTTCACACAGGTACATCTGCAATATGTTACAGGCAGCATAGAATATTAAAACAACCTGTGCTACTGCTAGTGAAACTAATAAGGGAGGTAAAACTTTCCTCAGGCTGAGAGGGAAAAGGTGCCTATAGCAGGAACTCCATTAGCGAACTCCATTACTGCAGGGACTGCACTGAATGCTGAAGTCATTTCTAATTTAAAGTCGTGTTTCAAATGGCAACTCTAATACTCAAAGAGGGGAGCTAGGCTACGGTGAAGTGGTGGTGGTGGTGGCCAGCTAGTTCACATGAGGTTGTGTTTAGATATGGATCAGGGTTTTAAAACAAAATGGCAAGTTAAGATAATAAAACCGAGGAGACTATAAAGCAGAGAGAGAGGAAGTTTATACATTAACCTTACTTACTTCATAGAGAGGGGCAAACCTGTCTAGCCTAATCCTCTGAAACGACACGAGTGTGAAAGTTCACCTCTGGTGTTACTGAGCTCACACTCAGCAAAGGATCAGCTGTGAAACAGATTGCAAAGCCAGGAGTGAGAGAACAGTTCAGCTGAGAAATGGAACAGTGAAAGGGGGAAAATGAGCAGAAGGAACAAAAAAGGGGAATGGGAAGGATAGCTGAGTGAAAGAAGCCAGAGAAACAGAGAGGAAGAGCCAAATGGAAAAATAAACAAATAGTTGCTTCTTTGGTTAAGGCTTAGGAATTCCTGCTCCACAGAAAAATTACCATTTCCAGATTTGATTTATTTTTTGTTTCAAATTGGAAGGAAAAGTTAGAAAGACAAAAGAAATGTATAATGGAATACATATTGTGGTTCTGGCCACCCACCTGCTTACCAGACTGGTTCCCAGCACAAATTCTGACAGAATTAACACGTTCCACCAAGGTGTCCATTGGACAGTGGCTCTACTGGAAATACTCTGTCCAGCTGTATACCCTGTCACTGCTTTTTTAAGCTGTATAGGTACCCAAGGGGAGCTTGGCTTCAAGAATAATAACACAGTATGGTATGCTAGTGCACATAATTTTTCAGTTTAGATTTCAAAAGGGAAGTTACTAATGTGCAGCAGGTCTTCCCAAGGACAGAAGAAGAAAATCTGTTTTATTGTTGTACCTCTATTGGTGGAGGAAGAGGGGGGAAAATATAGGAGGAAGAGGAGAAGACAGACTTGTGTTCATGGAAATAATTTGTCTCTCTGTGTGAGAGGAAGTTCACTGAATTTATTCTGTAGCTTCACAAAAGACTTATAGATCCATATCTGATTCTCCCAACCCCAGCTGTCATAGACATTGGTATATTTATTGTAAGTTTGGTAAGAACTTACTATTAACAATTTATTGTAAGTTTGATGAACAACTACCAGTTCTTCGGTGGTGGACTCAAGTCTCAAATAATGCACACCTTTGTAACTGGCTCGTACTTCACGTTCCTCCCCAATGAAACTGGTACCTGGCATGTTAGGAGAGCCATGACATCTTCCCAGTTTTTGATCCAAGGCAAAATCATGTCTCTCTGCCACACCTTGCACCCTCATGGGGCGGCTCTGGAAGGCTCTTCATGACTGCAGACTGTGACTGTGTTCTTAACATGCTGCTGTTTCTTCAGGGACAATCAGGGTATGGAGCTGACATAGCCAGGATGGGAGAGCAGAAGTGGATGTGGACAGAGGTGGGGAAAGAACAAGTCGAAGGGAAGGGATGGGATATCATCCCAAAAACAAGCTGGGCTTTACCCAGGGGACATGCATGGGCAGTAGGAGACCAGGCACAAGGAGGTCTGGAAATACAGATCAGGAACATTTGCAGATGAGGAGGAGTGAAAGAGGTTAGAGACCTGCAGATTGAAAAGTGCTGGAGGGGTGGGGTTGAAAAGGTGAGCAGAAGAGCAATGGGTGAGAAGAGATGGGAGCTTGTGGTTGGCAGGACTGAGAAATAACATGGGGCAGTTTACCATCACCCACCATCTCACCACAAATGACTCTTTGTTCCTTTTACTTTACTTAACTTCATTCATTTTGTGCTTAATTTTCTGGTAATTAAATGTCAAATCCAGCTGGTCTCCCTGATCTTGAATCTACCAAATTTGCTACTCAGGCCTGAGGTGTCCTAGAGCAGGGGAAAGGCTGGGGCCCAATACTGTAACCTGGACCCTATATTCAGAATCTGTGCCCTTATCATGTGGCTCATCAAAGCATGTGTGCTTCCTCACATAACTCCACGCAGATGTGGCTGGTCTTGGGGAAATTTGTACCAGTGTGTGTGAAACTAGAGGAAAAAGAAGTATCTAGCTACAAAGAGGGTCACATTACTTTGACTTGGGAACTTACATGTCTACGTCCCTGCCTCTGAAAGGAATCCAGGATCTGTGAATTCACTTCCATGTATAGATGTTTGGCAGATGCATCAGAGAAAAACATGTGACTCCACTATACATCATTAGTAGGTTAGTTTATCTAAGGTGAGGGACATAATACTGGCTAAGAAGGCCTTTCTTTTCTGTATCAGTTCTTTGAAACTGATTTGAAAGCAGTTCAAGTTTTAATTCAGACTCAGTGTTCATTTCCAATAAATTTATTTTCAGTGCCATTTGTATTTATGCTTCTTTCAGCCTGTTTTCCTTCCATTTGGCAATCTGCATATGCAAGTTTAGCTGTTAGTTTTTGGATCTGGTTGCTGCAATTGGAACTGGCTGAGGTCTTAAATTATGTTTGAGAGTTTGATCCCACTTGAACAAAATCAAAGAGTGCTTTCCATTAAATTTAACATGAACAACAGAGAAATCAGAAATGAGGAATATTTTTCTTCTTAAAAATATCCAGGAAGTTCCACAGCTCAGAACTTCAGTAGATGTGTACAGACAGGATGCAAAGATGGGATATAAAGCTGATTTATCAGAATCCAGGCTTTCAAATTAAATTAGTAGACATATTACCATCATAGGGACAAATTCTACACTTTAACACATATTCCTCATTGCAAGTCTGTTGCACTCAAATTTTGCACTATGCATCAGAACAAACTACAGTTTGTTAGGCTTTGTCTTATAATTCCCTTTTTCAGAGTACTAGAACTTCTCAGGTGCTGTCTCCAAAACAAGCATTTTTGCACAGATAATGGATGTGTTCTGGGAAAATTGCCTCTCCGTACTAACAGAACAAGTCAGAGACATCCTAAGAGACACGCTAGCGAACTGCTGTTTTGTAGCATCCTGCTGATTTAGACAAAAAATAGAACCTCAAACCTTGCTTGATTCCCTTTGGTTTTTTTGACTTTTAGCTGTGAAATCCCTGGAGGCAAAGACCCTCTCTTTTTAACTGTATGGAAACTCGTTAGCCTAAAAGAAATGCTACTATGAGCAAAGGACAGTTTTGAAACTTTGTGAATCTGCAAATGTTAGGTGGCAAAACCTCTCCCTGTGGTGATGCATGCTTTCTCACACAAATGGTCCCCCCAAAAGTTGGCTGGACTCCTGCTGAGAATAAATGCGTACTGTTGCAAATAAAAGTTGTGATTGAGGCCTTAAAGCTTTGCTGTTAGGCAGCCAGACAGTAATTCATTTGTAATTGATTTTTCATTAACTCCTTTTTTGCTGTTTAAGGGAATCTTCCCAGGGCTTTTTCTAGCTGTATTAACCCTAAGATCTTTATCTTCCATGTGCTTTTCTTCTATATGAAGGGAAAAAAATGAAACCACATGAAACTGGGCAATGCACCAGAAAACATTTATGAAATTTCTGGTGAAGTGTTTTGGCATAACTACATAACAATAACATACTATTTTCATTAACTTGAACAAACAAACCCAATAGATTATTAAAAAACAAAACGAAGAAGAAAGTACAGATGCTGTGTAACTTTACAATTTGACAATGCAGAGGACAGATTTACCAGCTTATTCACTGCTTCTCTTGACAAAGGAGAAGAGCTAACCCAAAAGCCATAGGCAGGATCTACAGCAAAGAGCATGGGGAGAAGTGCCAGATGATCTAGGTCTCACTGGTGACAGTGAACTAGCAAGATTCACAGCACTGTTGAGGATACAGCATTTGCAATCTTTTAACTGTCATCTAGTTAGGCTTAATGACCATGAAGGTAATGGATGCTCAGCAGAGCACTAAGTGCTTCCAAAGTGATAGGAATGTATTCCACATTTATGCTCCAGCAAGCATGGACTAATAATCGGTCTAGAAGCATTCTTCTCTCATTTCTTTCAGAAATTACGTGGTTGCTTAATAGCATAAGAATTATTTTGGTGTCATACAGAACACAAGACCATATGCTCTGTGCAGCAGTTGGAGAAATTCACTTGAGTGACTGATCGGTCCAAACATCCTCCACTGCTGAGCTGAATTTGAGTCATGTAGGTGGTGTCACAAAAATTACTGCCATACAAACAATCTGCCTCGAACATAAGCAAGCTAGCTTGGACAGTAGAAGCAGTTAAACCTAATTAATATTGCAGTTCAGGGAGACTATTTTATTGTACTTCTAAGGATAAATTTATCTCCAGTGAAACACTGCAGGCTGATTTATTTTGCACAGACCTCTGTGCTATATTGCCTGTGCTTGGTAACACACAGCTTACTCGGGCAATCTCTTTGCAGGAACACACTGTGGGACATCATAGAAATATCCTAAATGTACATGCTCTCCTGGAAAAAGGACACAGCAAACAGGAGGTAGAAGAAAGAATAACGAAGGAAGAAGCATCATCTCCAGGCAGCTCTGGCCCAAAGAGTTGATGAAGAAGGAGGAAGGAGAACTAGGAGTTCAAAACTGTTTAGATGAAGGCTAATGTGCCAATTAAATGACAATCAAACTGTTCAGAGATTAATGCCTCACAGTCGTGGATAAGGGGAGAAAATGAACTCTGAGGGTTACAGCTCATCTGCTGTTATGTAAGGGGCAATATATCCACCTCAACCCTCCCAGTAAATCCTTCTCAGAGTTTTGAAAGACATTTATGCTTGTTCAGAGCATTGGGTCTCATGAGACAATTAAAAAAGTCTTACAGAGGGCTTCTAAAAGTCCAACAGCTATTTCAAATATGAAAGAACAAAGGGTAGGCTGGGATTCAGGGGTCTCAGAGTAAGAAAGCATTCACAGTGAAGGAAGAGCAAGTGGGCTGTGTTTGCTACATTAAAGCAGATTAGTTGTGAAAGAGTGAGGAGTTTTGTGCATTTTTTATTTCTTCTCGTGTGAACTTGTACATCTGCTAGGCGTTTGTGTACTAGTTTATTAGTAGTGGTGCTATTTAAGCTGGTAAGACATACAAATACCCTAAAGGGAACAAGTATGTTAACATATACAGCTGTTATGAAACTGGCATTTTCCGTGCTAGGCCAAAGAATTACCCTCCTTGTGGCATTTCCACTAATTCAGAATGAATATAAATGTTGAAAATACTGAGTTTTTTCTCATACAATAGAGATTTTTTCTCTTTTAAATAGAGATGGTGCTGAGCACACCACTGCACTTTATTCCTGTGGTCCCTCCTGAGCAAAGTCTTACATCTTATGGAATACCCTGATTTGATCCAATTCCAAGGAATAATTTCCCATTCTTATGCATGGAGGTATTTTGGAAGAGGTTTTATTTTCCCTATCTGTCCTTTAACTAATTACTGTGTTGCAGAGCTTGGTGATGTTTGACAAGGAGCTGAAGTGAGCTGACTATTGTGAAGGAAAAAAGGCTGACAACAGTAGACAATGTAAAAAATGGTAATGCATGAGGGCGAGAGGCAGAAAAAAGCCATGAGCAAACTTAATCACCAAAGTCCAGCACAGTGGGTCCTCTCCCCTCTCCTTTCTAACCCAAAGTGTATGCACTTTGCTCAGTGAACTTTAAGAAAGCCTTGCAATACTGTGAAAGAACAAAACCTGTCCCTTAAAACAGAGGCATGCCTTAGGCTCCTGAGCAGAGCTCTTGTACTCTGAATCCCAGCTGTGCAAGCAGGATCCCTGTGCAGGGGCACAGTATCCCAGCTGTCCCACTAGGGTGCCACATGGACTGTGGCCATCCATGCCCTTACAGTCCTCACACTCCACTCAGGGTACAGCTGACTGGAACCCTTGCCCTGGGTTTTTGTATTGCTCTTCACTCCAATCCCTGGCATGGCATCCCGATGCTCAGCCCCTTGGTGCACTTGTCTCAAACAGAATTAGAAAACCTTTTCATACAGATGAGATTCAGAGGCAAGTGTAGGAAGACCTGCCCAGTACTTACAAGCTTTATCAGGACTTGTACTGGCTGTGGTGGTCTCCTATCCCAAAGGAAGAGCCTGTCAGCTGGTTATAGAGATGTGCAGAGAAGCTCATCTCCCCCTGCTGAGGTTTTTCATCTCTCAGCATTCTTTTATCATCAACTCAAGTCTTCCAAAGGAAAGCCCTGAGCTCCTGCCTTCCTCATTAATGGGAAAAGACAGATATTCCGCAGAGAGATTTGGCTCACCTGAGGTTGTGATGGATCTGAGCTGAGCTGTTGCCAAAGCCCCTAGAGCCATGGTTTTCCTTCCAACAACTGGCAGGGAACAGGCAGCATGGACCACAGGCCACGGGGTAATTGGCCCCTGTGCAACGAGCTGGAAGAAAGTGAGAGATTTTGTGATGGAAATTTTTCTGCTTCCCAGCCATTCCCCAACAAAATCAGGCCATCCATGTGGAAAGCTTTGTTTGTGAGCAGTCAATGAAGAAATATGTCATTGAGTATGTTCTGATTTTGCTTTATTTGCAGTTGTTGTCCTGAAATGTAGCTTTTTGAAAATTAATGGGAATACAGACTCATAAGTCTGATGTGGCCAATGGGAATGAAGAACTTAACTGTCTGAGCTTGCCTTTACGACTTGTAGCTGTAATTCTGAAAAAGTATCGTGAGGGCCTTTTTTCTATCTGTCTGCTTGTACCATCCCCCATTTCCAGCTGTGGACTAACAGATTTCTGGAAATGGGAGATGCTCATCTTAACCAAAAAAGAGACATCAGAAAGAAACTGGATTAATGCTGAGGAGGGGAGGTTTATTTTTCAGAAGATGCTTGTGCTTGTCACAGTGGAATTAAGAAATCTTATTCCGCTCACTTGATATATGGCATATTCCTACTCCTCCACATCTGTCCGGATACATGCCTAAGCAGCACACTTTCAAAGTGTCCTTGAGAGTGGCTCATCTTTTGTGCACGAGTTACAGGATGATAAAGTCTCTGTAATAATCATTTATTGTTTCCAATTTCCATCTGTATCCGGGTGTAATGTTCACAGATTCAAAAAGCTGGAACAGGCAGGTATTGGCTAAGTAGCCCACCTGGCTCCACTTATCCCCCTTTCAAATTAGAGGCAATGTAACCCAAAACCTCTATCTTCTGCTTTTTAACATTTCACACAAACTCATTTGGGAAATTTATTGTGACTTTAAAAAGATCTGACTTTTTTATTTGGTGCGTCACACTGCAAGAACAGTACAGTACCTGTTAGCCAGATGGTACAGGAATAACATGCCAAAAGGCACCAGATTTCTTATTTAGAGTCTGCTGTGAAACATGCATATCAGATTCAGGTGATATTAATGAAAAAATAATGCTGGAAAAGTTACGAGCCATTATTCCATACAGAAATGGCATTTTTTCCGTTTTACAAGCACTCTCGAGTTAAATAGGCTTTGAACTTTCAGATCTTTCTGTTTGCGGGGGTTTGCTTATAACAGTCATGTAGCCAATATGACGACAAGTTTGGAAGAGGCCCAGGTATTTTTAATCAGTGAGACCCTGCTGCAATGTATGAAACAGATTTAAACTGCTTTTGCCTTTACATGAAAAAAAGTTTCTCTTACTTAATATAAAATCAATGTAACCAACTGACCAAATTCCCAGAAAATTTACTGCTCCTCAGCAGGCTAGGCTGCATTATAATTTTAATTGTCAGTCCTAATATGATCTCGCAAGGGTTTTATGAAAACCAATTTAGTTTTAGAGATTGTAAATGGTGTGGTGGCTCTGTCAGCGTGAGCACTATCAAACTGCTTTACTATCATATCAAAATTAATATCCAGTTTTCTTTCTTTCTGGTATTAAACCAGACCAGATGTTTGCTTTGAGTTTGTAAACCCCTGGTAACAGTGACAAACAGGATGAAAGTTAGTGGGGAAAACAAGGCCAGCGCCGGCGCTTGGAGCCAGTTGGTTCCCACCCCACTTTGCTCCCCACTGTGCTCGAATAAGCCATCCCTCCCACGGGGTTGTTTGCTTGCTCATTCAGTTGTTTGTTTGTTTGGAGGGAATTGGGTTAGAGTAGCTCAACTTCAAATGAAAAACACATCCTAATCTAGTGGGACCTGCATTGGAAATTATGCATCAGAGCATCCTGGCCCTTTTTGAGTCCTGATCTGCACTAATGCCTGGCTGCTGGAGCTGTGCTTCAGTTAGGAGTTTCGAGACTTGCTGACAAGTCATGCCAGCAGAGCCTTTGCTGTTTCCAAGGATCTGCTTGGAAACAGCTTGTTTTAGTCATCTTGTGTAGTTCTTTTGAGGAATGCTCTTTACTTTTGTACTTACAAGGGCTTATTTCTTTAGATGTGCCAGTGGATCCTTCCAGGCCCAGGCAGCACCAGGGCTCACCATGTCCTCATCCACTCTGACTTTTCTCCTCTTCACATTCATGGTGGCAACTACAAGTGACATGATTGAATGCATGCAGTCATGTCTTCTGATTGCAGGGTCACACTGAACCCAAGCTATAAGGAGGTTTCCTGCCGTGGTCATGGGGTCAATAAGAAAAGATGACACAGGTGCAGGGAAATTTGAAACTAAGAGCTTCCTCTTTAGGTAGATCTGCTCCAAGAGGTTTGATCCTTTCTCATGTCCCCCTCTCTCAAATAATCCAGCACAACACGTCATGCACCGATCTGTGAATATCTCCAAACTACTGTCACCATTTCTTGCCTCCTTCCTCCTAGGGAAGACCTTTGGCATTCAGACCCCCAGTTCAGAATCACCAACAGGGACCTGACTCCCTGTTTTTGATACTGAGTCCCCTCAAAGCCTCCTTCCACTAGGACTTTTAGCCCTTCATGAGCAAGTTCTCCTCACTGTGGGGGCTGACCAACCCCTCTTAGGTTCTTTCCTTCTTTCACAAGCTCCACATAAATCTTGCTCGTTGGTCTTCAGCAGCATTCACCTCCTGAGCGAATTCACCACTGAGGAAGCAGCCTGCTGCAGGTGAGACACACACATGTGAAAGACTGGGAGTTTTTTAGGGCTACTATAACAAACAAAATGAATGCATAAACCTACCCAGTACCTCACTTAATAAAAAAGTTGACTCTAGTGATGGCAGAGGTACGAAAAATAACTGCAAAACCTATCATAGCAGGAGGAAGTATGCAGCACTCCTGATCTCAGCTACCATTAAAGTCTGTGTAGGATGTTCTCACTGTGAAACATGGAAAACTGTAATTCCTATGATTTTCCTGTTAATTTCAGTAAGGACAAAAGCATATCTCTAACTGTGAATTTATAGTGTTTTGCAAATTTAAAACAGGCCACTTTAAACATGGCCAAAGAGAAAACAAAAATTAAAAAGGGTGCCTTTCTAACTTAAAATAACATTGACATAATTTTCTTGGATTTTTGCATTATTTTGAGTAGGCTTTCAAAGCAGAACTGTCAAAATGTTATTAATGAGATGTAAAATGTCTAATAGGTTAACTTTCTTCACATTTCATTGGAAATTTAAAAACAAGGAAAAAAAAGAAATCATTTCAACAACATAAATTTAGCTTAAGTGCATTTTTATTTTTTCAGCAAAATGGGTCATTGGCGTAACCTGTGAACATTTCTTGGTTTGCCACGGTTTGATGAAAATTAGACATATTCCATTAAACTCATGTGATGAATATGCAAAATCATTTGAAACAGAAAGGAAAAAACATATCTGAGCAGGCTTTTTGCAACAAGATTTAAACTATACACAACTTCAGTCAGAAAACTTGGAAGGCAGCTTAATTTCTTTGAGCTATGAGATGCAAGGGCAAAGCACTCAGCTCAAGTAAATTGCTATTGCTCCACCAAACACATTGAAGCCATGCTAATGTCAAAGGAATCATGCTGATTGACATCAGATGAGGATTTGGCCCCATTTTGTCTCCTGAGTAAATGAGATTTTTGGTGTTAAAGAGAACATTATTACTCCACAAATGACACAGCACTGTTGTCCTAAACACTAACTTGCTTTTGTAATCTGTTGATTCCCAAAGATTCCTTAGTCTAATCAGGGTAAATAGAACAAAACAGTTTTCTGTTTTCTAAGATTTTGATGTGGTGCTCTTTGTTGCTACTCTGAGCTTGCACAAATTCACCTTATCTGTTTGAACGTTGACTCCTGTCTGTGAATGCTGTCTGGTCACCAGCCTGATACTCTTCAGTTTTTGTTAGAAAAAAATAGACATATTTTTCAGAAACTTGGTGGTTTAGCAATTTGAGTGTTTACCATTAACAAGCACCATTCTCTGCAGAATTCTGCAGTTTCAGCATAGAATAAAAAGGTGGTTTAAAATAAAAGCATGGTTTAAAAATCTGTGAAGGCATGCTGTTATCTTATTAATTCACTGTTGTTCTGCAAATCCACATCATCTGCTAGCACCTCACCTGCCCCCAGAGTCCCTAACGCTTAGTTCTGCCCTCTAACATTTGCAAAATCATACAGAAAAGTCAAAATGATAAATTATAAACTGACTGTGAAAACTTATTTTCCATGCACTGTGCTAATCCATACTCCAGTGGGGTGGACATTTCTTGGCTGCAGACAAATGCTAAACTTCAAAGTGTGGCTCAGGTGCTGAGCTGTGTCTTGTGCCTGACAGCAGGCTGCCAACACGGAGGCCGCTGTAATGCATATCCCTAGTCATACCTTGCATGCTTTTCAGGCATCTGGGCCTTAATAACTGTATATATCCTCGCTAGGATTTGTCACATTCCAGGCTACGTGTGACCNGCAAAATGTGTAGCCACACATTGGCCAGAGTAATAAGACACATATGACACACAAAATATAAGCTAAACATACTCTCTGGAGAGGCAATGGAAAGTAGTATCCTGGGGCCACAATTTTCATGTGTTCTGCAGTTCTAATGCCTGAGAAAACCGTCCTCAGCACGTGGACAAGCCTCGGGACAATCCATGAATATTAATTAAGGTAGTACTTGCTGCCTTGCTTTCTGCTGTCACCTCTGTTTCAAACTTCCCAACATTTCCCATGACAATATAACTTTGCTCCCAGGTGCATGATGAAGTCTCAGATGAGGAAGTGTAACTGAACTGCACTTTGCAGCCCTAAAACATTTTATTTATTCCCTTCCTTGCAGCCTTCTTTTCCTTTCTGCTGCCTATGAAATTAATTCAGTCCTAATGCCTGTGGCTTTACTGATTCCATGTCGCTCCTTCATGTGAACAAAACACTAAGTCCACAAGGTCCACAAGAGCTTTTTTATGTCTTTTCCTTCTCACAGTCAGATCAGCTACTTCAAAATGCAGGTTTTATTCTGTGTTTTATTTCCAGCACACTGTGAAGTCACTGTAGCTCCATTAGCATTTGTAGCAGTAGGCTACCTGGGTATCTAACCCATAGCAGCATTTTGACACAATCATTCTCTTTCCAGCATAAACCAAACTTTTCTAGACTTCTGCTTTTTCCATGTAAGCAGCCTGTTGCACCAACCCTCATAACTGGTAGTCAAGTGATAGAAAATATTTTCTAGGGAGAAAGAGATCGAATTAAGAGCGTTAAAGTAAATTGTCTCTCTTTAGTTCTGCTAAGGTGGGGGAGAAACCCATGGAGGCCTGCCAGATGTAACGCAGGACAGAGAATATACATGGTCTCATCAAGCAGCAGGGAGACCCCAAGCAAAAGCCACGGAAGTCTAAAAGACACAAAATGTATTGTTAGGTGACTGAATCCCCCTTAATTTTCCAATCTAAATTTGATGAACAGATCCACTGAAATTCAGAAGATAGGAGAACTTCTATATTTTCTCTTTGTGGAGACTTCAGCATGTGATGGTCAGGATCTGTTATGTGCAGTAGTACATGAAGTGTGCTACCCTCTGAAATAGTCCCTAAATATTCAGTCTGGTGGCTTGCATTTCTTGAGAAAATGTCAATATTCAGTTCTGTTTTCAGCTCTTTGTGCACATTTTTAATTTCTGCCTACATAGTTCCAGGCTCTCTAATACATTTCTATTCCAATGTAACTCAAAGTGATAGCCATCAGACAGTAGGCATAAATTCATATCATGAATCTACAAGAACAGAAGGTTTATACTAACTTTCTCACCTATCATTTCAAGCTTCAGGAATGGCTGCCGTATGACAAGAAATACCTCAAGTGTCTCTCTTGGAAGATAAAAAATCCACTCCACCTGCAAACAAAATTCTCCACACCAGTAAGAAATTCATGGCAGTTGTTTCTTTTACATAACATTGTTGTGGTTATCACAGTTAAAGCCACCCATTTTTAGAATTGACTTGCATTATTAACATCAACTTATGGTCACTACCAACAAAAGAAAATTAGTCTTTCAAGAATATTTGAAGCAGAGCCAAGCCCGGCTTGAAAAAACCGCCCTTGAAGTCTTTTGTCCACAGCTTTTCTCATCTGTAGCACATCTCTTATGTTCAACCCACAGGCAATTCTTTTTCTCAGATGGTTTGTGTATCTCTTTGTGTATATATTTTAAAAATTATATTTAAACAAGTTCACCACAATGAACTCTAGAATGGCATCTTTATTCTATTAATTCAAATCCTTTTTCCACTGGCTGAAAGACTGAGAAATGAGAATATGAGGAATATGAGAAAGGTAATAGCAGGAAGTTCCCCATGTCAGTGTAACAGTCCATGTGTAGAATGAGAGCAGGATCTCAAATCACAGGCAGAAGGTAATTAATCATAATTGTGCTACAGAGTATTAAGCATATCAGAGATAGCGCATCTGGATATTTTGTACCTCAACCACAGTACCCAAACCCATATCTGACAGACAGTTTCCTGTACTTAATGTGATGAATCCTTTTACAATCTGGAATATCTTTTAGAGCAGAGGACCTTTTTGAAATCCTATAAAACAAGTCCTTATTTCCTTCCTCTTTCAGCACACTCTGTTGTGTTCAGTAGTCTGTAATTTCTCATTTGTGCTGACAAACATCCCAGTCCTTGATCAGCTGGCAAGAGGCTGCAGGGATCCATCACACTTCCAATCGGGTTGGGTTGTAAACTTCTGTCTTGTCACTCCGATTGCACCCCAGTTCGTGTTATACACATTCTGGCTCCCTGAATTCCTCTCACAGTTGCAATTAAGCATGCTATAGAATCACAGCATAATAGAATCATAAAATCGTTTAGGTAGTAAAATATCTTTAAGATCATCGAGTCCAATAATAAACCCATACTGCCAAGTCCACCACTAAACATCGTCACTGAGCCTACTTGTATTTTAAGTATCTTCAGGGATGATGACTCAGCCACTTCCCTGGAAAGACTCTTGTTGCTTGACAACCCTTTCCATGAATGTTTCCTAATATCCAATCTAAATGGCCCCTGGCACAACTTGAGGCCATTCCTTCTTGTCCCAAACTATCTCAGCTTTGTGTCTCACCCATTCCTTTCAGCTACTGTTGTTTTCATTCACTTTAGTTTCTGATGTTCTGAGCCTTGTTTCCACATGATCCTTATTCTTTGCCCCATTTGTTTGACTGTCTATAAACATACAGAAATGCAATAGCCAGGATACCAAGGCAGTGTGCTCCCAACTCCTTTCCTACAGCAATTGGAGAAGTGATTGCAATTCCCTTCCTCCACATCAATGCAGTGCTGGTACATTACTTTGGTATATCCATTTCTGTTCCTGTTCACACCATTACTATATACTTTCTAGTAACAACTTCCTCAGTCACTGGCTTTTCTTGAAAGAGTTTATTTTAATCCTATTCCAGAGGATCTCAACAGTCTTTACAGCCATAGACACTTGTCCAAGCAGGAAACAGAAGTAAATATTGGAGGCACCAATGAACAGGAAACATTCATTTCCATGGCTCCACTTCCTAATAACTGTTACTCTTAGTATACTCCTAATCAATGATAGAGATACTAAGCTTTGACAAGGCTATGTTACCAATTGTTTTGACAGAAAGTTTTGGTCAAAACCAAATACATTCTAAAAGATTTTTTTTTTAACAGAGACAGTAGCGAGTACATTCAATTTCTTTCTCTTCCCCAACAAATCAAATCTACAAAAGATCCTCCCTGGTCTGAGTTAACTATGATAGTAAAGAACTTAATGTCAGGTTGAATAATGATAGACTTAAGGTTTCAGAGAGTTGCTGCTACTTTAACTCATGAGTATCGTGAAATAGGGTCTAGGAAATATTTATATTAAAGAGCAGTAATATATTCAGCTGAAACTTTAGCAAGAAAATGCATTACAGCAGTGAAGTAGTCAGCATTCATATGTCAGCCTGGGTTTAACTGATCTGACAAATCTTTTAGATAACAAAAACATAAAAACACAGTTTGAAATAGTTTAGAAACACATTATGTTCACTTAATGGCAGATGTGAAACAGTATACTGACACTCTGGGCCTTTTAATACAATCCCTGTAAATCACTAATTAATCTTCTTACATTAGCAAGGTCAGAGACTTTCAGTGTAAAGGGCTGATGCGCTGCAATACCTTGAGACTGTTTTATGAAGCTGTCTGAGAATGCCCTTGTGTTTGTCCATAGTTTTTGTCTGGTTGTTTTAACCAGTTTCTTCCATAGCCTTATGTGTGCAAATCCATTAGCACAATTTACATTAATTTTCATGAAAAAAATAGGGCAAACAGTCTTTTCCAGTCTTTCACAGGTTAATGCAGATGAAGAAACTGGAGTCTCTCTAATGACCTATATTAGCTGAAATTGAGCTCCTCACAGATTAGGAAAGAAGAGTATTATATGTCTCTTATCCCTCTTAATGCACAAGGACCTCGTTTGCCTCTTATTCCTCCATGCCTTTTCTATGTCTCTGTTTCCTGTCTTTTAAAGAATTCTGGACTGCTCAAGAAAATTTTATAAAATCTAGGAGTAAGTGTAGACTTGTATTTCTCTATAAAGAGAAAAAAAACAATTGCAAGTGGATTTGAGAAAGAAAGGAAGAGGAATGATTTTCCCATTCCTCCCTGGTGTCCAAGTTCAGATAGATAAAGGATTATCAAGTGATGAATGACATCACCCCTCTATCTTCCCAAGAAACCCAAGCAGGTTGAACATTTTGCAAAACACACCAAGGGATCAGCTTTCAGCTCAAAAATAAATACTTGAAAAGAACAAAAAAGGAATTTAATCCAAACCACTGTGCAAAAAAAGAGTATTTCAGTGAAAGGATGAGAATATTGCAATTGACAGGGGTGGGGAGAAAACTTGCCAGTTTACTTGATATTAAGAATAATCAAATTGCCATGGATGAAGCCAGAAGAGATCCAAGCCTCCCTTTGGTCTCTGTATGAAGTCTTAATGTAACATTTACCCATATCACCACATACCGATTCCCTTCTGGAGGAGAAATGTGCAGGCAATTCCATCAGCCTGAATCTTTGCAGGAGTAGGTTTTGTTTCTGGCCTGGAGAAACATTAGGTGTTTGTTCTCTTACTGACCTCCCAAAACAACCAAAAGTCAAATATCCCCTCAGCTAAGGAGGGCTGAATCCACTCTAAATCAGCTGAGTTTCTCCCATGCCAGAAAACTTTGGGCTAAGCAGTTAGGATAGGTCTTACATCAGAGCCAAAGAGCTGGCTTTTAATTTTGTGGTTTCAACCCTATTTCAAAATTTAAACTGATAACCCTCCATCTTAATTTAAAAATAAACCCTTCTGCCTCACTTAATCATGTCTCTAAAAATACTTTGGCCAGATCCACAGTGTCCTGGTGTCCTTTTCAAAGGGAAATCCAGCTGTTTCACCTCCTTGGTTTCATTCTCCAGGCATTCCCAGAGGCCATACAACCAGCACGGCTGTCTCTTGGCGTACCCTTTGGCTACCAGCTATGCTCTGATGAGCCTCAGCTTCTCGGAGGCCCAGATAGCCAGACAGATTTGGGGCAGATTTAGCACTGATTTAAGAACAGGTTGAATTTGCTTTCAACATGGCATCCAGGCCACAAAGGTGGATTGGGGCGAAATTCCCCTCATGCTGAGTTGAGTGCAGAAAATTCTTGGATCTTGATAATATTTAATTTTTTTCTTTCTTTCAAGTTGACCTATCCTGTTTTGTTTCATTCTTCTTTCAGTTTTTCAAAATCATACTTCTTTTTGTATATCTGCCTTTGTCTTTTTCTTCCTTATTTTTTGTTTCCAATAATAGGCTTATTAATGTTCCTTTCATTGTTCCTAACATTGCTTTACTGACTCATATTTCGCCATCAATTATAACCTTTTCTTCTTCTATTTGGGCTGCATTTCCCCCCAGATACAATCCTTTCTGAGAGCAACACTTCCCCCCACCCCCCCCTCAAATGACGTAACAAATCCTTTGGAGAAATTTTGACCCAGGTGTGATGTCTTATCTGTTGCCATTAAATAGATTTTTGGTTTTGACATGATAAATCACCAGTGTGTTTTAAATAGACTTGGTTTTAATTGGAATTTAGCTCCATTGGCAAAGGCACGGACACACTGTCTTTCTTCCTACCACTCTTTTTTTATACCATTTAAGACTATAAAGATAAATGCTTTTTGTCCCTTTGCTGTTTTAAAGAACTAAGGTCTTGGACATGTGTCTTTCCTCTGTATGCTCGATTTTATTAGGTAACATTGAGATGATGAGATGGTTGTGAAAAAACAAAAACAACCTTCCCCAACACCCCACAAAAGAAAACCTTATGGTTTTATTGTTCCGTCAAGGATTTATTGTCAAATTCCACTTCAGCAATTCCAGACATCATGACTAAAAAGTGTTTGTGGGCTCAGAAAGGTGTCCCATTGCTATTTTGAGTCAATAGCTAACTATAAACGTTCTTTGATAAGAATTCCAAGAGGACATGAAGGAATGGTGTTGGGATCTCTGTTACAGCATTGTGCACACCAGATGAATCCTATCCTACCAGCCTAGAGAGTAGACAGGGCTCATTTCCTAGCAGGCTGGATTATGACTGAGTTAAAATGTCAATGAATCAATGAATAATCAATGCACCTCCATGGAATATTAAACTCATGTTCTTTCCTGATTGATCAGTGCTTCTAATGTTTTTAACAAGTTCAATATTGTAGAGTGGGGTTCATTCAGTCCAATTCCACCTATTTGCAATGAAAATCACCCACCTAACCTCTTTGGACATCTATTTTAAAATGAGATGGCTCAAATCCTAGATGTGTTTTTTCTCTTCATTGATTATAGGGAGAATTCAAACTGGTAGTTCAGATATGGCAGTGGGGGTGGACTAGATGGTCTTCAGAGGTACCTTCCAATCCAAACCATTTCATAATTCTGTGATACAAGTTTCTACTCCATTGTTTTGCATGTGGCCAGATGAATCTTATCCAGACAGATTTCTTTTTGTTTGATGCTTAGCATTTTGCTGTTTCCATTGAAAAAATTAGGGAGAAAACTTCAGGAGGCTACAGAATATTAGAAGTAAATAGGTTTTGTAACATCAAAGGTAATGGGCATGTTTTAGTGGCAAACCCACTTCACCAGCAAGTTGATAATATTCTGAATTACTCTATTGGCTCAATCCCATTTAAACAGTCATGGTAGCATACAATCATAGTGCTTTAATTTTATTCCTTAGAGCTTTACATAATGGAGACAAAATAAACAGAGGAACTGTTCACCTTAGCTCCAGATAAAACTCCTGTGTCAAAGTTCCTCACTGGAGACATTTTGATGCTGATTTTAATGTTTTAATATCAACAGTGTTAACTGTTTTAACAAAAAGTCTAATGTATCACACATCATTATTTTGATGCAAGCAAAGATTATTTTGACGATTATATATTATATCCACAACCAGGCAGTAGACAACCAAAATTTAGATGTATTAACAGCTTGGTTTCACACATCTGGATCCCTCAGAGCAGCACACGGGACCAGACTGGTGTCTGAGCCAGTGTACATTGTCAGTCTCATGTCAATGCTCATTACAAATCCATGCCAGTAATACTCAAGTTTACAGCTGCCCAAAGTTGACTCCTTCTGGCAGCAAGGGTGAGCTGTAATTTCCCCTTCGTGTCAGTTCATTAGGCATTCACAGCTCTAGGACCCCTCTCTATGGGTGTCCCTCTGGTCCTCCATTCAAATAGAAGAACAGTCCTCCTAATGGGAAGGAGGAGGAAGAAGAGGAAGGTGCAATTCTCTCTCCGTGTTGCCCTTATATTCCCAATTTTTTTCTGTAGTGATAATCCAGGATTCCAGCTGCCATACCATGATCTGGGTGATTCAGGCTCAGCTCTCAGGACTTCAGATCATGGATAAGATATGCACAGAAAAAAACACTCTGGGGAGGAGGAGGAACTAGAAGCCAGAATTTCTTTTTCCAGCTAGTGCAGCTGGGTTATGGAGTCATGGTTTTTCTCTGGTCCAACAAAGTTTGAATTCTTCTGGCACAGCTTCTGAGGTTCAGCAGAGGGAAGGACAAGTGCCAGAACTGTCTGGTAGCTAGATGACTTTCCTGGGAGACACATGAATTACTGAAAGCAGGGATCACTGCTTGGCCTAATGGTCTGAGTGCTAGGGAAGGCTGAGGGATGGGACAGAAACTTCCTCCGGTTGAGTTTTAAAAAAAACCTAGTTGCTGCAGATGAATTTTACCTGAACCCAGTTCTGTTGGAATAAGGCATGGACAAAGGTCTCTGATCAAGGAAAGCTTTTAATGCATTTGTAAGCAACAGTTGCATTGCTCTGTCAAGATGGGAGCAGTCAGGGTATGCTTCGAGACAGCTGGGGGCACCTGAGGGGTCTTTAACTAGAGGAGCATGACGTGGTTTTCTCTTAAGAGCAGCTGTGTGAGGTGTTTAAAGTTGCTCCTCATATGAAGATGGGAGTCCAGTGGAGCTGAATAAATCAGCTAATCCTGACACACAGTAGGGAGGCCATTGGCCTGCTGTGTAAAACCTCAGCAGGTCCCTGTGGGCATCATTAGACAGCCTCGTACCTTAAAAATCTTGTCCGTGATGCCATCTACTTTCTGCTAGAGGGAAACCTAGGCCAGCAGGTCCCCAGGGGCTGGGACCGCATGGGTTCCACTGGGGTGGCAAGGCAGAGCCTGGCCCTTCCCTCCATCCCAGTCAGAAATGGTGCAGTGCAGAGCACCAGGGCAGCTCCAGCCCCTGGCATCATGCACTTCCTGGGTATGGGCTGAGGCCACACCAGGATGCATGGGCAGGCCCAGCCTGGTGGGACTCCATGACCAGGCAGGGAAGCTGGAGATCAGTCCTACTGTGACACTGGTGGGGCAGGGGCCAACTGGTCCAGGAGGCTGATGTGGTGTCCTTGCCATGGGCAGGGTGCAGGGTACCGCAGGCGGCTGGGCAGGGACAGTCAGGGCTGTCAGTACCTCAGGGCCCAAACACTTGCATGCAGTGGTCAGTCCAAAGGCAGGCAGGCTTTATATGGCTGCTGCTGTGCTGCCAGCCATGCCCTGTGTTTGTCCACCCCCTTGCCATAGCCACTCTGGGCAAAGCCTTACCTGCATGACTTCCGTGTGTGCCTTGCCTCCACATGGGCTTGGATTTCACCATCGATGCTTATTTGCAAAACACATGCCACTAAATCCAGCTTATTTATGCAACCTGAGCATCATTTGGGCCAGAGAGCAGCCATCTTGGCTGCCAGGATACTGATTTAAACATCCCTGAAAGGAGACATGGCTTTCCTATTTGGACACAAGTTAGTCCCTGCCCCTTTCACAGGTAACAAAACCCTGACCATATCAAGTGCCAAAACTGACCCACAGCTCTCTTAATGAAAATACCCTGCTCCACAAGCAGAGGTGCCCGGGGGCCTGAGTTCCCCGGAGCAGTCAGCCACTGCATGATGGTTTGCAGCTGTTTATGGTGATTCCGGCTGTGGGTGGTTTAACATTCATGAAGGCACACCACATGGTACTCTCAACATGACATAATTGCTGTCTTCAGACAAAATGAACACCTCAGAAACATAAACAAAGATGTTTATTGGAAATAAAAAATCATATTCACATCATTAAGTCTTATGAATTATAAAGAGGTCATTTTGCAAGTTCTGAAGCATCCATGTGCACAAGGGTTGCTGTTTTCATCAAAACAGCTGCCTGGGACATGCATATATTTATCCGAAAGTACCAAGCCAAATCTCTAGCCTTCTATCCAGAAAGGTCTTGATTTGACTGGTGACATCATTCTGACACTTTCTCAGTTTCATTTTCTCCTGATCTGGCAGTAGAGGGTCATAGAAAACACCAAACCAAGAATCTGGAAAACAAAGATATTTCTGGTATTACTTGGCAGTTCTGGAAATCCCAGGATAAAACTGATACACAATGGGAATATTTGGTTTGCAAATGTCTTGGATTTAAAAGCAGGCTAAATCTGCTATGCAGAAGATTTTTTCCAATGTTGCTCTTACAGAGTATGACTCCAGAACAGAGACATTTTAATGAAGTCAGTATATACCACAGGTAGGACTGTAGACATCATGGAGAAGTTTCATCTTTTTAAAAATGGATTGCCTCTGTGGATGGGGAACCCTGTACCTCTGGGTGTTTAAAATGCAGTTGTTAGCGGTAATGGAGCAACAATTACCGAGAAGTTCAAGAAATTTGGACAAAAATTGAGCATTTTATTTTCTGATAAAGTTAGAGGAATGTTCACTGTGTATTCTAAGGGTTGTCTCCCTCTGAAATCTCTCTTCTTTTCTACTGTCACTCTCTTTTGTGTAACCATATGTGTGAAGTGTATGTATACAGGTGTACACATAGGTGTGTATACTGTATACAGGTTTACATCTATACACATACCTCACTGTTTTGAGTTGCAAATGATCATGCAAAAAATATTTTATATTTATCAGTAATGGACATGGCTTAGAAACAATAGTGAATTCACTGAAAAAGCTGTTACTTGAAATGGAAAATTCAGTAGGGTCACCTTCTGTATTGGGAATTACTGGGTAAAATTCCATGAACTGTGGCAGACAGCTGGTGAGATCAGATCAGAAAGCTTCCTTCTGGATTTAAAACTAACCAGTCTGTGAAGGTGTTCCACAGAAGTGGAAAGCACCCAACTGACGCCTTTGAAGCCATGAAGACTGGCATACTCTATTTATTTCAGACAGAGACAGAGAAGAGCATACGTAACACAGAGCAAAGACAAAGGGATGGACTCACTGCTGGAATAAACCAACAGGGATTCCCTGACATACCGTGCCCACATTTGCACTGGCGCCCAAATGAAACTGGGCCCTTCTTATCTGAATAATTTTCACTAGTAGGGGTAGCTGAAAGCAGTAACCACCCACAAGTGGTATAATGAAGAAGGCAGAGGGGAGAAGAGAGCACTTCTTTGTATTTGAGATTTCCTAGAGCAGAGAAGTGGTTAAGCAAGTGGCCAGTTTCTTGAGTTCATATGGAAAGGCTAAATGTTTATCAAATGTAAATTGCCATCTGACGATTTGTATTATCTGAGTCTCATACTGTTTATTTATTATTTTTTCTAATCCTTTTATGATTGGGAGAGGCAGCCACCACAGAAAATGCCAGCTGGAGAACAGGAAAGAATGATGGCCAATGAACTAAAGGCTACAACTCACATAACTGCAGTAACTAGAGCAAAGTGACTTATAATTTGCCTTAGGGATACAGAAGCAATTTTACACTTCTATTATATTTTTAAGGCCATTTAATATTGGTGTATTTCACCTATTTTCCCCTCAAAGTAAACATATGGGTGAGAGACCTGACCCCCCGCATACAGCTCCTTAAATACCACAAAGCCTGTGCTGAGTAAGAAGTTGGTGGCCTGTCCTCTTCCAGTGCTGCAGCTACATAATTCTTCCCCACTTACTACTATTTTCCTGGAAACACAGTTTTGAGTTGGGGCTCTTGCCCACTCTTCTACCACAAGGAGCAATCCTCTGCCAATGATGTTAAGAAGCTTTTGCTTTGAATAACAGACTGAACTTTCCACTGCAATCTTTGTCATTTCTTTTTTTCCCTCAAACATCCATTGGTGGAGAGCAAGAGTGGAGGAAAAGCAAGGAGGAAGAGTGAAAAGAAAAAAAAATTACTGAAGAAAGCATCATGATGAAATCCCGTTTCTTTATCATTTTCTCCCATTCAAATCAAAATCAAGTAGCTGACTGGATAGCCTCACTTCTTTTCCTCCCGTCTTCAGAGAAAATCTTGTATGTTATTCTTTGGTGCATGGTGAGAAAGTTAAAAAAACCAGCTCACATACTCTGTGGTTTTTTACACACAGGAATATGTGGAGCATCACACGTGCACTCCGACACATTTGTGCATGATCTTGATGCTTAAAGTTCTAATGGCTCAGAATTATAATTTGTACCAGAACTCAATGATAAGAATATGTACTTTAGGGGCTAAGTTTTCTTAGGAGGTAACTTTTTCCTCAAGCAAAGATGAGAAAGAGGAGGAAACATCTGACTATTCTTCCTCATGTCTTCTGGTGCTGTTTATTTGCACACCTCTCTGTACACAGGACTCAGTGTCAAGGCACAGCCTGGCTTCAGGACTGGCAATTTTTTTGAAGAAAATATCCCTTGTGATACACTTATACAGGCAGCAAGGTGGTCTGATCCCACCTGAAGTTTGCAGCTCAGCAGCCATATACTGTTTATATGAAATAACAGAAAGGTTATAGCTAAGGTGAGAGGTGGTTTTCCCTTGTCTATTAATTGAGCAAGCCATGTGTTTTAATCCCATTCTCAGTGTATTTCCAAGAAGAACATATTGCTTGTCAGCTACTAAATATTTTAACAGTGTACATTGGTACCTCAATAACAGCCAGTCCGAAGGAGATCCCCATAATTATGACCATATTGTCTTTTAATATTTTCATAATCACTTCTCCACAAGGCTGAAAAATAAAACAAAATTAATAATTATAGGTAGGCAATATTATCCTATGGTTATATAGGAATGCATCTTCTAAAGTAACTCTCTCAAACTCTCTCTCTTTCTCTTTAACTCTGTGCTAAACCAAGGCTATTTGAATTTACTCTGGCTTGTTGCTAACAAACACAAAAAATACGTGTACCTTATGTTTTGCATAAGTCTTTGCCTTCCTAAGTATGAAGATTTAGTAGCTGACTATAAAAAGTTACCGTTTCCAAGGAAGATATACAGCTGTAATGCCTAATGTTTGCATAATTTTCAGTTAACAAGGAAAGAAGTGTCTGTTCTTACTTTCACTTGATAATTATTCACTACTAGGAAAGAGCCAATGCAGCCACGACCAGATCTGAAAGGGAACTTCAGTTTCCCACCAATCTAATCTCGGGATTTGAAACTTCAAGGTTTATTATTAGACTTGGGATTAACTAAAAATATTTGGTTATAAAACCCAGCTTAAAAATTAATTTTGTCAAATGTTTGGTGGTCTTAGGCTGGGGCTGGAAGGAAAAGAGTGATCAGCATGGCTTCATGAGAAGAAAGTCCTGCTTGTTGAACTTGATTTCCTTCTATGAGAGGGTAACCCACCTAGATGATCTTGGAAAACCAGTAGATGTAATCTTTTTGGACTTCAGCAAAGATTTTGATGCTGTCTCACAGCATCCTTCTGGACAAAATGTCCAGCATACAGCTAAATAACCATGTTATGCCATGGGTGAGCAGCTGGCTCATGGGTCATGCACAAAGAGTTATAGTGAGTGGGGTAACATCAGGCTGGAGTCTGGTTAGTAGAGGGATTCTGCAGGGCTCCATCCTCAGTCCAATTCTCTTCAACATGTTCCTTTAACAACTTGGATGCAGGACTCAAAGGAATACTGAGTATTCCTAGCACTAAACTAGGAGGAGCTATTGACTCCCTTGAGGGCAGAGAGGCCCTAGAGAGAGAGCTCGACAAAACAGAGAGATAGGCAATCACCAATTGTATGATGTTTAACAAGGTCAAGTGCCAGATTTTGCAACCCTGGTTATGTTGGGGTTAGACTGGGGAATGAGATGCTGGAGAGCAGTCCCATGGAAAGGGACCTGCAGGTCCTGGTCTATGGCAGGTTGAACACGAGTCAGCAGTGCCCTGGCAGCCAGGAGGGCCAACCCTGTCCCGGGGGGCATCAGGGACAGCATCACCAGCCAGGCAAGGGAGGGGATTGTCCCGCTCTGCTCTGCACTGGGGCGGCCTCACCTCGAGTGCTGGGGGCAGTTTTGAGCACCATAACTTTCATATGAAAGATATAAATCTATTGGAGATTGTCCAAAGGAGGGCCATGAGGACAGTGAAGGACCTTGAGGGGGAGCCATATGAGGATTAGCTGAGGGCACTTGTTCTATTCAGCCTGGAGAAGAGGAGACTGAGGGGAGGCCTCATTTGGGTCTTCAGCATCCTCATGAGGGGAAGCAGAGGGGTAAGTACTGATTTCTTCACTCTCGTGAACAGTGACAGGACTCAAGGAAATGTCATGAAGCTGTGTCAGGGGAAGTTTAGGTTGAATATCAGGAAAAGGTTCTTCACCCAGAGGGTGGCTGGGCACTAGAACAGACTCCCCAGGGAAGTGGTCACAGCACCAAACCTGACAGAGTTCAAGAAGTGTTTGGACAATGCTCTCATGCACATGGTGTGATTCTTGAGGCTGTCCTGTGCAGGGTCAGGAATTGAATTCAATGATCCTGATGGGTCCCTTCCAACTCAGCATATTCTATGATTCTACAACTGAAGTTCTGTGCAGAGCTACTCTCCTTTTGAATATATGCATACATCCGTTCTTACAGTGACTACATCTTCTCCAGGTACTGACAATCCTCCTTCTGCAAACTGGAGGGAAACCCAAGTACAGCTTAAATGCATCAAAACTGCATTACGGTTACAGCACTACAACTGTCTTCCTCCCAAATATAGTTGCATTTTTTCACCATATTTCCTCTCTCACAATAAACACATGGGTCTTCTCCTTCTAGTTCTTCTAAAAAACCTATCATTTAAGCTGACTCATAGCTGCACTGAATTTCAGATCTTTTTTCCCATACCCGAAGAGTTGGATGTCTCTACCAGCATCTCACACCACCACGAAATTTGTGTGTTCATATGAGTGATATCTTGCACCTGCAGTAATTTCACAGATGGCTTCTCATGTGTCCTTTGAGGGCTTGCCTGAGGCCAAAAAGATATTAAAGTGTGGCTGAAACAGCCTCTTTGTATACATCTTATTTCCAGATTGGGTTCTGGCATCCTCTACTTAACCAGACTGTTTCTTTGCTTCAAAATAGTATTTGCTTCTGTGGGACTACATGGAGAGAAACTTACTGCTCAGGCAGGCCCTGATTAAGGACCTGTGCAATTAGAGTATTATACAACCAGAATGGACGTTTGCTAAAATCTGCTTGGTGCTAGGTGCATACTGGCAAACTTTGCACCACCTGCATTCTAAAACTTCAATTACTTTGTGCTATTCAATTATTTTCTGCACTTCTTTTTTCATATTTTTTTTCATATCCATAGAATCCAGATTTCCTCATAAGGAGACAGGCAAACCATGAAATTTATTAATTGAGATCTCTACTTTCTACTAGATGGTACTCTTCTGAGTGTGCTTTCTTGTTGCCCGTCACCAGATATTTTGCCTTATTATTATATTAATTGGTTTAAGATTTTCAAAAGGCTGTATTTGTAAGAAATCACTCTTGGAGTATTCTGCCATGAATCCTACAATATGCAAGGTTTCTTTCCAGCAGATCCTGCAAAATGAGTGTGGGTTTTTTATTAGAGGATTATAAAACCCCAAAGGTCTTGCATTTAATGTATTTGATTTTCAATATATCTTAGCATTTTGAAAGTCTCTAAGTCAACACGTCTACTAGCACAATGGGCCTGGGTGGGAACATAACCTTCTGAGAGAGGAATGAGAGCCAAAGGGTAGCTGGTGTGCATCTCTGACTTAGAGGCACACCCTGACTCCAAAGTCATAATAATTTTCATCAACAGTAACCACCAAGATTGCTAAGGGCCTAAACTGGAGGCATCTCAGGAAGAGAAAGGAGCAGAGTTATGAACAGTCATTTCTTAACAGATGGCACAGGGGTAATTCTGGCTAACAAAGAGGATGCAAAACCTTGCCTTTTTAGAAAGATACAGAACCGCTGACTATGCCAGTCACCAGAGATAACCTTGTGTTAAAACTTGGCTCTTTGGAAAGAAGACTGAACTTTTTTCTCACCTTTTTATAGATATATCTGCCTTGATATTTGGTGCAGAGGTCTGAACTAGAGGGATTCTCTAGGTCACACTGACAGATTTTTGAGAAAGGTTTGTTAAAATTTTCTCCCCAGTCTTTAGGTCCATTCAGCAATCCACAGCATTGGTTCTGCAAAAAAGGAGTAAATGGGGAGAAGAGTTAAAAAAGAGGTGATTTCAGTTTGAAGAGAGTAGGTGAGGGAACCGAGAGGAACAACAAAAACCAAATTTTATTTCATCTTTTTCCGTGTGGAAGTTGTCACAAATTGGTATGTCTCAAACACCCTTTACATTTCCATACCACTTATAAGAATGTAAGTGCCCAAATTAAAAAAAAAAAAAAAAAGAAGAGATGGGGGGAAAAGACCAGATTTTCAGTGTAAAGTGCTCAAAAACATTAACATACTATAAAGCTAGTAATTATCAGTGCCAGAATGGAACTGGAACACTGGGTATAGTATTTTCTGAGAACCAAGTCTTCTTTCTGTAGGTTATACTTGCAGAAGGTAAGTTGCCAGTTCCAGTAACATCCACATTTCACATCTTGAAAAGCCAGGCTGGAAATGTAAAATTCAGGCACATAAAACTCCGAAATCTGGAAAAATAACCACTTTGAATGACGGTTATCCCTTTAAGTTAGAAATGGACTGAGGAGACCAGGACTCCATTTGGGGTTTGTGAAACCTAAACCAGGTGCAGTTTCACTTCATGTTCCACTATATTGAAGCCACTAAAGCTCAGGGGTGCAAACTTGGGTTTGAGGTTCTCCCTCCATTAAAAAGCAGCTGGAAATGTTCACATAATTTTGTATAAAAGCAAAGGCTGTGGGACATAATATAGCAGTCCTGGTACATTTAAAAATTAATGCAGTAATTATGGGATTTTTCATTTTCCTCATCTCTCCAGGGAGTTGCTTATTATACCAGAAGAAATAAGCTGTCTCAGAAGCAGAGGACAAGGCTGGAGGTGGGAAGGGGAAGGAGAAGTGGAAGTAACGTAAGACACCTAAATGTTGTTCCTTGTTTCATTTGCTTTCATGCAGCAGTCTTTAAAAACATAAGAATTAACTTTAAGTCTATCCATCAAAGTCCTCACCCATCAGGGACTAAAAAAAACAGAACAGCAGGCATTCTCTCAATGTACAGACCCAGGCACTTGTGGGAGGGGGTTTATGCTGTCAATGATACCAATGAGATTCCAGGGAATTCTCTGTGTGACACCCAGGAGCAAGCTCGCACTAAGTGTCCACCATCTGGCATCTTGCAGGTTGGGGCCGCCAGGAAAAGTATAAACACAATAAAAAAAAACTTCTCATCATATTTTCTTCTCCCTTCTAACACAGTAAAGCATGGCATTTAATGACTTCATAGCAATAGAATGTTCCAAATTAAATACACTCCTGATACTTCCCTCATCCCTGGGGTAATCTTTCCTTAAAAGTACTGGAGAGTTCTTATTTGGGGTATAGTGAAGGATCAGTGTTCCTTCAGAAGGAGAAGCTCTAAGAAAAGACCATGCATTCCTCTCATGAAAGAGCTCAGCTAACTGTCAGTCTTACTTGCATGTGGTGTGTCCTTGCTTCACTGCTCTTACAGACAACACTATTGCACAGAGAAATTGTCACAGGAAGACCCTGTCCTATCAAGTGAAAAGAAGCCCCTTCTGTGGTGTTTCAGCTTGTCTTTAAGTCAAACCCTTCCCCATCCCCAGGGAATGAAATTCAAGTCTACGGTAGTCTTAAAATGAAGCGGAGACAGATGCCAGAGATGAAACAGATAGGAACAACCCCTTTGGTTATTTACTGTTTAATTACCTCTCTCTCAAACTCCTGGAACGACTCCTGATACTCTTTATATACTCCTGTAGTGCTTTGCAGTGCATCTACATTTGCCTCTAGAGTAAGGTTAACAGCTAATTCCACCTGCAAGTTAAAATATACTATTATATTTTTTTGGGAAGAAACAAAACTATATGAAGACATCAATGAAAATCTAGAATAACACTGTACCTTAGATTTGTACACTGCTCCTAAAATACCACCTGTGACCTGAAGAATCACAATCAGAAGCAGTCCAATGAAAAACTGGGAAGAAAACAAAAGGGTTAGGTAACTATATTACTTTTGACCAAGGTGATATAATTTCTTCTAAGTTAACATTTATCTTTCATGTGCTTCAATAACCATGTAGGTAGAATGACATTCCAGTCAGAGAGGAATTTCTTCTTTGACGATGGGAAAAAGTGGTGCTCAAGACAGAGCGTGCTCAGCTGGTGATCAAAGCAAGGTGCACACCAGAGTAGTGACATGATAACAGTGTGTAGGTGAGAGCTGGGCAGGAGGACAGGGAGGACATTCTAGGTGGACCAGCAAAAGGAGCAACTGGGAATTTATAAAACTAAATAGGATAGATAATGGGGGAAAGTTGATGAAAGGAATTTTGATGATGGCTGGATGGAAAAAAAGCTAGTGACATGCTCAGGTCTCTCTGGACCCTGCCTTCTTGCTAATGAGACCAACCACCATTTTTACCGCAATAGAATTCAGAAGGGGACCAAACTCAAGGTAAGCAATGAAAACACGGGATCATAATCATGCTTTTGGTTAAATTAAAAGGTTCCCATTCTCGTTTGATAGTACTTGCAAGGAGTCTATCCATCAAATGTAGCTGTGGCCTGTTAAAAGTAGACAAATGGGTTTTTTCCTACCAACATCAGCATGCACCGGCTCTCCTTTATAGCACCGCAACACCCCAGGAACCCAAGGACCATAATGATGGCACCCACGGCTATTAGTAGATTAACTCCTGCAAACATGCTGCTGTCTATCCCCTGAAAAGAGAGGGAAAAAAATCTTTCAGCTACAAGAAGTTCCTCCTAAAAACATCTGTATTCCCCAAAACAAGATAATTATTTTATAACAGATAAATATACTGAGTAGCAACTATGGACAAATTCTGATCCATAAATAAACAAAGCTCTAATGCTTCCTTCTCAAATGTTTTGGTGGAGAGCTTTGTAAAACCTGGTTTTTCACAACCTTTCTTTCTGCACAAGATGAAAGTCAATTTTACAGAGTAAAAGAATAAATAAAGATCTTCTGTTTTTAAAGTGGCTTTCAGTTGATTTTCAGTCAATGAATCTTTGCTTCTTACTGGAAGTAGGAGACTTGATTATCTCAAAACCTCTCCTAAGTTAACCAAATGTTAAAGAAAAAAATCTCTGTTTGTCATTAGAAGGCCAGGAACATACTCTGTGACTGTTCCTGAGAGAACACTTCTTAGAGCGATGCTGGATATATTAGAGAAATAGTTAGATGTATTTTCCAAAGCAGCTTTCTTTCTTTTTTTTCTTTTTTTTTCCCAGGCTTGATCTCTAATATTACCCTCGGAGATGAGAACTTTATTTTGATGTGGGGGACATTCAACTAAACAATTCATATACCTCAATATTATTAAATATCAAATTATTGAGTTCCCACAGGACTGAATAAGGCCAAAGGCCAAAATAGAGAAAAATGTTCAAAGAATATTTTCCAGTGTGACTGGTGCCAAGATTAGCAAAAATGTCTGGAAGTTGTCACATTTATCTTCTGATGGAAATTGCAAAGGTATATAGACAAGTATAATTTGAAGAATGTGTTGTTCTTTCCCTTTCCAAGTTGGACTGAACCTCCCGCTATTTATTCTTAGAAAGCTCTATTCATCTACAGCCAAATCCTTATGGTCTGCTCAGTTATTACTGAGGCGAAACATACATTGGTTTTGAATGGGAAATTTGCCTGCCTTGAGGCAAAAATGTGAGAAAATGCTTTCAATTTTGGTCCTGACTCTTAATTCATAGGTTTTTGGGGAGTACTAAGTGTCGCTTCAGGAAAGCAGTTTGTCACACATTTAAATATTCTTTTCTGAATAGACAATCTCTCAAAAAACAAGATATGGTAGTGGTTGTGGTTGTCCAAGCTCCATTGTATCGGTCAAGTCATTATACTAGAGATTGTCAACTATCAAGTATGGCAGTTTTATCTTCTAATAAAATGTTGATTGAGGAGTGAAAGTTGTCATTCTTCCTCTTCCACAGAAGAGAATGGCAGAGCTCTCCACCATGACCTAATTTACCTGATGACACAGTGTCATCTTGAACCGAGTTCTCTTGCATCCGGGCTCTGCCAGACATGAGAGATCTGGGACTGGCTAAGGGTAAAAGTGACATCAGCCAAATGGCGGGAAATGTACAAAACTATCGTCTTACCTCCACCATCTTTTTATTTCCAGGTGTGAAAATACTGGCTTAAAAATTATTGCTCTTAACTGGCAGACTGTGCTGGAACAACAGGGGAGTTACCTGAAGAATTGCAACACAATCTATACTAAAGGCTCAATCTGAAGCTGAAAAAAAGTGCTTCCATGTCACACCTGGCCATTTTTTCACTTCTATGGCCAGAAAGTCTTTTTGAAAATAGAAAAATGCAATTTAATCTTTCAAATTAACTTGCATTTCTATGGCCCAAATTCATTTGAAGAAATGTACTGCTTAAACCTTAGAGTCAGTGCCATTGGGTACACAATGGGCAAAAGAGCCTACGGGACCATGGGGTCTTTGCAACAAGAGGACCAACCCCTGCTGCATGTCTGCAAGATTAAGAGCTCCTCAAAACTGTACTTTCCCTAGCTTTGCAGAAAATAAAAGTCATAATATCCAAAGTAATTTAATAACCCATACAAAAATCCAGGAGGGCAACTCAGGGTCTTTCTTCTACCCTCCAGGAGGACTTTTAGAACATTGTAATCCTAGATTCTTGGGCATCTAAGACTCTTTATACATAAATATGAGGGGGAAAGGATAAGGTGTTTTTAAGGAGCTGTTTAATTTAAGGGAAAAATCCTTTCTCCCTTTTAAAGTTACAGTTACTAGGGAAATAAGAATTGTGTTATTGAAGATAGTGAGAAAGATAAAAATATTCCTTACAAACATGTGGAGTAACCCTAGGAATGGGTATGACTATACTATTCTAATAGGGAAAAACATTGAAAAATCTATGAGCTGCATGGCTCCATATTATTCTCTCTAGCACTGAAATCATTAGCAAAACCATAATTATTTTTTATTAGAGGTGAGAGACACATTTTCAAACAGAAATCTGCGTGCATCTGCATGAAACTACATTAATAACACTAGCAGTGACTTCTCATAGTCGCCTATCTCTGCTTGCATCAATCACTTTATCTGACTACCTGCACCATGATGTTTAATCTTAACATTATAAAATGCATTCCTCTTCACCCACACAAGCCACCTCAACAAAAGCATAGCAAATTTGTGGAAGCGAAGATGGGAAATTAAAGTGTAGGCAGTGGTTTCTACATTTTACGTGATGCTGGTATGACTGCATGGATTTACCTGCTGAGCACCGCTGACACGTATCCATATAGAGACTCCCAAAATAATGGAACCACACACCTGTGGGAGAAAATAAAGACAACTTAGAAAGGTCAGCAACTTTTTTACTAACATTCAGCATCCAAATTGCACCATATGCTGTCCAAACTTCTGAAATCATTTGTTTGGCAAAGCAAAAGAAACATGAATTGCTGGAGCAGAGAATATTGATTCATTTCCAGGGAAAATCATAAGTGTAGTTAAATCTTCAGGTATGCACCAAATCCCTGATGTTTCTACCTCAGAGGACTACGCATTTTCATGATGATTTATACATGTGTTTGGGAAGCACACAGAAATTCCGTCAGATGAGAGAGTAATATAAATTGCTATTGTATGTGTAGAACGTGTCTGTAAAGAACGTTTTTTCTTGTATAATGGAAACATGAGATTTGATAAGGGATGTTTGCCCATATTTTGTTTCTGGATTTATTCAGGACACATATCTGGAGACATTCTCTATGGTAAAGGTATCAGGAAAAGTTCTAAATAAATTCTTTCTGCTGTTTCAAATGCAGCAATATCTGACCACCTCCAATCCTTAGAACAGCCCTCATAAAATGCCTAGAGTAATTGTTTCCATTATATTTTCACAGAAAAGAGCCAAGTGCAACTTGGTCTTGTACATGTGAATGTTTGACCAGGAAGACTTGCCTTAAGATGTTGAAGTCAGGGAAGATGACTCCCAGATCCAGATACATTCCCTCATCCCTAGTTGTGCTCCTGTTTCATCGATCATTGAGGTACCATTCCCCTGTGTGCCAGTCACTCTATTCCTAGCCTTGGTGCTGATGATTCTCGCACAGAATTTCTCTTTATTAAGTGTTGGACATAGATAACCAAGAGGCCACTCAGGTGTAAGGATTGTGCCTACTGAGATAACTGGTAGGAAAGAGACATCTCTGAGGACCAGGGACTAGTCAGATTTAGAATTATCTCCATCTGTCATTAATACTCAAGTCATAAATGGCCCTGAAATATTGTTACGAGTTTCCCTTGAAGACTGGGACTACTGAAATTAAAATAGGGGGTTTTTATATGGTTTAGAGATTTTTTCTTAAAAAATACTTTCCCCCCAGAAGTTTTCATGTAATATTCAGCATCAAAGGCATTAATGACCTTAGCAGATTATTGAATACGGAATAGAACCAGCACTCATACGTGGGTACCACACATTTTCTTGCTCTAAGTAAAGCTCCTATAATTACGTTTTAAACATGAAAAGGAAAGTTGTACAATCAATGACAGCTATAACATGTTATCAGATTTAACTAGAACTCCCCACTGAAACCTTCTGAATCCTGCTGAATCTGCCTAGAAACTGATGGTATCATATGACTACATTTCAGTCTTGTTCAGCAGCACTGTGTGATTGATGTGGCTATTCACAAGATAACATGGGCTTGCTAATGTGAAAATTTCCACTGAAGCATCTGTTGCTACAAATCCAAAGAGAGTTTGTCACACGGTTCTTTTTGTCACCTAGGACCTCCCATAAAAATACAACAGAGTAGTAGAAGCAAATGTAGCTAAATGTACAGGAACTCATCAATCAGGTGGGAATGCTACACTATTTCCCCCACATAAAAATAGAAACATCATTTATAAATCGAAATTTTAGTAAGATGTGCACATATTTTAATTTTTAAAATAGAGTTGTTTCAGGTTGATTAAAAATGCTCAATTTCAGTAAAATCTTAATGGTTTGTTTCTGTTTAATTTCATAATATACAAAGTGTACAGAAACACACAAAGAAAAGTTTCAAAATAGCAAACAAAAATGGTCTATTTCCTAAGAGTCCAAGTTGAACTTGTCAAGTTTGCTGGAGTACTCCATCTTAATTTTTAAGTTTTCTTAAAATAAAGTTTCAAGTCAATAAAATTTCATTTCAGGAAATTTCATTTTTAAGGAACCACCAGTGTTTTCTGATGGAATAAAATGAGCTTCTTTGAAAATGTCTTCACCCATTTCCCCAAAACTAGATGGCTATGGTATTTTTGCCTTAACCTTTGATAAAGAATCAGTGGTCTTATCTCAGTCTCATAAACTGAACAGCAACAGTACTGCTTACTTCAAATTTGGTTGGTCCTTCTCAAGCTTTCAATTTTGGTGTGATGAGGAAATACAGCCTAGTTAGTTAAATCAATATCACCTCAGATGAGCCTGACATAGTGCTGAACCAACAGTATATTAAGACTCTGCAATTCTCATACATGCAAATCCCAAATTTATGGGGAATTTCCTCCACTGGCACACCCTTTTCAAACATTCAGTACAAGGATATCAGGAGGAAATTTTACAAAGTTTTTTCTGTTAAAGAAAACATTGGACTGGAACACTTCATTGGGACATCTGAAATTACAGCTCTAGGAAGGTCCTACAGAGAACGTGGTCTCTGGCTCAGCAAACCTCCTAAGCTTGTGTTGCTACTTCAGGGTCTGAGATGTTCACATTCAGGTTCGGGGAAGGGGCCGCTTTGTAGATGGGACTGCAAGTCTGGTATTAACAACTGATCAAAGATGCTCTGTCACTAACCATGTTGCTTCAAACTAGCATCAGACATCAGTATTCAGTGAAAAAAAAAGGTAATTCTACAATTTTGCATGAAGTGGAGTAGCAGAAGTTGACACAATGAGGACAGCAGGTGAGACTGGATATCCTGCAAACTCCAAAGAAGGGAAAGAAGAAAAATCTGACATATGTGTTAGGTTTAATGCACCAAACCGACAAGGATTAATTTAAGGACTATTAGAAACTCCATAAAGGCACCCACTTCCAAAGCACAGGTCTGCAAAAGCCTGGTCAGCTATTTTTCACCAAACTGGGAAGATGAAAAACTCTATTTGTGTGCTGGAGCCCAGCATAGGGTGCAGGGGTATGTAGATGCCCAGGGGACGCACCTCATGTAGTGAAGCCATAGTCCATTTGCAGAGCTATCTTAGGCTATTCCGGGGCTCAGGCTATTCCAGGGCTCACACACTTAATGTGATGTTGCATAAGCTGCTTAGAAAAAGTCATCAGAAGGCTAGGAAGACCATTTCTGAGTCTTCTGAGAGGGGACACTCCCTGAGAGATTGCAAAGGGCGTAAAATGAAAGGGTACCAGGTAAATATGCAACTGTCATCCTTATCTATTAAGGTTAAAGTCACCTTTATTTCCCAGTATCAGTAATTTTCCACTTGTCAACAGCCTTGTGCACTAGAGAGAGCAGCTGTGGGACAAGTGTCTGTAAAGTCATCTCTGTTCCCTCTACCTTACTATTGCAGTGTAATGATTTCCAGGAAATAGAGACGGGACTGTGAAACAAAAAATTCAGTTCCATTATATTTCTGTCGGCCCATACATCTGTTCTTCCCAATCTTTATCGTACTAAACATCTTCCTAAAAATAATTAACTATAGCTGCATTCCTGTCCTTCTCTGTTTCATTCTTTCCTATCTTAATGGTGCTAAACACCTTCCTTTAAAACATTTAACTACAGCTGCATTCCTGACCTTCTCTGTTCCATCAAGGCAGTCACATGCACAGCAAATGCTTTCAGCATTTTCTTCCTCAGAATACAGTATGGGTTTTCCAACTTTGCTATAAAGATAGGAAGTTTGTTTCACACATGATTGTTTCAAGACTCCCCCAGGATCCCACCACTTTTTTTCCCTGGGAAATCCATACTGTCCCTGGAGGCATGGGACATTATTCCAGTGTTAATTCAATTCTAGTAGTAGTTTGGAGCTTTTCTAATGCTAGTCTGAGACATTCGCCCATGTTTTAGCTTACAGTAAACACAGATGAATGTAAACATGTGTGCTGGTTTTGGCTGGAGTAATTTTCTTCCCAATGGCTGGAATAGGGCTGTGTTTTGGATTTGTGCTGAACACAGGGTTGACAATAAAGAGAAGGTTTTGCTATTGCTGAGCAGGGCTTACATCGAATTTTCTTTCTCCTTTCATACTGCCACTCTGGTGAGGGGACTGGGGGTGCGTGGGAGGTTGGGAGGAGACACAGCCAGGACAGGTGACCCCAGCTGACCAAAGGGATGTTCCTGACCATTTGACGTCATGCTCAGTAGATAAAGCTGGGAGGAAGAAGGAGGAAGGCAGGGGACGTTTGGAGTGATGACATTTGTGTTCACAAGTAAACATTTCATGTTATGAGGCCCTGCCCTCCCAGAGATGGCTGAACACCTGCCTGCTCATGTGAAGCAGGGAATTAATTCCTTGTTTTGTTTTGCTTGCATGCATGGCTTTTGCTTTCTCTAATAAACTGTCTTTATGTCAACTCACGAATTTTCCAGCTTTTACGCCTCCAATTCTCTCCCCAGTCCTGCTGGTGGGGGTGGGAGTGAGTGAGCGTCTGCGTGGTACTTGGTTGCTGGTTGGGGTCAAACCACAAAAACAGGAAAAATTTCCTGAGGTACTGGAATTCAAATTCAGAAACTTACAGATTCTTGCAAGTACTACTGCATAAACACTTCAACACAAATGTCAAAAATCTTCAATATGCCTTGATAGGAGTGGAGGAAGAAACTGGGGGAGACAGTCCAAACCGTTGCTGGTCTGTCAGGAATTTCTTTGTGAGGTCCACGAGCAATCAAAGAATTTGGGCTACCCACAAATTTTCCAAGGCTACTGTTTGTGGTCCCTTTTGAATGGTATCACCTTTTCACTTGAAAAAAATCCCTTGGGGCAAAGCCCATAACGTGGCTAGCAGTTCCGCTTCTGGTTTCAGTGAACCCCTGGTGAACCTGACAAAGCTCTGTCAGGAAATCTGACAGTGAGGTTGAACCATGAGAGAAATGTTCTTTAACTCAAACCTTTCCAGAGCTTCCAGGACCTGAAATTCTTGCAACCCAGATGACATGTGATAAATAGACAAATACGGTTCAAATAACACCAGGGAACCTGCCTGCTCTGCTCTGCTGTATCGGCCTTGATACAGCTGTGGCAGTACTGCCAGCTCACACATTCTTACAAACATTTACTGTCCACCATCAGGAACTAATTATGCCCTGAATGTAAAGCAAAGAACCACAAAGAAGGATATGAAAACTGTTTATCAATTAGGAGGCTAAAAATTCAAGTGAATTTTCCATATTTTCTGTTGCAACTCCATTTTCAGGATCTTGCATGCAAACAGCAGCAATAAAAAGACGAGAACTGTGCATTGTTATTGGAGAGTCTGTTATCTTCTGACTGAGATGAATGATGTCCCTTGACATGAGGGTCACAAGATGAGCAGGGAGACAGACTTGTGGCCTGTCTACTTTTGAATGCAGAGGGAAAGGTGTTTAGATGAAAAAAAGACAAAGGGAAGGGCAAAAGGTAAATATATTCTCCCCTCCCTGATTTAAAACCGTACTCTGGTTCCACTTATGCTCTATTTTCTTTACAAGTCCTTAAACTACAGCATTCAGATAATGGGAAACACATTTCAAACATCACTAATAACAGTTTAAACACTAACTTACCCAAAATAAAAAGTTGAAGATGAACATGGAGTACTTCATGCAGCTGCTTACACCCGCCATTTTCAACAAGCTGAGACAAAAATGAGTACTGCAAAAGAAGCTTTCCTAA
Organism: Falcunculus frontatus; assembly: GCA_013398115.1. Classification (NCBI taxonomy): domain Eukaryota; kingdom Metazoa; phylum Chordata; class Aves; order Passeriformes; genus Falcunculus; species Falcunculus frontatus. The sequence continues at coordinate 1,939,733 of VZRV01010041.1, forward strand.
GAGTTTGACCTTGATATAAAAGTTGTTCTTGTTTCTTCAGAAAACCTCTCAAACCACGTCAAATACACCGTGCTCTGCTACTGAAAGCAAAAATTATGACCAAGTTATCCACAATTGCTTAAATAGTTGCTTTACCACAGGTAAATATTAACCAAGCATCGGGGAAGCATTACCAGTTGTTATCACCACAGGCTCTTACTGTGTCTTGTGATTAGTACTTCTCTGTAATAATCCTATTACTTGTCCTACACCTCAAAAGTAAATAATGAAGCAAAAGTTATAGTTTCGACAAGCAATCATAAAAATATTTGAAAGACCTGCTTTTAAGAGGAGGTTTAAGTTATTGAATTTCTTTACGTTACAGGGTTTACTCTTTCACTGCCTTGTGTTCACTGCCAGCATTCATACAGTTGTTTTCACACTTCCACTTCAGATGTTCAACTGGCATAAAGGGATGGGTCTGCTTTATCCTAGCAGAGGAGGGGTAAGGAATCTGCCAACATTTTCTCCCTCTGAGTATCTACTTCAGATCCTTTTCTTCCTCACCAAGTCAGGACTGCAGGAACCCGAGCATTGTGGTGCACAAAACATCCTACTGTGCAGGTTTCCAGAAGAGTTTTTGAACCCCAGCATGCTAATCTTAGTTCTGGCATTAGATGCAGGATATCTCTCAGCAACAGGAGCTAGAGTCATTCCAGAAGGCAAGGCAATAAGCCTATTTCATTGGGTTTGGGTTTTGTCTTGTTTGTTTTCTTCTGTGTCCCTCCAACTAGGAATCCTGAGGGAAAAATAAAGGTATTTTTGTTGGTTTTTTTCTATCAGCCTATTTTCTGAAGAAGCCCCATAGAGCAGTGCTTGTAGGAATGAGGGTCAGACAGGTTTCTCTGAGTTTGTCATAAAAAAAAAGAAGCTTTAATTTTGGAGGTGGACACAGTGTGAGAGACTAAGGGCACACTGATCTGAACTGATTTATGAAGTCCACTTGGCCCAAACCCAGTTTTCAGTCTTCAATGTCAGTTCCTGTTCCTCAGTTCTGCTCTCTGTATTTGAAAAAAAATGGGAAGCGTTAGTATATAACACACCTATAGATGTAAAAAATGTAACTTAGAATCTGGCTTTTGTAGGATCCACAAAAAAAGTCACCAATACTCTACATTTAAAACAACTCCCTCCAGCTGCCCTCTTAACTAGCTTTTCTGTTTTCAGGAGTGGATCTCTACCTGTCCCTGACTTTCTGCACTCCTTTCTGGAGTAATACTCTTTGTTATAACTCTAGGATATCAGCTGTCTGACTACCTTATTTCAAGTATTCACCCTAAATCTGAGAATGTTCCTAAAAATAATTGCGCTCATGAAATACAGATTTTGCAAGGATTGGGAGAAACAACTGTGCGGTATGGTTTAGATCTAACACACTCCACAAATAAGTCAACTGAGAAATGTGTATATCTTTATGGAAGGATACTGTAGCCACAGATGAATCATAAAAAAAGTTTAAACGGCCATGTAAAAATGTATGAAAAGGACCAGGAAAGGTCATAAGGGAATCACAGATGATACAGGATTTGAAAAGATAAGTCTGCAATCAGACCATACAATTGCAGTAAAATAAATTCATTGTAAGTGGAGTTTCGAAATGACATTCTGTACCACAAACTACACTGCTGTAAATCTTCACAGAGAGTAGATGCTGATTAAGGAAGACCTGAGCCGTAACACTGTTGGCTAGGAGATGCTTGGCCCATCTCAGTCAGAGATGTCTGAGGGAAAATGTTCTGGGGTAATAATAATATATGAGGCAAGCACAAGCATTCCCACTGGCTCTTCAGAAAAGGACAGTGTGCAAGGACCTTTCACATGCAAATGCCCAGAACTTCTGCTGTTTCTTGGTTTTGGTGGGTTTTGGGGAGGTTTCTTGGCACGGGTTGGGGGTTTGGGGTTTTCTAGGGGGTTTGGTTTTTTTTAATAAGCCTATTGAACATAACCACAAGCAAGTTCTGGTAAGATCTCGGTTTACAACGCTAAATTACAGATGCTGAACAGAAACTCAGTATCTATCTGAGTTTGCTAAAATTCCTACATGTTTCATATCTATAGTTAATGGTATCTAAAGTAAAAATGTGCCATCTAAGTTTAGAAGCAAACAAGCAGTTTACAATAAGTGACAGATTTTCAGCTTAAATCTTCCATGTGATTGCCTATTTCTTATTTCCTGGCTACACAGTGCTTTTTTATGCCTCAGAGAAGGGAAAGGCTACAGTTATGGCACAGATTACATTCTTAGTTGTACCTACAAGTATGAAGGTCATGCAGATAATTGCAGAGGCTTATGAATCACAGGAATGGCATGAGAAATTTTGCTGCTATTTGTCTGCATATGAAATTGCTTCCACTACCTCTCCACTAACCATTTAGATAATAAGCTATACCCTACCAATAACAAAGCCTGTGCCACAAACTGCTCAAAAGCTTTTCCTAGCAAAGAATTTGTGAAAACCCATTTACTTACTGCTCCTCTACAGATTAGATGAGGAGGGTTATTAGTGCAGAGACGGTGCAGCACAGGGCGGGAGCCTCTGGCACAACACACACAGCTCCCTCCACGACAGGGGAGCTCTGGCAACATGCTCACACAAGAAACTGGAAAGAGAGAGGCATATTTTGGCAAAAAAAGAATAAACCAATACATCTGTAATGAACCTGGAGTAAAGCATCTCCCCTTTGACACACACCAAGCAGCTACAGTTGGTTTTACAATGTTTTTATCTTCCTTCACCCCTGAGCCTTCCTTACTTTGATTTTTTTCCGTCTTGTTTTACAACCTCCCTTTTCTCTTGTGAGGTGCCTCCACAAGGTCAGGATGTGACCAAAGCCCCATATCAGATGATTCACTGCACAGCCAGTCATACACTCGGGTTCAGACTTGAAAAATTGGTTTGTCCTGGATAGCAGTGAAGCCCTTGAATGGCGGGGTGTGAATAGTGGAGAATAAAAGGGTTTTTGCCCATCAGAATTTCTGCTCAGTTCAGTGATAAATGCACAACAGAGAAGATGGGCAAGAACTATATTCAGAGTGGAGCTTGAAGCTTCAAAGGGATCAGTAGATCTCAGGATCTACTGAATCAGTAGATTCAGCTTATATAAAGTGTGCAGAGATGGATTTCAGGCTGTTGCTGCATTTGTCTTTCAGCCAAAGGGATACTTACCTCTTGCAAACTCATTTGCTGCTCCGAGGTCTTTACTCAATACAAGTTTCTGCATTTCCTGATTAAACTCCTGTCTAAACTGAAGTGCAAATTTTAAGAGCTTTTTCATGCTTTCACAGTAAATTGATTACCCATAATGCCAGGTGAAGCAAATGTTGAGTGCCATTAGCCTTGTTGGCATTTCAACCCTCACCTAAATGGGGTGTGATGCCTAAGAAAGGCATGTTTGCAGTGCAAACAGTAGGACAAACACTTTCAAACCAGTGCAAAATTTTAGTATCTGCTCTTGTCCTTGACTGTACTTGCAACGCGAGGTCTGACTAAACTTGTCCTTAGTCTACTACAACCCAAGTTTTGAGTTACAACCTTAGCAATTAGATCTTATTGCAATACTATAAAAGCTTGTAATACTTCGATTGTAAAACTGAAGCATGCTCCTATGTGTGATTCTTAGAAAAATACTGCAGTGTCCTAACACATCTTATTTTTGACATGTGGCACTGCCACGACAGCTGAGTTTATTCTCAAATCCCACAGTCAAACAATTACAAGACTCCCAGCCCTCATTTGAAATTATCCTTTCATTTAATCCTTGAGATGAAGGATAAGACTGGAAAAAATGACAAAAATATACCCCAAAACTCCAAGGGCTGAATAAAAAGTAGAAGAAAGAAGACAGCAGTATTGCATTTAATCATGTGTCTTAATCCATTTTCATGATTTTGGGTAGCTGATTTGTGATTTACAATACTATGAGCGCCTAAACTTTTTGGAAACTTCCATGCCTCACGGAGTTTAGATAGCTGTGGTTGAGTCCAAGGCTGATACTGCAACTGACCACATGAAAAGCAGAAGGAGTGTTTTCAACCAGTGTTAGGCATGTACATGGGTGGCTGTATCAGCTGCCTAGTGTGCCTTCCCAGCTTCTTCCAGGGAGTGGAGGCTGCTAAGGAGTGATTAAGCTTATCCTAAAATAGGCCTGGAGACAACACAAGTGAACTGTGCCCTTGAACTGCCTATTTCTTGCCACCGACCAAAAAGTGAGTCCACGAATCTGAAGACATTTGAGATGGATTCCACACCAGAGTTTCCTCAATGGGACAGCATCTCTGTTCCACAGCAGATATTTTTTGCTCTTAAAGTGCTCTAAAGGAGTCTTTCACTTATAGAACTTCTTTGTTCTGTTAAAGTGATGCAATAAGTGGGGAAAAAAGACAACAGGAAATGAGGATCTGGTCTTGGTTATGTTACACTGTAGGCATGTTTGCAGGAATTTTTCCACGAGATGGATTTGCCCTGACCCAAAGCTGTTTAGCTGCTGTAGCAAGGTGTGTAGCCCAAAGCTGCAAGCCCATTCTTTCCGAAGCACTGATTGACTACAGCTCAGAAGTGCTCTGACCCAGGCCCACTCCAGTTACAGCTCAGAACAAGCTGTAATCCACTGACAAAACTGTCTGGTATGACCTCTGCCAAATACTGCTACTGACTTTCTTCTTTTCTTGTCCTCTATTCTACCACACCCTGAACTGCTACAATGATGAGCAGAGTTGTGTCTCAGAACAGGGTCTGAAGCCTCTGCATTTCCTATGGGCTACAAGAGTGAACTGGGCTCCTGTTAGTCTCCTACTGGGAGCTGATTTCTTGCCTTTTAGGGCTTTTACTTTCATTTTTAAATAATAGGTGCTTGTAGCCGTTAGCAATATAAACACTTCTTTCATGATGACTCTGTTCTTCTGCACTCCAGCCAAGAGATACACAAACGCTTTTTATAAAAGATATAGCCCAAACTGAGTTGATGAACAACCCAGCTCACAAGAGGCAGTGGCCTGATCATCAAAACAAACCTGGATGTCCAGGACATGTCCGTACACACAGGAGCAGGCAAATCCTATTGTGTGCCTTGCCAGCCTCATCTCTGGGCTGATAAATGTATAGCTGGGTTACCCTGGTGCTCTCCTCAGAGGCCTAGAGAAAGGCAGTGTGGATGTATAATATCCCTCAAACAAAACAGGCCCTCAGAGGGCACAGGCATTTCTGTGGATGAGGTGAGTTTGTTGGCCATCAGGGTGCTGGTCGGAGTTGTGTCATACCTTCCCTCTGACCACACTTTTCACATTAGCCATGTAAATCTTGTCCCCAGGGAGAGAGTTTAAATGGGGATATGTCTTCACAAAAAGTTCCTATTCTGACAAAAGTTTCATCAGAAAAGCCCCATCCAGCTCTGTGCTAAACTCCTACCCAGGCGCTCCATGGCCTGGAGCCAACAACGCTCATATGTTCCTGTTTTAGAAAGGTCTAGTGTCTCAAACACTCTCACTTCCCCTAAAGTAACAACTCTTCCAGAAAACAAGCCTCAAGCTGCCTGTGATCCGCTCTCCCTCCCAAAGGATGCAGCCTTCTCCTCCCATACAAAACCGGTTTTCTTCTAAGCCTTTCATCTGAAAACTCTCTGAAATACATATCTTTAAGCTTTGAGTGATACTTGGCTAGTATTAAAATAAAATAAGTCCTTAAGTATGAATAAACTCACATACCTAATCCACATATTTCTCTTCACACCCTCCCTGCCTCTCCAGACCATCTTGTTTACTGCTAGCTTTCTTGGCTGCTTTACATAATTTAGCTCATTTTTGTACTTCGTGAACTAAGCTCTTCTTTTATGACTTATGTCAGGGATTTCCTATTTCCCAGCACCTGGTCAGGATTCATTTAAACTGTATGCCTCCAAGTTTAAAATCTTTTGGTGGTTTCAAATTTAATTCATCACGAATTAACATGATAATCAGTGTCAGTAAGGGCTTCACTACCTAGCCTGTAAGTATACTACTAAGTCTAACTTTGTCAAAAAAAAGCTTGCTAAAGAACACATACTGAAAACATTTCTTGTACGTTTGTATTACGTAGGCAGGGCTCCATGTACGGGAGCTGGGACTAACATAAGGGGTGGTATTTTTGACCCCTGGCATTTTCAGCATATCTTGAAATTGGTTGTGTCATAAAGTACAGATTGCTGTGAAGAAAGATGCCTTAAAAATGCAGAGAACAGCCTGTGTCAATGAAGAATCAAAAGGTTTCATATGCATCTTTAGAATATTGCCTTCTTTTTCAAGCAGGGGGGAGCTGATCTAGGAGTGTTTTTCCTGGAGAAGACATGCATATTTCATATTCAGGTCTAAACACAAGGAAATAATTCTAATTTTTTTATGCCTTCATGAAGCAAAAGAAGTTTATAAGGCAAATTTGTGAGTGCGAATTTGAAATAATATATCTAACCATTCTCCTGCCATATTTTTTTCCAAGGAAAAAGAATAAATCCGTTAGAGAAATGTGACACTTTCTCTCTGAATTTTCCCTGCTGCCCTCCAGCCGTGGGTGGGAAGTGTTCCAATGATATGAGGCCCAGACAGGTATACAATCATTTTGTGACCCAAAACCAGATACTTACCGGTTAGAAAATGAGAACAAGGTCATTTTGTTGTTGTTTTATAGACATGAGTTATGCAACTATAATTATTTTATTCCCTATAAAGATGATTTCTTAATGCTTTATATGAAAATTCTACATAATACGGGCAGGCAGGCAGGCAACGTGGTCACCAGTTATGTCTAGAATTAATACATAGGAAGTCCATAACATCTGCCATGAAATTTTGCTTGAAAAATGCAGATTTGGTATTTATTTTGACAAGTGGATTTCTTCTATTTCAGGATAATATGACACTCAATCCCCTCTTTCAGTGAGGCATACCTCTGTTTGGCAAAGTTAGTAAATACTAAACACATAAAAAAGAATTAAAAACTAATATAAGCAAGCAAGCTTTAGCTTTCAACATTATTAGGTTTCATTTGAGGTAAAACATCCATGCTCTGAAAGTTGAATGGGAGCTTCTTTTTTTTTTCTATGGTTGCCGTAGACAAAGTGATGCTATCAAAATCACACAGCCCAGCAAGTGAGCTACAGGCTTCGCAACCCCCTGGAACTCAGAGATCCTCTGGGAGTATTCTACCAGATGTGTATGGTCTTTTCAGAGTACAGAGAGGAGTTTCCATCAACTCTCATCTGCTCACTGACCTTCACAATCCCACTGACATTAAACTCTGCTTCTCTGCAGCACTTTGTGGGCACTGGGGTCTTTTCTGATTAAGATAGTTGTATTGCTTTTTCAGTTTAATCCCCTCACACACAAAACTCTCATTTCTACCCCTGAGTGCTGTTTTTACAAAACTTGAATATGAAAATTCTGTCATTTGCAGACTAGAAACATTTGTTGAAAAAACTCCTATTTCAATTTCCATTTATCTTAGTCCCGCAAGTGCTATTCATTTATCCCCTCTATACATAAAAAGACTCTTTTCTTTCCGAATGTTTTTTTCTGCAGCTGAAAGGACAGGAAGAGAACTGAAGAGTATTAATGGAAACTTTATAGTAACTACCAAATAGCAGAGTTAGAGATTTTACCTACTGGCAATGATCCAGAATTATAACTTGCACATATGCAATTTACATTTGCACTAAAAACTAATTTCCTTCTAAAGCCATTGAAGAAAGATGCTGTAAAGAGGCTGTTCCTCCTCAGAAAAGCTAAGAAGCCCATGCCGAGGAACTGTTGGCCTCTCAAGCCTGTAACCAGAGCTGAGAGTGGTGAACTTTCCTTTCAGAGGAATCTCAGAACCATCCAGCGCTAAGCTTCAAATGTTAACCACTACTGTAAAAATAGTTCCTCTTTTTTTCATCTTTCACAAATTGTCTGGGATTACCTCTCTCTGATCAGACAAATGCATGGAACTGGGGTAGTCCTGGCTGTTGCATAAAGATGAGTCTCTTCAGTGCTACAAGAGGTGTCCAAGACCTTCCTTTACTGAGATAGAAAAAAAAAAAAAAAAACATGCTGGAATAATCCTGGGGCTTTTGTAGCTGTAGAAGTTGTTAGACACCAGCTCAGGCTTTTGTAGGTCATGATGTGCTTCCCCACTTGCTCTCTGATCCCCTTGACTCATTCTATGACAAACACTACAATACCACAAGGGAGGAGCTCCTGAAGATGACCCTTTGATTGACACCATCTATGAGGCATTTCAAAGCTCTGCACACAATTGGTTTTAGAACTGACTCTGAAAATTTAAAATCCTCCTCTGCAAGGCCAGGCAAGACAAGCTTTAGGGAACTACTCTGCCTCAGAGTATCTGTCCTAGGTGGATGCTGAAATGGCAGAGACATCTCTGTCAGTTAGAGAGCTAATGCAACAACTCAAGCCAAAGTTCAGTTAGTATACTCCTTATTTTATGTTATCTGAGTTGCTGTAGCAACTACTTGCCCCTTTGAAGGTACTTGGACAAAGCTAAATCTTGAGCAACCGTGTTTATACACATGGCATGAACCAGAGGAACTTACAGCAAGTGTGAACTAAAAGAAATGCAAATGATGAAACTTTAGTTTTAATTTAAAATAGAATATTTTTCATAGCTAACATTTAAAACAGAGGTGAGAATACCAAAAGGAAACGGACAAAACTTCACAACTCAAAGTCAAATGGGATCGTTTTCATGTCATACCTCCTTGGAACACAGTTGCTGCAGTTAAGATAATAAAAGACACTCTTCCATTAAGCTGTAGGCTTCCCATCAGCTTAAAGCTAGGCTTTGTGTCTTCTCTTTGCTAAACCATTTATTCTCTCAAAGTAAAGAATTTCTTCCTTTGTCGAGTCCACAGATGAGATTAACAAGCACACACACTTTATACACTTCATTAATCCTTGTGATGATTCATGTGCATGGGGGTCAGACTCTAATCCAAGTCAGACCTCTAAAAATACTTGACCTCCAGATGTCTGTGCTGACTGCTGTAGCTAAGAGCAGAGTTTGGACACATTGTCTTTCTTTTCATAGCACCATAGTACAGATTAATCATATTCAAACTATCCTTACAAAAGACACTTAACAGTGTGCTGATGATACCTAAAAAGAAAGGACATTTAGGCAAGGATTTTGATTTTGGCTTTAGTTCAAAATCTGTCATCAAACCAATTTTTCTTTTGAAAGGGTCTTTGGGTACTAAAAGTAAGGCATAACCCCAGTGCTGCCCACAGTAAGCTTGTTGCTAAAGATGTCAGCCATAGTGGAAGCATCCTCCAGGGCACACCCTGTTGGGTGCACAGGACTGTGCTCCAGAATGCCTGAGACCTCTAGAACAGGTGTCAGGGAAATACTACAACCAAACAGAAATGTTGCAAGAGAAGAATAACCATGATTCTAATCACTATTTAACTATGCTTGGATTTAGCTCCATTCTTGGTTTTGAGGTGCACGGTTCTTCATGAGTCAAATTTATTCACAGATCTGAAAGGCTTTTTCTCCTGTCCTTTCACCCAATCACACAGAAATCAGATGTCTGTTTGCATCTGAGTACTGCTGTGTTGGTTGATTTAGTCTTATTGCTGCGCTACTCCAAGGCCACCCAGAACACCCTGTCATGAGGATATTTCTTTTCCATACTTTTAAAATATGATCCCTTTCATTTAATGGCAGCCACTTAAAAGTTAGTTTTCTAACCTGAAGGTGATCCATCCTAAGTATATAAAACAGGTGAGATGGCTTACTGTTGGCAAGAATATGTATTTTTTTTAGAGGTAAATTCTTTAAACTGAATTTAAAAGGTTATCTCAGATTATATGCCGAATTTAAGAAGCTAATATTAAAGGAAATAGGTATTACCCTAAGAGCTTTCTATCTGTGCAAGAATTTAAATGTTGAGCATTACACAAATCATACCATAAATCAAAGTCTGCTGGCTTTACTCAGAGATAAGATATATAGATATATAGATATAGCCATATATAATATATATATATAAGATATATAGCTTATAGATAAGATTTTCCATCCTGTTGGATTACTTAGAAAATATTTACTCATCCCAGGAAGTCTGTTAATCATGTGTTTAAAGGATCATATTTTTACCTGGTATAAATGGGAATAACTTCACTGATTTTAAAATTGGTCTTAGTAGCGGAAGAACCATACCACAGGCCATTAACTCCTGAAAATATTGAAAAGGAGTTCATCAGATCAGAATAGATGTAGGAAGTTTAATATCTTCCACAACGATCCGTCTGATGTATTTCCTCATAAAGCCTGTCAACGACAGCAAAAAAAGAAAAAAAAATCATGAAGGTCAAAAACTCTTCTCTCAAACCATCTGCATTGCAGTTTCAATAGAGGTTGCTGTTAAATGTGGTGGCTTCTACTTCACTTGAAGCATTTAAATTAAATCTGAATACTTTTCTGAAAAGATGTGCTGTAGATCAAAGAGAGGCGTTGAGCCTGGAGCAAAAAGGAATGAGTAGATTTCTATGGGCTGTATTACATTAAATTTCAGAATAGATGATCTTGATGCTCTCTCCTCACCTGAACATATGAATCCAGTCTCATTTAGCTAGATTATACTTCACTGCCACAACTATGATGATTTCATGAACTATAAAAATATAATTTTTTGTTTAAGAAATTGGCCATGGAGTTCAGTGAGTACTCTTGAGTCACATAAAGTGTTCTCTTGTTAGTGCAGATATCATATTGTATCCTTTTTTATTATCCTCCATTTTAGCAGGTTTTTTTCCTCACTTCTCTGCTCCTGTTGCTATTCTGGTTAGGAATGTTCTTCTAATTTCCATGCTAAACTTGCACATGGCCAGTTTACATTTATATACTTGATTTCTGCCTTTTCTTACAACTATGTCTTTTAGCCTAAATAATTATTTTCTTTCTGCAACACCTTTATGAACTGAAAGACTGCTTTGTCCAAAAGATGCCACATTCTCCTAGATTCTCCTCACAAGATGCTGAACCTTACCCTGTCTCTCTGCATCACCTCCATTTGAGTTCATCTTTCCTGAAAAAGGGAGCTCCACAAAGGCTATGGAATTCCAGACGAGGTCTGAAAAATAGCAATAGCCATCCCTCTTTCTACATGTAATTGCTCTCCTGACCAGAGCTGTCTTTCTTGTCTGTATCATAGCAATAGTACACACTTATCCTGGTAAATAATATGCCCAAATTCCCATCCTCGAATTTTACCAGATTAGTTTCTGGTTTATGACACAAGGTTTTTCTTATCACTGTCCAAACTAAATACCTGACAATGTGTTTTGCAGAAATTCATCCCATTCTAATCCTCCAGATCTCAGGCCATTCAGCTTTTTCTCTGTATCTTGATTGTTCATATCTTGATCATCTCTCAACCCATTGTGTCACTGTCATTTCCCATCAGGTTCTCTCATTCTCCACACTACAGGAAAAATATTAAAAAATAAAGATCCCAAATCTGCTCCTTTGCTGCTTCTGCTCTGTTCCTCTATAAACTAATTTGCTTCAATGACAGCATCTCCCTTTTCAGCACTATCTGATTACATCTCTATTTTAAGCATCTCCTTACCCACCACAGAGTGCTTCTGTTGATCTCCATCTTTACTGGTTTAACAGATATTCCCCTGCGCCGCATCCCATCACATGCTTTATAGAGGTGGGATAGAAGAGAGCTCCTGCATCTCTGCATTTATTCTGCAACTTATCTGGAAGCACAGCCTTGAGATTGCCTTATGCAGCAGGTATCTGCAAGTTCTGAATTTTCTGTGGAACATTTTATCTACCGTATCTTCTAATATCCATCTGTACTCCTACTCCAGTTGATTGTACAGTCTATTGATCATTTCTTGGAGCTCTGTTATGCTTAATGCATGTAATCAGATATACATTCTGTAATCAGATATACATCCTAAATTAATGAATAACGTGAAGTGCCTCCCCTAACTAGCTCTACTTATTCTATAGTTCTTTGGATTTCTTCTCCTAGCAGTCTCCTAGCTACCACTGTCTCCTCCAAATAGTCCCTGCTTTTAAAGGCAAAAATAAATTGTGTTTTTAAGAAAGAAAAAAAAGAGCTATATAAAATTATCATTTCACTACTTTTTATTTGTTCCTGCAATAACTCTTTTTTGATTACTGGAATGTAACATCTGGCTGTGATCTCTCAGCATCAAGCTAGACTTTCAAAACCAACTATTGTGTTTCTAGGCAATGTGTCTCCCACATCATGACAACATACCAATATAGACAAAATGTGTTTATGAGCCTTCAACTGCAGTGGAGGATGTGAGATCATTGGACTGAGTTCTTAACCACATTAGGCTTGTTTGGGCGTCACTGCAGATTTCATGAGAAAACTTAAAGGCAGTTAAAGAGCAATCCCAGTGTACTTGGTGCACAGAAGAATTCTCTACATTTGCCAAATTGGTATAACTACTTTGGCTCCAGCTCTGGTTACAGAAAGTCTTTTGGGGCATGGCCAAGCAATACCGACCCTGACGGCTGCACTCAAAGGAGGCTTTTGCAATCCTGACACTTCTCCAAACGAAATGCTCAGCTCTAGCATCAGGAGTAGGGGAGAGAACAGGGCAAAGAGTCAATGACAGGAAAATACTGGGGGAATCAGGGGAAAGAATATTGTGGGCTGCTTATGGCAAGGGAAATCAGGAGAGATGGGGGCTATACACGGACTGTGCTACACAGTAAACTGTTAGCGAAAGAGAACAGAGACAGACAAATTAAACACAGCTTTAGATACACGTTCACACCCCTCAGTTTGTGAGTCATGTAACCTGAAGTTAAGCAAAAGAAACCCTAGTTTGAAACTGCACCCAGTCCTTCTCCTCCCTTACTCTGTTAATAAATAATTTTTGTAGATAACAATAACTGGTATGTGAAACTCATGTAATGATGGAGACCTCACTCACATATGCATTACACATTATCTACTAACACACCTTGTGGGATGATAAGAACTTGTGTGTGATGATGTCTAACTGTTGGTGCCTGGCACATTACTGTTTAAATTAAAATATGGTGTGTACTGTAATGCACACATTTGCTGATGAAACAGGAAGGAAAAGGTACACTGAAGAAAACAAAATGTTCTTTTACTAAACTCTCTTTTTTCAGCATATGTTCAGCTTCTTTACTAGGGTGAAATTGATACTGCATTTTTCAGCAAATTTTAGTAAGATAGTATTATTCCAGAAATTGTAAACTAAACATAACTTTTTCATAATGCTTTACACCTTTTAATTTGTTTCTTGGAGGCTTTTTGTCTGTTGAACACATCTTAATCTTCAGCATGTAAGTAGCATCATTTTACTTGTGTCTTTTCATTACTTCAGACTTTGGCCCTGAAAATGTCATGGACCTGTTCTATGTAAGAGCCCTGCTTAACTCCCAGTGACCAGCTCTGTATGCAGAGCTTTGCTTGGAAAGGTTCATTGACACCTGGGCTGTTTGGGCAGCCAGGCACAATAAACCCTACATCTTGCTCAGAACTAAACAGAGACTGCCCCTAACCACAAAAAAAAAAAAAAAAAGCAAATAATGGATATAGTAAATATTTGTATTCATAAGCAAGGAAACAAACCTTACAGGTTAAGAATGCCCAGAAAGATTTGGTCAAGTAAATTGTTTTCTGTTAAAATAAATTACAGTACAACCACAAAAAAACCCCCCCAAAACCTCTCTGTATTTGAGATCTTAATCAAGGTTTACTTAGCTTTTATTTTCTCCACTCTTATGAAAAAATTAATGTGCCAATGTTAATTAGACGTGCTTAACAACACATGAAAGTAACCTCAAGCAGAACTGGAAAAAAAGGTCAACTTTTTACTTAGCTAAACATCTGTGGTAAGAAGTATTTTATTGAAAATCTTAGCACAGCAAAATCCCACACACAAATAAGCTGTAGTCTGTAAAAGTCACAACCATTCATAAAATGCAGTACACAAGGTTGTTAGAAAGAGCTAAGAGAAAGACCCTTCTATTCCAAAACAAATTTACAAAATCAAAAATTAAACAAAGATTAGTGGAAGGAAAGAGAAAGAAGAACAGAAAGCATTAATTATTTTGTGAAGGACAAAAATGTAACAAAAGAAGGGAAATGAGAAGCAGCATTTTGCCAGGAAAGCCGTCATTTGAGCTTTTAGAAGCAGTTGTTCTTAGAAATTGGCAGGGAAGGGACTTCCACGTCCATAACTCCAAGTCAGAGGTGAATGGGGTTTTAACCTTATACTTCTGGGACAATATTTGTAAAGAGACAAGACAGAGACACATCCAGGGCCAAAATGAGATGAGGAAAAACATATGAGAAACTAGAACTCGGTTTCTCAAGACAAAACAGAAAATAACTGAACTCCTCCTTCTCAGGTAGTGCTGTATCTTAGACCCAAAGAGCAGGAACATAAATTGGTAGCTGTCACTGTTATTTTTGTTTAAATGCCAGCAGCAAATGCCTCACAGAATATATGTGTAAATATAGCTTGTAGCTGAGGTTTTCTCAAAAGGTGAAAACATTACCTACTAACTGATAAGAAAACAAATGCAGCAGAATGCCAATGCAAAACCTGGATGCTGTGAGATAGCTGGCAGTAGGATGGATGGATACAGCAGAAACTAAAAAAATGCCCTTATTGTTCGTGCAAAATATTTTCAAATATTCATAACCCACCCAGCTATGACAGGGACTAACGCGTACTGAGGTGGGGGCAGTGTTGGGAGGCACAGCCTTATCCCTTGATAAGCATGAAGAATGCTATACTTCAGTCTGAAAGTTTAAAAGAATGTGGGGCAAAGGAAGGTCATTTTTATTACAATGAAGCAAAACGTCTCAGCATCTCCAAGAGTGCTCAGCCGCCTATCAACACTGTGAAAGTAGATGGTTTCTTGCTTTCTTCTTTGAATGCCCTCTCAGTTGTCTTGCAAAAATGCTGGGCACCTTACCTCACTGGGATGGATGAAGCTCCTTCCTCGACAGGAGTGGGGACAGCTAGCACCACAAGCTCAACGTGAAAAAACCTCGGGGAAAAACCTTTCTCTTATATTTGTGAGCTATTCTCTTAATGCATGCGTTCAGACAGGGTTGCCTAAAAGCACTTTGGAGCATCACTCTCACAAAGCATAATTTCTACTGTAAACAGGTTATTTACGACTTTCTGCTGATGTATGACTATGATCAGACCATCTGACCTTAAGCAAAAGCCCAGGTCCTGCTGCCACAGACCAAAATCCTGTGCATGAGGCTGAGCCGTTTGTTCCCGGCTCGCAATACTGCGAAGGGGCAGAAGATGGCAGAAGGAAGCCCTGAACTGGCATCCCACCAGTCCAGTGGGAAAGCCATGCTGGGAGCTACTCAGCAGAGGACAAAACAGCCACGTCTGACCTCCGTGTGGGGATGGCTTTTCATCTCGGCATTTTAGGGTGTTTTCTTTGCCTTTGTGTATTATCCTTCAGTAGCAGGGATGAATGATGAAAGGAACAGGAAAACCCACGTTATCAATGAATGGCTTAAGGTCTGGTGCAATCAGTGGAATTTTTGGGTTTTTTGATTGTGGGACAAGCTGAAAACTGAGTGGGAACATAAAATACTTAATCCAGTACTAGACTGGGTGTGAATTTCTCTTTTCACCCTGTTATTTTGTGCTGCTTTTGTAACTATTGCTGAGATCAGATTCTGGTCGTTTATGGCAACCTTTGGAGAGTCACGTTCCAAAAGACAACAATCCTCTGAATTCATAAAAACAGATGAAACCAGATTTGGATCTCTTGAACAGTTCATTTTGTATGTTTTAGCCAGGTGCTTTGTTTAATGAGACCTTCATGCACTTTCTGCTTGCAAGGGTTCATCTGCAAACCAGTCCAAACACACCATCAGAGAGAACACCAGCACAGTGCCAGTGCCAGTCCTGCTTTCCCTCATTCAGTGTTAAGCAAGCTGTCAAAGGCAATGCTCCTCCCTTTTAAGTGAAAATTTAGTGAAACCACAAAATCCTTTCATCCACATGGGACTTTAAAGGAGAGTTACTGGATTTTGACAAACCTGAAAAGATGAAGACAGAAACATTATTTGAGTCTTGAACATCGGCTGGTTTCTTGCCAGTCTCCTCACTTGATCAAATACCTTAAAATGAGTGACAGCAGCTAAACTAATCTGTTCTGGAACAGATCCTACAGGCAATGCCCAAGTGAGCAATGACCACAGCTAAGTCTCCAAAGGTAGCTGTAGGTCGCATCACAGAGCTGTTGCAGAGCGGATTGACTAGGAAACTCTCCTTTACCTGCTTCTCTGCTCTTTTCTTCCTCCCCACTTCAATCCACCTGGAGAGCCCAGCGCTCTGAGTGACTCACTGCCATCACTGCTTTTCTGGCAAGCTCTTCTTTGCACCCTTATTGCCTCACATATGGAGAGGACAAGGAGCAGGGGACTTTTACTGGCTGCCTCTTAGGGTGTGCCTGCTGCCTGCAGCACCCCGAGGTGACAACAAATACAGGCAGCCTCTGCCCTGAGGGCTCTTCACGGAGCTCTGCATCACTGCAAACAGACCCATGCTCATAACAGCAGTAAGAACTGGAAACAGAGCTGCTGAAACTTAGCAGCACTTACCCCACATCCCTTTGCAAAATCGCACTGGTGTTAAACCGATTGCACAGGCTAAGATGAAGGCCACTGTTGTTTTTACTGAGTTTTGCTCAAGAAGGAGCAGCAAGTGGCTAATCATATTTCTAAAGGAACTGAACCTCTTTAAAATGTCTGTCCTCCCTCCCGGGTCCAGCTGACCAAAACAGGAACTGCATTGCCTTGGTGCCCTCCCAAAGGCCAGCCTAAGCACAGCACCATGAAGCAGCACTCCCCTGGTGTGCCCACCCAGCATTCCGTCTGCTGACACTCCTGTCCTTGCTCTCACTGCCCTGATAAAGTGTGATACAAATTGGAGTTGTTTGGGTTGTTAAATAAGACCAGCTGTGTTAATTTTATCTCCACTCAAAACAAGGCAAAATAAACACACACAGGGTTTGACAAGGGGAAAGAGAAGAAGGAAATTAAGAGGGAAATAAATAATGGGTTTTAAGCTTCTAAGAGGGTATTGATGCGGATTAAAGAGCAAATAAAAACTCTGAAGCAAGCTGATGGTGTCCTTTTAAGTGAACATGTGTGGGTTTATATATTCACGTATGCCCTACAGGTGCACTTGCCAGCTATCCAACCAGACTGTATAAAAAGTATGCATGATTTTTCCTCCTCTCCCTCAACCCCACCAGACATGTTTACTATAAAAGAAGCTGAACAAGTTTGGTCTCTTCCTAATAAAAGCTGTTAATAATTATTTCAGGTATACATAGACTTGCCGCTTTTCTTTTCCTCTTAAGACAAAAAGGTTGGTAAGGTGTTCTGTTTATTAGTCTCAGCACTTCAGTCATCACTGATTTTTAGACATTGTCAAGAAATTTTTTCGTAGGAAGAAAGAATTACTAATATCTCTTCGAAAAGTTTCTGTGAGGTTTCTCAGAAAAATCTGTGAGAATGTTTTTGATAAGCTTTGGTGGAGTTAAAACTTGTCATAAGATAGGTCCTGGAGCAAATTTGAAGGCCAGCTCATCTTGATATCTCACATCAGACAATGAGTCTGCCACTCTGTGATTAAATGAGTGACCAAAAGAGAGCACAGAAGCCCCTACTGCCCCATTTCTCTTGAGACTGGCAAGGAGAGTGCCATGTCCATCAATAAGAATGACTGAGGAGCGGGGCAACGAAGGAAGTACTGAAAAACTGAACAATGGCATGGTGATGGGACTTAATCCAACCTGGCTGAAAAGCTGGTGGTTTTGATGAGAATGACATGTCCATCAAGTATTTCCCTGTCAATTGATTTTATATCAAATCCATAGAAGACCAGGCCCATTTTGCCTCCAGTAAATTGTCACATTTTAGGATGGGTCTTATCACTGCATGGAAAACATTGTTCTTTTTCATAAAACCACAAACTCCCTTACAACCATTATTGCCAGCAGCCCTCATCAGTATCTGGAATATCTGCAGCTGAGTCAACTGGGCATGTAACCAATGCACAACCTGTTGTAGAAGTGAGAAAAACATAACAAAACTAAGCAAATTATGCTTTTAGTAATCAAAGATTTGATGATGCCCATGACTTTTCCAGCTGCCTAGACAACAGGACAAGAAAGTCAGAGAGGCAGAAAGATTTCTTTAAAGATCTTAGCTCTATCCCATTTGTAGGTGTCCATCTCCTAAAAGTTTACCTCTGCAAATCTCTCTCTTCCTTTATGTAATCCTCATTCTAACAGTTCACTTCCACATCTCTGACAATCATTAATGGCTAAAACTAAAGCTAGTGGTAATTTTTCCCAATTTTTTCATTGTTGTTAACCTCATACTTCCTCCAGCCCATGATCAGGGAGAATTTTAGATTCTGCTCCCTCTTTCAGTCAGTGTATGAGCCAACTTGCCTCCTCCTACATAATAGCTCGCAGGTTTATCCTTTCTTTCAGCAGCCAGCTGAGGCTCACAGCAGCATCCCATCTTTTTGTACTTTGTCTGTAATAATCTGGTCTCCAGCCACGTTCCAGCAATACTGCTGCCTTCACTTCCATCCAAAATAGCAGGATTAGAACCCTGTTTCCAGCTCATTGCTTTGGCAGCATCACCATTCTCCTTGTGTCCTTACAGTGCCTTTACATTTCTGAACATCAGCAACTTACCTTTGCCTTTAAGATCCTTGACATTTAGCCTCACCTTATCCATCAAATATATTGGTGTATCAAACTGCCAGCTTCTGCCTCTGATCTGACAAAGATGACAGCCTTGATCACCACTTCTGCTTCTTCCTTAGTCACCTTTATGCTTTCATCTGCCCATCCCCTACGCGAAAGGAATAGTACTAGGGAAAATACTTAATTTCACCTCCCCTGCAAGCTTCTCCACCTGGGGACAGAGAAATAAATTCCGTAACTCCCTTCCTGCACTAGCCTAGCAAATGCAAGGCTGTGATTTCAGCATACCTGCTAAACCCTGTTCAGCTTGTACTTGTTGTACCCTTTCATCTAACTCGCGCTGAGGTCATCCACCACGACTGACATTGGGAAGAGCTGTAGCCTTTGCTACCTGCCTCTGACCTGCACATCACATGGGAGCCCTTGCTACTTTTAGAAGTGTTAGCAGTGACTGTGAGGAATCTCTCTTTGGAATTGTTAATAAGGAATCCAAATCATCTCATTTTTGTAAGGATAGGGGGCCATGTCCATGAAAGGTATTAAGTGCCTACCTTAAAGTTTAGATGCCTAACCTATGGAAATCAGTAACAAATTAGTAACTTTAGAGAAACTAGACAGCCTCCTCCCTTCAGCTCTGCAGATATGTGTTTGAGACCTCAAGCCTCAAATGGCTGAGCAGAGAGTGTGGATGGTTAGCTCTGCCTACACCGAACTCCAGTGCAAGGTTTTCCCTATAACTGCATCTCTTCCCAGCAAGGGAAGCTCAGTTTCTGGGTCAGTGTTGCCTTAGCCTCTGCTGCTTCATCCGTTTTGTCTGTCCTATATATATTCTCTTTGTCCTCTCATTTCTTCTCCTGCCAGTTTGTGAAAGTGAGCCCTAAATAATGGCCATAGCAGCATTCCTGCTTACACTTTGACATTCTGGCCAGTTCCAGCTCAGATTGTCACTCCTAAGGTCTTCCTCCCTTGGCCTGGTTATGAGCTAGGAAAGAACAGCTTCATGCCCTCTGCATGTGTGCTTTTTCATCATGGTTGCTCAGCTGCCAGATCGAGACCTACCTTTAAGGTAATGACCTGGTCACAGACTCTAGCATTGCAATGATTAATTTTACTGAACAAAGGTGTTTATTCTCAGCTATCATTATTATTCTGCTTGCTTAGGTCTTGGGAACCTCTTTGGGCTGTTGACTTGATGCACTTTGGGAGAGGTTATGGCATTGGATTGCTCAGGACTTTAAGACAGCTAAAATGGTTATTAATGACTAGACTCATTGTTATATAATTGCAGAATATCAGGAGGCTGTTACACTCAAGTAGTTTTGGCCACGTCCTCTTCTTGCACAGAAGCCAAAATCTTGTACCCACACTGTGTTGCCTAACAAAACTGTGCTCTTTCTGGCCCTTTTTCATTGCTGCTTCTACTACTATGAATTCTTGGCAATGAACCTTAGTGTAACAAGAGTTATGATATGGAGTTAAATGACAGAGTTTGGAAGAAGTTTTAACTTTATTAACTCTTAGCCACCAAAGTGGAATGGTGTTATATTTGGATATTTTTATTCTTTTGATGTTTCTAGAAATCCCACTGAAACACTGTTGACTAAAGTTCAGTCACTCATAAAATTTTATAGATCGTTAAAATTTCTGTTTATTCCAGCTCTGAGGGAGATGTAGGTTACACTATTTTAGATCTAACTAACCTTTACTCCTTAACAACCAACAAAAATCCGGTCCAAATTAAATCCCAGAGATTTAGTTTAGAGGTTAATTTTGCCTGTGAACAGCCTGGAAAATTAAGTTTTGTCCCAAAGAAATCATAATAATTTATGTTTCATTTCATCTCCCTGAATGCAGAACATGGACAAAAAGTCAAATAGATGGGAATCCTTGTGGTGTTCTCTATTCCTTATAGGAGGAGATACTTTTTAGTCTAAAACAGTAAGAATTCACTTACTTCACTTTGCGTTTCACTGGGCCATGTACCCTGATTGCTCACATTGAACACACACAAGCTTACTCTGGTCCCATTGTGGATGAACCAAGTCACTGAAAACCAAAACCTTTGAAATTTCTGGATTACAAGTGCTGTTCAAATAAATGTATAAACTGTGCTGTGCTGTTATGGCAAAAAGATCTATCAAATGTCTTGTGAGTTCTTTGGACAACCCCAACAAGGTTCTTCAGTCCAACAAATGTTTTACAGCAAAATGTCCTGAGGAGGAAAATCTGACCTCGACAAAGGGATCCATCATAAGACAGTGAGTTTAATCATTGTGACTTCTCTTGCACTGTATTGTGTCTATTTGATTTTTTTTCTCCCTATCCATAATTATATGTCAGTTTGTTTGCTCCTGTATCCCATACTCCTCTGGTATACTGGCTTCCATATCTATGCAGACCTGTCCCAGGGCAGCACCTTCACACTGACCTTCAGCCTGTGAACTGCCTCAGGAGACTTTAGCTTGCGCTTAACTGTAATGAATTTTTCTGATCAGGATGTTCAAATATTGAAATGCTGGAAAATATTTAGATAGGAGTATCAGCTAATTTTCTTCAGGCTCCTGCTCTCTTGGTACAAGTGTTTCGGGGTAGTTATTTTTAGGTGCTGTCTGCATGTAAAATTGAAAAGTGTCAATGATTTTCCCATGCTAAATCATCTTCCTGGTCAGTGTGCTCCTTTCATATTTCAGGTTTCAGTGATGACTAAGATCATAAAGAAATCTTCAGCTGCTCTGAGGTCAAAAAGATCTCAGTTGGAATCTCTAACATTTAGCATGCTCTGTTGATGCTGCACTTCTCTATAGAAAGCTTTTGAAAGTTTTGCATAGTAAATGAGAGATTTACATGCTGTCTGTAACTCACCAGTTTCAAAGGATCCACTTCTTAGTTCAAGAGCTGCATAAATACATGTTTTTCCTTTCTTATAGGATTACTTTAGAACAAACACATTGTATTATGATCGGTAATTAAATCAATGAATCTCTGAAACAGTTCACAGCTTTTTGATTTATTTCAGTGGGCAGTGCAACATCTTGTGTTCACATTGAGCTCTTTGAAAATTATATATGGCTATGTTGACAAGTTAATTTTTTCCATTCCATCTCTTTCTCACTTCCTAATGAGACTGAAGACTGCATATAGCTCAACTATTTTTTCATAATGTATTTTCTGGAGTACTTAGCACTTATGTTTCATATCAGCTTTTATTTTGAGTAATGAATTAGCACTTCAACCCCAAAATCCCTCTGACAAGAACTTGAATTCACATGTATTTTCTCAATTATCACAAATAACACATGCAAATTTGGACACAATGTACATGTGTGCTCATCAAGGAGGAGAAGGAAGGTCTATCAAAACATTTGGATCTTCATTTCAGGCGGGCATGCTGAAGTTTGGCTGTTTGTTCAAAGTCTATCCAAATGTATCTGAATCTTTTGGCTTTGGAAATCAATCGGAAATCTTGCAAGGTCAAACTTTCTCATGAGATTACCTCTAATACCTCTCAGCTTCAGTCAGGCCAGTAAAAATACCACAAAATACTCTCTTATCCCCTTTTTCTCCTAGCTGAAAATGGAAAAGATGAGGAATGTGAAAATTAAACAATTAATCAAATTTTTTCCAACCCTCAGGAAAAGGCTTGGTTCAGTTCAAGTCTGAGTTTTTTTACAAGCTTTCAGGTTTGCTCTTGTTTTATGCAAACTTGTTCAGAGAACCCAAGTCTATATGTGAATTGCACTAATTCTCGTGGTCAGAAGCGCTCCTGTTAGCTTTAATGGGCTTAATAATAGCTCCACAGTCTTTCAGTTTCAGAGTACAGTGTTTACTAGGGGTTTCTCTCCTTACATGCAATCACATTCCCAGTTTTTTCCCACCTCCTGATATTACGGGGTACTTTTTTTCAGCAACTCTCCTGACACATAAGGAAAACACTGATCTGTAAATCTATTTTAACTGTGCAGAGGCGTAGTCAAGACTTTACATCACACACATTATACTGGGCTAATGTGGAATTTAATGTGATACAGACATGCTGTTCAGGGATGTTGTACATCAATGTACCATACATGTTTTTGACCCAGTGATGATTTCCTGAAACACTATCTTCTGCTGAGAAGGAATTCCAAGAACACTTTTGCTTTGATCCTGATACTGCAAAGATCTTCTTCAGAACTGATGAGTTCCTGAAGTTCTTTTCAGTTCCTAAAGCCTATGTCTCATGAAGATTAGGAGCAGTTTTAGATGATTCATCAAACAACGTCTTAGGAGGACTGTGAACTGTTACCTCAAAGTTGCATGTAAACAAACCATACTGTGAAAATAAAAAAAAAAAAATTAAAAAAAAATAAAATGCAAATATCATTCTCTTTTGTAACTGAGGAAGATTTTGAATGGCTGCTGATTGTCACAGAATAATGGCAGCATCAAATAAAAAGTTTTCAGGTGGAAAATCTTTCCCCCTCTTCATTCTTCTTTATACTGGTAAGTAAAATACCAAGGAAGTAATTCCAAAATTAAGTTTTTGCCAAAATGCTCTGTAGAAAAAATAGAATAAACACGCTCTTTTTGACCACTTCACAAGAAAGGAAGTTAAAGCCATGAAATTACACAAATTTTATTATTGGATTGTTTGTTTTTCTCTGTAGAAAAGTTTATGGTACAATAGATGAAAGGTCTGAAACAATTAAGAAAAAATAATACAGTTGCAAGTATAAATTTGGATTTTCTCTTTGTTTCAACAAATGTGGGAATGCCAAGCTTGCACTTCTCAAGATGTTCGTGTAGTGATATGCAAAATATAATTAGTTTTCTTTTAGATTTTAATGACATTTGTTCATTTTCCCACTGGGATTGAAAATTAATTATAAAGAGTTGCATGTTTTCCAGTCATCTTGCTTTGTTCTGTACATTACTGTTAATTTCATCTGGAGTTTGATGATTAAGTTCTTTGTAAGTCCCCTCTACACAGAAAAACATACACACACTGTAAAAAAGAAAGAAATTTAGAAAAGGATTTATCCCAACAAGAAGTCTTCACTTTTCCATGAGGTCTGTTGAATAGAAGGTGTTTCAAACACTCATGATGCAATTAAAATTACTCATTGTACTGAAGTCAATAGCTGGCATGAGGCAAGTAGCTTTACTGGGATTAGTCCCAGTTGCATTTCAATTCAGCTCCCAAATTTCAGCTGTATTGAATTATTCCTGGTTAGACAAAGGAATAAAGTTATGGGGAAAAAATGGAGGGATAATATTACTTCAGCAGTCTAGAGAGATGGCCATCATGTGTTTTGAAAGCTACATAGATGCATTTATTCAACATTTTCAAAGGCTTGAGTTTATTTCTTAATGCTGCTCTTACTTGTCTTCACCATTTTTCTTCTGTTCCCAAATTACCACTAATTACTGGCAATATTGAGTGAGACTTCCGTTTAAGTCAGAAAGACCAATGAGAACTTGTATCACATTAAAATTTGTGCTTGCCATGCAAACCAGTTCCAGCGTACTCCTTAGTGCTCCAAGGGGCACTGCTCTAATGGGGCAGATTTGAGATATTTTGGACTATGTTTATGCTAGTAAAACAATTACAGTCAGGACATCGGTTTGAACAATTTCCCAGGATGATCTGTTAAATATAATTGTTAGAATACTTCCCAGTTTTGGCATGAGACAATTAATACTCTCCCAAATAATGCTAAGGGGCTAGCACAGGGCAGAGACTTTTCCCAGGAGGAGTACAGACAAGGTTGTCCTCTTCTGAGAAGGAAATATTTTTAGCAATCACAAAGTCTGCCATGGCACTTGTCCCTGAGATTGACATCTATCCTGTTTTCTCTACTGTACGGGTCAACTGTCCTTATGCAGGGCAGGGAGTGCCTGCTCAGGATGCAGTGGTCAGTGCAGACAAAATTGAAACTTAAATGAGTTGCCATGAAGAGAGCAAAATCTTGAACTGCATTCTCTACCGGCAAAGACTAAGATGCATCTGAATTGGACATGTTTGGAAGAGTAGTGGCAGGTTCTTTACATGTCAGGTTTTTGACAAATGATCTAAGTATCTTTCCTTATGCCCAAGAATACAAATTCAATCATAGCAGACTGATCTTGAACTGATGGAAATGGGATATGTGGCTCATGAAAAATAAGTCTGATACTACTTTTATACTTAAAACTAAATGGTATCTATACAGGGGAGAATGAAATTACATAAGACAGCAAGTAAGAAGCTGAATTCCTCATGGGACTATTTTTTTTATCCTGAAAACTGGCATAACCTCTCTGTTACATTGTGTTAAACAGTTATAAAATTCTTCTTCCTGTAGTTTGTGCATTCCTTGGCCACAATAAACGATTTTTTTCTCTCTTTCTTATTTTTCTTTAAGGGAATTTAATCATTATGAATGGTGCCAGATTTGTAGCACTGGAAAAGGAAGACTTCAGCTTTATGGAAGGTAAGCCAGTCGGTAGCAAGAATGTAAATATATTCATGATGCACTTCCACTTTTTAGCTTCATAAGGAAAAATATTCTCTAGAGCATTCTGTTTTTCACACTTCATTAAGAGCTTCTATTATGCTCTAAACACATCTTTCTATGTGTATGAGTGTGTGACAGAGTAGAGGATGGAAATATTTATCCCTTTTCTTAGGGTTCCCTTTTCTTCGGGTTCCCTTTTCTTCAGTCAGAATGAGTGGTTGAACAGCAGAGGAGTTGTCTCCCCAAACCAGTGGCTCTCTCACTATCTGGTGTTCAGGAGGTTGCACAAAAATCAAAAAATTACAGGTAGAGAAACCACGGGAACTCAACATTGGTTCCCATGTCAGATTGCAGGCAGGCTTTCTGCCACCAGAAGAGTCTGTCAGTTCTTCCCTGGAACTTCCCTTCCTGATTCTTCCTGGGAACCTGTACCACAAAGGTGGGAGGCAGCTCTATGAGCTGTGACAGTCTCAGCATCCACCAGCTACCAAGGGTTTAAACAATGGCTCAGATGGATCAACTAACAGTCCTTATTTCATAGTCTTCTATCCTCAAACCAGCTGCACAGGACAGGAGGGAGGGCTGGGGCTGAAGACAAAGGACAGGACAGCACAGCTGACACTCTTGTCTCTGCACACGCAGTACAGCACGTATGGAAGCCTGTATCTTACACTGGGAACGGTACCAAACTGCATCAGGAAAACTGAAATTTATGTGATGGGAACAAAATACACTAATTTAAGAGCTGGACTAGAACCAGTTACATATTTCTCTGGGTAATATCAATGATAAATCACCAGATTTGGTAACTAGATTTTACAGAAGTATGAATCTTGTATGTGTCCAGAAGAGAAGATTTAAAGTGAAATGGGATACAATGTGGTAGGAAAAAATTCCAAATGGCTGCCACTATTAAAAACACAGTTTGACTCTGTTGTCTGAGCAGAAACATGCAATTTTCCAGGGTATAAATAGAGTTGGTGAATTTCTTTGTCAACAAAAGGGCAAAAATGGTTTAAGGTAAGTTAATAGTTCAGTGCCAGTCATTTCAAGTCAGAGTCCTCTGACTGCATATCAAATGTATACAGACTGCTCTAGTTTCAAGCTAATTGGTTTGGGATTTTCCAGTGCTCTGTACGTCTTGATCAGGAGCACATGAGACCATAGAAGTGTCAAAGGATATCATTGGCAATACCCCAGTAACAAATCTTTCCTCTTTTCTTGCATGGTCCATTTAATTGAACACTCGTATCAGTGGCAGATTCATTGCAAAACACATTTTTTATTTTTATGCACTTTTTATGAAAGCTGTAAAGTTATATGCTTAAAAGATTTTGGCTAAAAAAATTATGTGAAAATGGATAACATTTACTTTTCCTAAGCTTGGTTCACATTTATGAATATCCCTGAACGCAATGCATTTTTATTAACATTTCTACTTACCAGCTATTACCATACGTCTGACTTAAAATGCACTTTTGAAAGATTAAATTCAAAATACCTGCTATCTTTATGCATATGAGGAGGTCCAACAACTCATGCAAGATGCATTAGGGAAGACTGAAGAAAAGGCTGTCTGATGACTTGTTTTTCCATATTTTACCTCTTTATGCCAACCTGAGTATATCTGAAATACATTACAGAGGCATTCTGCCCACCAACGGGTGTTTAGAATAATGGCATTATCTGAAGTGGTCCAAGCTGACAAAACAATCAGGGCCAAACCTGAACCCCCATTTTTTATGGAAGGAAAATTCCCATTGACGTCAATGGGAGTTTTGCCCGACTACAAAATAAGGAAATTGGCCCCAAATGGTATCTCCAAAGGGGGCTTTACTCACGACATAGCAGCTGTATCTCATGAGCCAAATCTCCAGGTTTCCATTATTCTTCTCCGAGCCATTAGTGAAATTACTAAGTGAGCCAAAGTAAGAATAATACCTCTGCTCTGGAAATGAGGCTAAAGCATGTGCCATATATTCTGCATGCACGCGCACAGCTCACAGTCATGTCACTGTTCTCAGAAAGAAAGTTAGAGTAACAGGCCACCATGCTTTCTACAGTAAAAAAAGGGAATTCACAGCAGGGGCATCAAAGCAATAGAGCACCATAAAAGTTAGCAATGAAATGACCTATGGTTAGATTCAAAAATACTTAGGCCCCTGAAAAGGGTTTGGTTTGGGTTTTTGTCAATTAAGTTCTTTTTATGCAGTGACTTCTTGATATAATAAACAGGAATAGTTATACGAAAGTACAGATCAAAAGTCCAGGGCTCCCCTCCATCAGGAAATTACCCAGATCTCCTTTTTCTCTGCCCTTAACTCTGTTTTTTGCATTTATTTTGACAAAGTTCACTTCTCTTTGCTTCCCCACATCCAGGGTTTAAGGCACTTGCATGGGAGATCTGAATCTCCATGTCTTTAAGATGAAGAAGGTCTGAATCCAGATTTCTTACACCTCAAAACGGAAGGTTCATACTGTTACATTACTATATAGAGGAGGCTGGGAGGGGTGTCTTCATTCTCTAGCTTTAAAATGAGGGTGGCACCCACAAACAAATTTTGTGAGGAATGCCTTTGTTCATACATTTTGAGTAGATCCTGCTTTCCAGATGAAGACTCTTAGTGTGCTTTGGATGAAGAGATGGCTAAGTTCTGAACCCCAGAAAAGCTTATGCACAACATCTGTCCGAGGATATTTAGTTTACTGGGGTAGTCTTCTCTCACATACTCCATTTCTGTCCCTTACCATCCCTGACCCATATAGCAGTGTGGAGTGCCAAATGATACTTAGCAGCTCAACAAGAAAATTCAAAGAGAAGTCCTTTGTCACCAGTGCAAAGCCGTGAAGCCTTGGTGAATTAGCCCATTTACATACTCTCTGTCTAATAAATTGTGATCCACAAATGAATAATGCTAAGTCACCATGCCTGCTACAAGAGGTCTTCTTATCCAATATGCCCCTGACAGAGATCCCACAATGCAACATATGTTCTGGGTTATGCAGCCTGGACTCTGGTGTTTCAATGAGCAAAAATACTGAATGCAGGTTGTGGAGAATGCAGCCCAGTTGAGCAACAAGATTGCTGAGTAATGACATATGGGTTTTTTTCTTGATCTTCACTTCTTCTGGCATCACCAGCTAGAATAACATTAAAATAAAAGTATGGATCAAAAGTATGAAAGAAATGGAAAAGCAAGAGATCTTTCCAAAGGTCATTGAAAATTCACCTCGAAAATGTGGGGGCTTAAATACCAGGATGTTGATCAGAAATAGCTTGTCACCATGAGTCAGAAAGGTGGAACAGAACCTTAGCAATCCCTTTTTATGTCCCTTTACTGTCTCCAGTAGTCAGCACTGATATTTGCTGAGCTGTTCTCAAGTTGTGTGTGATAAAGGTCTGACAGTCCAGTGACATGCTTACTGTATGGTCCACCCACATACCAGTCAGCTACGTGGGAGCTAGCGCCTTGACGGCCTCTGACCCCCCCCTTTTAGTAACCAGGATATGTAATTAGGGATTAAAACATGGCATTCTGCTCATTTCAGCAGCTGAATGGGCTGCAGCCACAGTAATGCTGGCACTTTCCTGGTCAGGAAGTGGGCCATATTGGCACAATTCAAATAGCAAACACACACGTCCCACACAAACATGTTCAACATTACTGTCAGGCCATCCTTGTAGAGAAGTCCAATAAGCCTGGTGTATCAGCCACTCCTCCTGGTTTTATGCCATGACTGAACATGAGGATATACTCTGTCCCATCATCCAGATCTCCAAAGAAGTTCTTCTCTTCATAGGGTGAAAAAACCTTGCAGTTTTTTCAAGCTGTGATCTGATTTTCATATTCTATTGATGAGTTCTCAACTATGGCATAAGTTTAAAATAATTTTCTAGTTAAGGTTAAGTATCTGCCAAAGAGAAAAAGCAATTAGTATATAGAGTTATGCTTTTAAAATTGATGCAAAAATTTCTGACATTGAAATGAACATCAAAAGTGTTGTGATCAAATCGGTCTCTTAAAGATGAAGTAACAACACATTTCACCTTCACCAGGCTTCTTTCACAACATGCTTCTTGCAGAAAAACAACTTTTGTCAGCTTTCTGGAGTCAGTGAGCCTATACTGCAGCAGGCCTGGGTGACAGCCAGAAAGTGATTGTCTTCAGAGAATTATGGGGAATGCCTTGCTAATTAACTATAATGGTAACCTGGTAATGTTTAATAGTGGGTTAGGCATTGCTTTCCCCTCTGTCAGATGTTATCCGTTCAAGGAGAAAAAATATTTGTAAGGTGATTTCACTTACGGTTTCAACAGATTCTAAATGAACAATCTTTGTTCTCCCACGAATGGTATTGTGTTGGATAACACAGTTGACAAGGTTTCATAAATCCTTTTCCAAGTTCAGCTTAATTGCAATTCAATATTCTTTTGTTTCTATTAACCCAGGTAAATAAATAGAGTGAACTGGCAATTTTGAACTGTGATCTATGGCACAGTCCCCGATGTACTGGCACACATTGAATTCTTGCAGATCACAAATCTGCAAGAAACATGTTTGTGTCTTCCAACAAAATGTCATCAAACCTCTGAAGGAATCCATATTTATATTTCACATATTGAGCTACAGCTTCACATTAGAAGCAGGCAGGCGGACTCTAAAGCAGCAGGCTTGAAGCAGGGAGAAGAAAGATTCCTCCTTTGAACCTTGCTCTTTTCAAGTACTAGAATTGTAACTTATTTAAACTAAATTATTGTCTAATGAAAGAAATTATCTTTTTTTTTCCCGTTCTTTCTTCTTTCCACAAAATTCCTCTGTTATTTATTATAAGATGATCTTCTGTGCTTTTCCTCCGCTACCTAAAACCCCAGTTCTCTGATAATACAATGTATATTTTACAATTTACTTTATCACTCTGTAGTGTAAACCCCTTTTAATTCCTAACTAGCAAATACTCACCATAAAATTTAACAGACTATGGTGAGGTCCTCTATCAAAGAATGTCTTAAAAACCTCAGCTGTTATAGGATGAATAACTGCTTAAAATACACAAAGCAAAGATTGAGGCTAAGAGGTCACTTTTCACAGAAGTATATCTCTGTTGTCCTGTGTTAAACTGTTCTGGAATCTGTCCTGTTTAATAAATTTATAGAGGAACTGGAGGAACAAGAAGGAGGCAATATTTGCAGATCATATACAATAGACAGAGTATCCATAATCCAGATAAATGCAAAGAATTGCAGAAGAATCTTCTAGGGCGAAGGGACAAAATAGAATTTGGAGTTTATTTGACAAGTGTAAAGCAATACACACAGCCAAAAAAATACCTTATGGTTCATTTATTTATTAATTCCCACTATTAAGGAAACCAGTTCTGGAGTAATGGCAAATAATTACCTACAAAGGTAGTGTAATACACAGTAGTGGTTAAAAAGCCGGGACATTAGGAGATATTAGGAAGGAAACTAAGAACAAAATACATCGATATGATCCAAGCAGTACATATTTGTTGAAGATAATAATAGACATAGAGAAAATACAATAAAAAGTATCAGAGTGATTAGACTGAAACAGTTTCTGTATGTGGGCAGAGTAGGAGTAGTAGGACACTCTTAACCCTGGACAAGGATCCTGAAGCCTCAGAGGACAGTTTGATGGTGAGGGCTGGTGGGAGACATTAATTGACTGGGCTAGACAAAGGCATAGAAGACATCATAATAAGCAGTGATTCAGGGGGAAACCTCTGGCACATGGAGACGGTAATCTGCTGACTACCAGAAGCTGGGAGAGTATAACAAAGAAAGATAATACTTGCCTTGGTCATGCATTATTCTTTTAGTATCTTGTCTCAGGCATCAGTCTCTGCTGGTGGCCACTAAGCTAGGTGGCCTGGCCTAATGTGATAGTTTATCTCTTCTTAGGATCTCCTTATGTGAGATTCACTTCATCTCCCTTTGGATTAGGATTTCTAAAGTGAAGAAAACTACACCTGAAGTTGTCACCAGAGCCTCCTATTACCTTGAGAATCAGGCTTTTTTAGGACATGATTCATGCAAACTGATTTAGACACTGTCGTGGTTTAACCCCAACCACCAGCCAGCCCCACATCATTGTTCCAAAGATCTCCCCCTTCTTCTTCCCCGCATTTCATGTAACTGAGCATGATGTCATATGGTCTGGAATATCCCTCTGGTCAGCTGGTGTTACTTGTCCTGGCTGTGTCTCCTCCCGTCCTTCCATGCACCCCAAATCTCCTCACCTGTGCAGGAGTACAAAAGGAGGAAGAAAAAGCCTTGGTTCTATATAAGCCCTCCCTGCTCAGCAACAGAAAAAGCTTCTCTATATCGTCAACCCTGTGTTCAGCATAAATCTGAAACACAGCCCCATACCAGCCACTCTGAAGAAAATTAACTCTACCCCACCCAAAACTAGCACAGACACCTACCTCAGACTGAGATGAATCATACTTTATAAATGTTTGTTTCTCTTCATTGACTACAAAGGCAGCCAGAAGTGATTATTTTTATTGTAGATGTTTATATTTAGTCAGACAAACCTCATCCATTCTTTTTTTTTTTCCACTTCTATTAGAATAATACTGGTTAGGAGCGCAGCAGAGCAGAAACAAAGCCAGTTAAGCACTGTAGATACACATTCATGACAATTACCCAAACCGCATTCTGAACTATGATTTCCAAGGATTCAAGGGAAGTTAATGGGCTTGTATGGCAATTCAATTCTTGTTGTGGCTTAATCATGGTAGGCAGCAAAGTACCGTGCAGTCGCTCTCTCACACCCTCACAGCAAGATGGACTGATAATCACAAGGGTAAAGGTGAGAAAATATGTGTTGAGATAAAGGGAGTTTAATTATTTGAAAAACTGGAGGGGAAAAATTGACAACTAAAAGAAACAAATGACGCAAAAGAAAAATAATTCCACACCACCAACCTTATGACAGCCAGCCAGTACCTTAGTAATGGCAGCCCCCATGAAAATTCCAGCCCCCAGGTTTTATTGCTGAGGGTGACACCATATGGTCTCGAATATCCCTTTGGTCAACTGGGGTTGGCTGTCCTGGCTGTGTCCTTTCCCAACTTCTTGCACATTCCCAGCCTACTCACTGATGGGGCAATCTGAGAAGCAGAAAAAGCCTTGACCCTGTTTAATCACTCAACAGTAACCAAAATATCCCAATGTTATCCACACCATTTTCATCATAAATCCAAACCGCAACCCCCCACCATTTTCTATGAATGAATTTAACTCTCTCCCAACCAAACCCAATTCCAATCAGAATAAGGAAAACCTCCAAGAGGCAACCAGTAAGCATCATCTGCACAATGATCTAGAGGAATTTTGTAGCTGCATTTCTGATCAGGATATCTATAGCATAAGGAAGCCCTTCCTAGGATTCCTCCAACAGCTATTGGGGAAAGGATGAGAGCAGTCCATTTTGGCAAAGCCTGTCAGTTAGCACTGGTGGCAAGCTGAGTTTTGTGTCTGTCTATCTATCTATCTATCTATCTATCTATCTATCTATCTATCTATCTATCTATCTATCTATCTATCTATCTATCTATCCTATACTTAAAATGCAGAAAAGTGAGAAGACTTTCTTGCCATGGACAGGTTCAAGCAGATACCTCCCAGGATTTGCTTTTCACAAGGTAACTACAGGTAACGCTACCTGCACATACGTTGTCAACACACAGGCAAAGAGCTGTCAAAATATTTTATCAGGCACGTTTAAATGTAAACAACCAAAACTTCCCAAGTGCTAGACTGTCCTCTGCTTTAAGCAAAGCACTTCACTAAAACCATTGTGTTTCTGCTTAAAAAGATGACAATAAGGTCAGGTATGTAGAATTTCCACCTTCAGTGGTGGTCCAAATTTCTCTTGCGCTTGAATTTAAGGCAAAAAAGATGTGGTGCTGTTTATTCTGGTTTGGATTAAAAAATGAAAAATAAATATTGTTCATGGAGTCTTACAGGGCTTTTGGCCTTCCTGAATGACATTGCATCTGGATTTCTCCACCCTTTTATTTGGGTGGGAGACCCAAATGGAACTCACTAGCACAACCTTTGGCATCTCCAAAGTTTTGGCAATCTGTTTAGGCTAAATAGGTCAACAGGGTGGAGATAGCTCTGAAAGCTTCAAACTGTTCTTGAAAGTTAAAACGTCACCAGCTATTTCTATCAACATGTAGGTTAAGATCAGTCACATGAAGCATAATAAAAACCTGTTTTGCCAATGGTCAGCAACTCCAAATTGGAGAGAGGTGGGGGAAAGACGGGCTGTTGCAGCCTCAAAACAAACTTTAAAAGGATTAAAAGGAGGAACTAAGAATGATAAGGAGAGTATTCTGGACTGTAGTGTTGGCTGCACCACTAGAGGCAGGCAGGCAAAGGCAGAAGAGGTGTGGCTGAGCCCTGTAGACATGTATGATGTGACTCCAATGTTTATGGAAAGAGAACCGCAGCCAAATATTTGGAACCTGATGAGCATTCTCAGCCGCAAATAGCAGTTATTTCAACAGGCAAGAGGGCTTTATACTAGAATTTTTTGACTTAAGGGTTCTCTGTGCCCTGTCTTACTTCCTCATCCAGAAAATCTTCTTCCACCACTTACACTTTGTAAAAAACATGCCACAAACACTTTCAATATATGAAATTAAGAAATTTCCAGATGCAAGGGGGTAGGAGCACAACAGATAGCCTACTCTTCCCTCCATCTTTAATATTATTCTTGCATTAATCCTGCAAGAAAAACTATCTTTTGTGCAAATTATAATTTCAGTATTTACATGCTACAAAGTAATGATAATCCAAATCATCAGTATGCTGGCAAAATAGCACCTGAGGGTAAATGACATCTGAGTAAACTTGCTCCTGTAATATTATCATTCATCCCAAATGCCTCTTAATGAGTAAAGACTACAAGGCCACTCCAAAATCCTTCAAACTGTCAGAAAAATTGTTTGTACATACACCTACAATCTTTGTTCATCAGACAGCAAGTGTGGTCACATGATTTATAAATTTCATACAGTTTTTTAAAAGCTACAGCATTCAGATATTTGAGTAGCAAGCTATTTTAACAAAGGAGACAAACAGAGATGAATTTGAATTCTTATATTTTAAATTATTAGCAAAATGAAAAACACAGATCAGTGATACCTCTCTACATATAAATGCAGGTGTGAGCTTGAGAACACATATTGATAGTTAAAATGAGTAATTATTATGGAGGGCAATTTTATGTTACAATGGCACATGGCTGGATATCATAGACGTTTGGGCACTACAGAATGAAGGAACTGACGTTCCTGGTATTGTTTTTACTTGCAATATCATCCAACATAAATATTTCCTTTTTTATTTTAAAGTCTCTGATGTTTTTTGTCTAGAATCCTGCTGAGTTTATACACTCTCAGACTTAACTTTGTTCATCTCATTTGGTTAACTCATTATTTCAGTGCTGTCACGTGTATAGAATTTTGTATTGGCTGCACATGATTTTATAAATGGATTTATATTTTTAAATTAGCAGTATGATCTTGCATACCCTTAAATTATGTGAAAAATAGCAGCACATAAATATCTGTCTGAGTACGTGTCTAGAAGTCCCAGCAGAGCATGAAAAGTGGTTAACCTACCAATATATAGGCACATACCAATTTGGTGTACTCAATAAATTTACACTAAGAGTTAGACTTTCCACTCTAACTGGTCTATATTTGGAGATGGTAGAGAAAAGGGTGGAAAAAATAAAAAAGCTGATTTTAATTCCTTAATCTCAGGAGATCTGTATTTAGAAGTAGGTCCTTTTATTTTCCAGTGGATGAAGAGCCTCAGTGAATATACCTCAGTTTTAGCCTGCTCTACTGTTCACATCTGGCAAATGGCTTTTATTTATTTCAAGGGCGGAAACATGACCAATGCACATAACGCTTCCATAATGCCATGATCTGTCTGCAGGCAGTGGATTCTATAGCAACATGAAAAGTTCTGATGGTTGCTCCAGTAATTTTAAAATCACTTTGTACTATGTAAGAAGACAGAAGGATTTAGCCAAGCCTGTTCTAGACAAAGCATTGAATATGAGAGTGAGCTGAGGTTAGGTGCTGCTAGGAGAGATGGAGGCATATCCTCAACTAGTATAGGCCATTCCAAAAGCTACATTCATCTAAATTATCAAAGGATCTGATATTTAGTTCATTTAAAAAATGGAAAACTGCATAAACGGAGTCCTTGGACAACATGTTGTGATGGGATTCTTTAAAAAAATGTAATTCAGGGAATGTACTCCCCAACACTGAGTCATACTGCGAGGAAAGCAACAACAAGCACATTAATGGATGTAGCTCTTACTTTTAACTGCATCCAGGACACAGATGAGATGCTGTGTTGTGCAACAGGATAGATGCCTGGTTCCCATCACACGTTCTGATGGAGGGTTTTACGGTCCTCCATTACAGCACTGGAAAAGAGTTTATTTCTTGAGTGGAAGAGACA
The DNA here is from genome assembly GCA_013398115.1 of Falcunculus frontatus. NCBI lineage: Eukaryota > Metazoa > Chordata > Aves > Passeriformes > Falcunculus > Falcunculus frontatus. Next base: position 1,975,534 of record VZRV01010041.1, read on the forward strand.
GGAAAAAAGTGTTGCCTTCATGAAAATGCAAGAGAAAAAAGCATTCTAAGGAGTTTCAGCCAAATATGGGGACTAGATTATTTTTCTGATACCATCCAGACTAATTTGGCCATTAGAGCAATGACTGATTTTTCTAAACTTTTTGAAAATATATTTTCAGTACTATAACCAACACAAGTATTATTTAGTCTGGGTCACTGAGTCCTGTACATTCCACACATGTCCCATTCACTAAGCTGCTCTAAAAACTGCTAGCATCTTGTCTTTTACACTAGCAGAAGATTGCTGCACAATCCTGCAATTTCAATGACTAAAATGCTTCCTTCTTCTTCCCAGTTTGATTTGAACACACATTGTATTTACCACGACATTTTCTTTCAGTTTTCTTCCTCTTTAGAATTTATTTTAAATTTTCTCCTAAGCAGAATCTTGACTCCCCATCAATCAAGCATCCCTTTTCTGTTTTGGGGCAGCTCGCTTCCACGGGTATGGGTGAGGGCAGTTGCTCAGCCAAGGACTGCCTTGCTTCCCCTTTCATAACATGTCCTATGGTCACATGTGTCTTCTCAAACTTCTGCATTGCAGGGTGGTCCTGTGATCAGCCAGTGCTCCTGATACTTCTCAGCCCTAAGTGAGCACTTCCGCATCTTACAATGTGTCTGTTGTCTTCAGCTAATGAATCCCCGGTTCATTTCAAAAACGCTTGCACATTTTCCTTGTAACATACACCCATTTCTATCTATCATTGTAATTCTGAAAGTATTACAATCTCCCTCATATGATAGTCTGATCGTGCTGAATATTGGCAATACCTCTTCACTTTATAGCATCACGAAACCTCATGATCATCCCCCAGACTTCTGTGCCACTTTCTATAGTGAAACTGCTAAATAAAATCTGTCCCCAAATGTGCTGCATTGTTCTCTTCTCAGCACTACTGGTGGTCTTACAATTACCAATAGCGTTTGCTCTCCAATTTGTCTCAGGGAAATTAATGTTGCCCAAGACAATGCCTAGTAAAATTATTTCTTCATTTATGTTAAAGGGAACACTTGCAACATATAAAACTGATCTTCAAGATCTGTTCATAAAATAATTTTACTAATTTCTTCCCTGGATTGAATATCTAATGTCTTCTATGTAAGCTCCTTTATCTCATTATTTTTCAGCATTCTACGTCCACATGTGTCATGCCTGCCTGGTGCATTTTCTTTCTTCTCTGAATACTGCATATCCTTCAACAGGTATTTCTCAGTCCTTCTCATTCTTCTATTACACCTCTTTTTTTTCTCTATAATATTTAAATTCATGTAATGTATCCACTGTTCACATTCCTTCATTTAGTGTTTTAGGTTCTTTACCTTATTTCTTTCAGTCTTTACCTGTTTCAATTTTTTCTTTCTGATTTCATGCAATTCTCTGGCTAAATTACATTATTTTAGCAGCAGCATACACTTGACTGTGACTCTACTCATTAATAATTTCTCTTTATTCCTAAACTTCTACCCTTTAGTTGTATTTTTTCTACCCTTTACCTAGTTTCACTGTTGCTGTGAAACAAAACATGAGTTTTCTTTGGAGATTACGTAACTGTCTCTCAACATTCTCTCTGCATCTATTTGTTTAAAACTTTCCTTATAAATTACCAACTGAATTCCATAAACTGAAACCCACAAACCATCTCAGTATCCCAGTTCTTTATATTATCATTGCTTTTTTCTCTTTCACTAGAGAAGATAGCAATGCTATTGAGGTTCCCTGCTTTGCTTCACCTGAAATGCTACCTGTCTGGCCAAATGCAAACATAGCAATGCTGTTTATATTTTTCCCACAATAAAGATTTTTTGTCAATTTGTCTCTACTTCTATGCATCCCAGAGCCTAAAAACCAGTATGCCTTTTTGCGCTCTGGGTCTGTTGTGGAAACAAGCCCATTGATTCTTCTTAGCGAGAAATACCAATCACACAATCCATTTTCCATGAGGGCCCTAAAGAGGGTTCTACTTGTTTGAAACTCATTTCATCTCATCTGTATTTCTCTTTCAAAACAGTTGTGTATTGTCTATTTTCTCCATTGGGTTCTAATCCACAGCCATCCTTCACACTCATATCTTATTTTCTTGCATCAGCGCTCTCTTCCTCTCTTTTGCCTTTCTGTTCTCCCTTCCATGTTTTCTGTAGCAGCTGTATTCTGTTATCCTATTTCTCTTCTGATATCCTATTTTTCTTCTGCTAGGTAGTACTACTCGTTGTTGGATGTTACTTTGGATCTTCCTTTCCACCAAACTCTGTTTTCCACATTTGCATCATCAGAAGTTATCTGCGCCTCTGCCATTACTTGTGCCATATTCTCCTGCTCCATCATGTCCCATCCCCGATGTTGGACTTGACTTATGGTTGCTGTTCTAGTAGTACAATCTTCTCTTCTAGGAGTGTGAGTAACATTTCAGCCAAAGGTACCTTCTGCCATAAATGCCCTGGAAGAAAGTACTCATCCCACAAATTCTGTGGCTGGTAGTCTCCTGTCTTACTTGAGGCACTAACATCTTTCATTCCCAATCCCTAACATCAGCAAAATATCAGGGCAAAATGCAGACCTCACCACATAATCTCTTCCCTTATCTTCTTTAATGTTTTTACACATTTTCCATTATCTGAAAGAGTAAGGACACAGAGTGGTCCCTCTGCATAAATCAAAATCTGTAATTAATGTGGTCAAAGTATTCAAAAACAGGAGTTTAAACTCCCAGGTTTGTATTTGGACAATGGCTTGAATTTCCCAAATGCATGGCTGTCCACATTTGCCAGTGACTGAACTGGAGCAAAACGGAGACATCAGGGTTTAACTTAAGGCACCTCAAAAAAGATCTTGACCAAAGACCATGTACCGAAATTCTTATAATTTGAAAGAACAAACATTGTCCATATAAAATGTGGAAGTGAAGAAGTGCCTGAGACAACGGACAGGCAATGACTTAGAAAGGATCTGCAGAAAAATACAGATCAAAAAAAATGCAAAATTCACTTCTATGATACTACTGGGAAGTTTTGCATTTACAAGGACTGCAAATTAATTATACAGTTTAGCAGTAGTGGAAACTGCAGTTACATAGGGAAATGAAAGAGGATATGAACCTGACTATCACTGTATCCCCATGATCCTTGACCAGACAAAGGTAGCATTGATAAATTGAGACAAACAGCGTTATACTAACAGTACATCGTCATAATGCAAAGAAGCAGTGACATTTTCAGCAGGAAGTTTACTGAATTTCGGAACAGCCACCTTCAGAAATTCCCAAAGTGTAATTGGGAAGGAAACAGGGCCAAAAAGCTCATAGACACCATAATAGAGCTGTGAAATGTCTGTGTTATATAGAGAATGCATCCTACTAGGAAAAGAGGATAATCCTCGACACAGAGGTGTACAGACACGGTATTTTTAGCATGTCTGGAGCTCCCAAGAAAGTTAGTGGAAATTTCCACCCAATAAGAAGGGCTACTAGCTCCTTTTCCCAAAGAAAACTGAAGAATGATTTGGTAATGAGTAAATGTGTTTAAAAAATTCATTCTTAGTATTATTTTCTTTCCCCTAGTAAAGCAAAAGTTATAATTACTTAGTGAGAAATCATAGCTGTGAATAGCTAGTTATTGTTGGCATCATACCCAAGCACCACAAGATTTTTTCCCACCTACTGTGTAGCATAGTTCGTAAGTCCCTGAAAATTAATGAGCTACTCAGAAACAGATATTTGGATAATATTTTGTGAAGGCTGGAATGGTCTTTACTGCTAATATTGAGGGATAAGCAGCTATGCAGAACCAAGGGAACTCCAGGAAAGACTACGTAAGTGTAAAAATCAGTCCTTGCCTTCTTTCCTCATACCCAGCACAGAGGAGTCAGTCATTGACTCCTGACTTCTAATGTGAGCTACTAAACTTCAATATAAAGCTAATATTCTAATAAAACAAAACACACTTAAAATCAAATTTATGGTGAAAAGTGGTGAAAAAAAGCCTAAAGGGCCTTTTTTTAGTTTTGTTTTCCCACTTCTGTTTCTTTTTTTCTTACAATATCCAGAATTTTTTTTTTCCACGCACACAAATCCTGAGAGTAGAAAATGCTACTTAACAGGGCACCAAAACCATTTCTTTCTGGCAGAGCTGTGTCCAGGAACTTGTGCTGGTTATAGCACAATGCATTAATATTGCACAATATTGCACAATGGTATTAACCTGTCCAACATTCTTTCTGTGAATAGAATAGCTGCCCTAAGTTACAACACTCTTCACAGGAACTGTAGTGGCACAAAAACTGTAGTGGCACAGGAACTGAGCAGACAGATCTCTCTAAAAATAGAGTGAAACAAAGAAATTACCTTCTTTCAAGAGAAATTTTTGCTATTAACATCACCACATTGAACATTTACTGAAAAGCTACGTTAGACGGTACTGATCAAGGAAAAGAACTTCACTGGAAATTTAAGTATGCAGGTCTCATATTCTGGTAAAAATATTTCAAATTCAGTGCAACAGAGGGGCTGTGCAAACCAGAATCTGTTCGTTTACCTAATACATGCTCTTACACCTGCAAAGCTGCAAATTACTATATGAGTTACTAGGAAGAGGGGAGCCAGGCCCAAAAATTAAATACAGGAGCATATGAGAGTATATGCACAATCTCAAACATTTTCAAATTTTCTGCAATCTAATGAGTTCAAATAATTATGGACTTGGGAAACAAATAATCAATCTGTTTTCTATCAAGAAGACAATTGCATCAAGAAGACTCACTTGGAGCCCAATGCTGAGTAATAAACCACCCATGCAGTTTCCATTTTTGACTTCTTACTTTTGGGGGGTGTGCGAAATAAGCTGCAGATGACAGTCAAAAGCGCAGACTTTGGTAGCTTCTTTCCAACGAATACATTTTCCTGGACACTTGCTGTTCTGGATTTTTACAGTGTGAAAGTAAAAAGAAACAGTTGTGCAGTTTAACTGAGGTTTCATTTGAAGGAATTGCATGATGGTTTCATTACTGAGATGGCAAGTACAGCTCAATCTAGTCAATATGGAATTTCCTTTTTCCATTCTCTAGATATAACAGGATACAACAGGCAGTGAAATAGGCACTTAGTTACTGGGTTTTTTCACAAATCTTTTTAATTCCCTTATTGCCCAATCTTGCAGTTGTTGTGAACTTGCCAACATTTTTCTTGACATAATTCCTGCAAAAGCAGGCCCTTAAATATGAATTATAATTAAAGTAACCTTTAGCTGCTATCTGTGGGTTGCCATCCATAAAACTAGAAATAAATAAATAAAAAAACAAACAAACAAACAATAAATAGATTTATAAATAGAAATAATGTGACATTTTTTTAAAGACACCATCTAATAGGCTAACTAAATGTGATAACTGTTGGCCTGGTTCATGACAATGTTACATCATTTTATTCTTCACAAGTCTTACCACCACAAGAAAGTGCCATTGACAGAATGGGCTTTCCTATATCCAACGTATGCCTTAAGCACTGCAGGAACTAACTTTTGAATACTCTCTGAAGGGTATTCAGAAGTGTGGTCATAGTTTCCAAGAAAATGAAGAAGCAATGAGATTTGCAGCCGTAGGCTTAACTCTGGCTGCAAAGAGATAATTATAGGAAATTTGATTCAGAGCCTTGGAGTTACCTTTTTAGTGACTGAACATAGACTGCACATAGTTAGGTCCACACACCTGTGTCCCAGGAATGGATATCTGTCTCACCTTTTCCCTTCTCTGAAGAAATCCCACCTTTTTTTACTTGGCCTTTTACAGGTTCTTCCACATCCTCTCTTTAGAGTTAACTCTACTGAGTTTTTTGTCTTAGGTCTTTTGTCTTCATACTTACTAGGTCTTTCCTGACCTAATGTAAACATACATTTGGATGAACTCCAAACTGTTACTCTCATGAATAATAAATACTGATGATCAATAATAAAATGAAAGAGAAATATAAACACTTAAGAAAAGACCACAAAATTACTATACAGAAATTTTCTATTGGTTATTTTGCAACCTTTTCTAATACTGTGGAAACAGACTAGACCAAAGCCAACCAGGACAAAAGGGTTATTTTTGCCAAGTAAAACTAGCAGAATTTAACTGGTAACATTCAAACATGAGCAATATCAATGATATTGTACAAAATTAATTATTTGTTTCAGAAATAATGTGGCCAGTAGGACCAGGCAAGTGATTGTCTCACTGTACTCAGCACTGGTGAGACCACAGCTTGAGTCCTATATCTGGTTTTGAGCCTCTCACTGCAGGAAAGACACTGAGATGCTGGAGTGTGTCCACAGAAGGGCAATGGAGCTGGTAAAGGGCCTGGAGCACAAGTCTGATGACGAGTAGGTGAGGAAACTGGGGTTGTTTAGAGTGAAGAAAAGGAGGTTGAGGCAGGACCTTATTGCCCTCTACATCTACTTAAAAGGAGCTTCTGTGAGGTGGGAGTTCGTCTCTGCTCCCAGGTAAGAAGCAACAGGATGAGAGGAAATGGCCTCAAGTTGCACAAGGGGAGGTTTAGATTGGATATTAGGAAAAATTTCTTTATGGAAAATGTTGCCAAACATTGGAACAGGCTTTCCAAGGAAGTGGTTGAGTCATCACTCCTGGTAGTGTTCAAAACACATGTGGATATGGCATTTGAGGACATGGTTTAGTGGTGAACATGGTGGTGGTGGTGTTAGGTTGATGGCTGAAAGTGATGACCTGATAGGTCTTTTCTAACCTTAAGAATTCTAAAATTCTAATTTTTTTTTCCTGAAAAAACCAGTCATCTCTTGAAGTTATTGCATTGTGTGACCTGGTACTGGATCCACAAAGAGATATAATTACCAAATAGAATTTTTTTTTAAAATAGGTAATATAGACTTTCATTAATGATCCCACCAGTGTCTAGATCTTGATTTCTTATCAAAGCTTCCATCCAATTTCTTCAGTACTGTTTCATGCCTCTCCTCCTTGACCATTTGACTATCTTTTAAAACACCCTATTTCCTCTGAGGATGAAGAAAATAGGGAAAAGAAGCCTCATGCAAGAAGAAACAAGACCTCATCTCTGATTGTTCCAGATTGTTCCCCCTTTCATACTTCTTTTTGCTGTACTATACCTTCTTCGGAACTGTCCTTGTGCTAGTTCACTTAATGGTCTATTAAAATCTGTATATTCAATCAAATCTGTACAAACACATTGCTTCCATTACTTATTCTTTTCACACCAGTAAAGTGATCAGTAAGAGCTTCATCAAGATTGCAAAAGTATTGATTTATTCTCTAAATCAAAGGCAGTATTCAATTCTTTATACACTTTTTAGGCCATTCTTTTTACCAATGGTAAGTTTTTATATGTTTGATTCTAAAGACAGATAATATATGTGAGGATTCAGATATGCTTTGCACACTCCAAATACATTCTGAGAAATAGAGTATGGAAATTTTTCCTCTTACTCTTGCCTGCAGCCCCCTCTTCTCAATCTCTCGCCTTCATACATTTTTTATTAGTGCTGTAATTTAAATATAAAATGAGCTTACCATTCACCTAGGCTAATCAGATCTGACTACATATGAATGATATTTGGGATTATGCCCTGCATGAGGACATTCACTAACTCCCTGAGGTCATAATTTTTCTGTTGAGGTTTATGATCAGGAAGACTAATCAGTCTTGTGATGCTCACTTCAGGATTTCATTATTATGAGAATAAGTTTTTTTCTCCAACTGTTGAAAGAAACTAGAAGTACAACTCAATGGTTTATATCCATTTGATGGATTATTTCATATTTATCTTTCCTTACTCTACTTTAAGAACCAGAACTTTGTTCTAAGAAAAGAAAGAAGAAAAAATTTAAGATTTTATGAAGCGTAGAAAGTGCTCCATCCTTTTTAATTGTGCGACACACACATAAGGCAAGGGTATAAGCCCAGAAAATTTCACAAGGGTAGCTCACAAGAATCTTCAACAGTACGTGAAGTGGGACTGTTTCTTGCCTGGCTATGTTCTCAGGTAACCTACATTGAGAAATACTTGAAGAATCAAATTCTTTTCAAGGTCCCTGAAGTCCAGAGATTTCATCCATGTGCTCAGATGCACAAAGTTTTGGAAAGAGGAAGCAAACAGCTTGCATTTTCTTCCCATGTCCTGTAGACTCTGAAAACAGACATAGGAGTTACACAGTGGTCGGTCTCAATTTTCCTAACAAATTTACTTTCCTTTGTTATCATGAGTCCAGTGTCCTCTTCCTCTGACTTTTGAAAAATATACTTAATTGTATAACATCTTGTCGATAAAGGGCCTGAATTGATAGTACACTTCCACATCCTGGGATTTTAATGGCTTTTAAGCATAGAAAGACCCCATGGAAGTGAAGCTCTGAATTCATGCTGACTTTTAAACAGATGTCTGTTATCACAGCTTAGCACAACACATAACTATGCACTGAAACATATATTGGACTGGTTCCTAGCAGTGACATACTTTACATGCTTGAAGGGCAGTCTGCTCACATACTTTGCTGAATCTCATTTACTTATCTTTGGGGGGAAAAAATACTATTTCAGGGTGCCACCTGAAGCGTCACTGGCAAAGAAAAGTAAGATATTTAGCATATGTGGCATATCTTCTCAGGGATTAGAATGCTTAAAGAGGTTCCACTTACGTTAACAAATAGGAGCCCTAGCCATGGATCATGACTGTAGAACACAACAGAAAGATGGTCTCTTTTCCAAAAACCTCACTCTAAAAGAATGAGAAAAGTGATAGAGATGAAAAAAAGGCTAGAAAATATTTCAGATGGTGATAAGAAGTGAAATTAATCTCCATCTGCTACACAGTTACGGTTGCACCGTGGCATTCCACCCACTGATGTTTTCTGCAGGTATCAGCAAGGACAAGCCTTGAAGAAGCTTTGAAATAAAACAAAATGGCTTGGCTTTGCAAGTTTTACAGGGAGCTCTTCTCAATTGTATCCTGCAGCATCACTGGATTAACTTTGACTAGAAACATTAACAACTGAGAAAGCCCTTTGCAGTGAAATTATGTAGGATGACCATCAGGGACTCGGCTTCCTTTCCTGATTAGCTATTAAAATGGTGATAGTCAGCACTACACAAGACTTAAATTTATTACAATCATAACGGAAATCATCAGAGAGGAAGAAATAATTTATAACATGCAGTTCCTGGGTAATTTTTGATGTTTCTCCTGAATCTTTCAGTAACTTTCCTAATGTTTTCCTCACTTGATAATTTTCCTCACTAATAATAATTTTTATTTACCTTTCCTTTCCTCTGTAGACTCAAGTAAAAAACCTAAACTTCTACTTCTAATCAAGTAAGCAATCTAGCATTACTTTTGTTTTCTGTATTTTTAAGTGTAACTCAGCATGAAGTTTCTTGTACAAACATTTAACAGAAGTTGCCTACAGAAATTTTATTCTTCAATATTCAAATAATTTAGCAGAAAAAAATTATTTCCTTCTGTGTCCATTAATACAGGCTGAATTCAGTGGCAGAAAGCAAGCAGCTAAAATTGACTTCAAGATATTAAGTTAAATATTTACAGGTAGTTCCAGAAATAATAATAAAAGTTTTCTTCATACACATTTTTTTAATTACAAACTGGTATCTTATTCTAAAAAATACTTTAAAACTGCGGACATCTCTATTTGAATTATGTCTAGATTTATACTATGAAACACAGCTTGGCAGGATTTTCTTTGATACAAATGATTTACAAATATGCCACCTCAGCTCACACTCCTTGTTTTAAAATGATTTATAGTTTTATAGCTCGTACTTACAAAGTTATGTCAGTAGAAATGGCTTTCACCAAAGGGCTTAATCCTCTCTACACTTAGCATTAAGTCAGTAAAAGACAGAAGAGCTCAATGGTTCCTCATATTTATGTATGTAAAGGCATTGAATATGTGTTTCTCACTTGAAAAGTGTTGCATAAAATTAGTTGACAGAAACTTTCTGTAACAGGTCCCTGTTTTGTTCCTCTCTCAGTCAGATCTGTAGTCTGTGGTGTCATGCCCAGCAACTTTATTTCATTTGAGTGTGATTCGTGCTCATGTAAATATGAAGTTTGATAATACCAGAGTTTATTCTGAAATGTTCAATTGGATTTTACTTCAATAAGAAAGATGGAGAAAAAAAATCAAAACTATCAAGGGTTGGCACAAGAAGAATTGCATATGCAAAACTACAAATAAAATCGAAAGGCTGGATTCAAGCTCTTTTGAGCAGCAAAGCAGTTTAATCTGGAGAAATCTTGATCACATAATGGCAATTAATTCAAAAACTCATTCACTCCTAAGGATTATGGTACAGGAAATTATTTGGAGCCAAGGGATCTTAGAGTGTGTGAGATTTTATCACCATTAGTACATATTATCCTCAGTAAGAACAGCAGGGTTTAGTCAAATACAAGGAATCTCTCACAATGTTTTCTTAGCAAAATGTGGTCTTTTTGAAAAGAAAAAAACTTTGTATACCCAGGCAGTGTTGGAGATAGTAATCCCCATCCCAAACTCAACTTTTAAAGTGCATGGAAAGATGGAATGCAGAGGCTGACAGGAAAGATTTAGAACTTCAAACAGGAAGGTAAACGAAGCAGTGCAAGAAAAGCAAAACAATTTCCACTGACTGATCACCATAGTCTAATTAGAGCACCAGCATTGTATCGAGTTCCCTCACCTAACAGCCACTGAGGCAGAACGACATAAAAGAAATCATTGAGAGAGTAGGAAAGCAACGAGCAGTGGAAAGTTCCATGAAGTGTTCCTGCTGCAGATGGCCTACAGGGATGCTCAGAAATGGACACTTCACATGTATTTTGTCATAAATACATCACTCAGGAGATCTGAATTAGAGTCAATGACATCCGTATTAAATGACAGCAATGAACCACTCAGTAATTTTATGTTTAACATAGAAAATTATTTCCAAAGTACTTTTTGGACACCGGATCAAAACTTTTTGAATTGTCCGACTAAGGTATACCTCTCATAGTGCATAATGGCAGTAAAACTGTTTTGCTGAAGTTAAGCCTTTGTTCTGAATGTTTCCCATTTTAATTGCATGGAAAAGTTGTGTTGTTTTTCCAAGATCTGTTGCTTGGCATAAGAGATAATAAGTTATTCAATCATGCATTACATTTCTGAAAATGAAGGGCCTAACCCACATCATGACTTATAGCTCCAATTTGGTGTCCTAAAGAGTGTTATATTTTATTAGTCTAACCTTGTCACTGACATTCATGGTGATAGAATATGACATTTTTAAGAGAAATATAGATGCTGAACCATGGGCACAGATGATACAGTGGCATTTGGCTTACAGTGAGTTGGTTAGCTGTGCGTCCTTGTCCACTGTGAAACATAAACCCTTCATTACTCACTTCCATGTGACAATCTTTTTAACTCCAGACGCCCTTTTAATGGTTATTTCCCCCTTTTTTGGCATAACCTATCATATCTTTTGTCTGAGTTGATGCTGCCTGCCTAGGGAAAATGTTGGGCTTAGGCACAGATCACGTAGGTTGCTGTACATGGCATGAGTTGCAGGGAGTGGAAGGACAGTGTCAGCCTTACTCTTCACCTTCTCCATATTCTCAGGAGGAGTTGGGGCAGTGAGAAATATCTGGGCAGAGAAAATTTCCTCTGCAAGCAAGGAGACCTGTAAAAGGTCAATGGCTCAATGGCTCTACCACTACTACCTGGCCCAGGTCACTTCCACTCCCCTTTGGAGCAGCAAACAGCAAAGGTGTCTACTTTTCGGCGGTACTCTGGGCAGTGCGGCAAAAGGTATTTCAATTCTTGCGTTGTTATGATGTTAATTGTATTTTGGCTTCCTCTCATTTTCCATTTCATCTGTCTCCAGAGCTTTTAATTTATGATCAGATTTTGGGCACTGGTCTAAATGCATATGGCAGAGCATATCACCCCTCTCCCCACCACAGGCGGCCGGTGCAGATAGGAGAGATAACCCAGGCGGACAAGGCCCGGCAGTTATCATCTCCTGGTGCCAAAAGGTCTGCCAGCCTAACCGAGAATCAACACCTTGGTATGGAGAGCAGATGAGGGAAGAGACAAAAGAAAAAGCATAGGTGACCAACAGGCCTGCTTCACATTATAGAAGTACTACAGATTATCACGGAGGTGGAATTCTCTTACACACTCCCTGGGAACATGCAAGGCAAGTTCTTCCCGAAGCTTGGATGCAACTTCATGGTTACTTTTCCGGAAATTGAGGGAAAGGATTTCAATGTGTGCCCCATCACAATTGGATGGTAAGAAACATTGGATCCTAAGTTATACTATTCCTTCTCTAGCTGTAAAATTAACAGTACCTTCAACCCTGCATGTAATACTAGTTGTCTCTTTTTGTCTTATTCCTGTGTAGTAATAGTCTGGCTTAAGTCTTATGTCTGTTAGTTTTGTGTCTATCAAATAAATAATTCATTCTATAACAGACTGAATCAGCCATTATTAAAGAACTTGCAAGGGAGAGTGGGTTTTGGGGTACTGGCCACCCCTATAAAGCTACTGCCTGCTGCTAGAGGCCTGGGAAATAGGCAGGGACTTATTTAAGCCCCCACATCCATTCATAACAATGTGCCTACTCATACAGAGCCAGCCTAGAGCTACAGTTTATAAAGAAGTGGAGTTCAGGTAGCAGCAGCCTTCATATGTCTTCAAGTTGCACTGCCATACAGTAAAACAGTTTTTACAATGGTACAAGTATACAGGATTTAATTTTGAAGGCAAGATTTCGGTTTCTGCACGGCATATAGTTCCTGCTATTCTAGTCTTAACATCAGTTCGTAATAACTTACCCTATTTCTAAAATTCATGTAGAATTAACTTACTGGACCTATTTGTTAAGGACCTATTAATTGATTTCATTATTGAGGCTTATTATTTTTAATACTAGGAATTTTCTAATAAACAAGATCAAAACCTCTTCATCTTGGTGCTTTATAAAGGGGATATCTATGAAGACTTACACACATCAACACTGCTTTTAATTATGTATGTATAAAATATATGAAGACATAGCCTTGTATGTCCTCCACATATATATATATGTACATACACATACAAAAGGCAGTGATAAATAAATAAATAAATATCAATAATTGGTACATAAAGATATCAATAATTTTGGATCCTTACTTTGTCACCAGTAGGGTCAATTTCTAACAAAGCCAAGGAAAATCCCTTTGTAGCTAAACTGCCATTTTATTTTCACATCTTATTGCAAATAACCTTCCACTTAATACAGGAATAACATGTAAAAGTAGGGTCAAACCACCTCTACAGGCTGGTCTTCATTGCTTCATAAATAAACAAGTTGTTTAGTATGACTAAATGCGAGGAGAGAGATACGAGGAATGAAGACAGCAAGTCAGATTGAAAAGAACAAGGTTATTATCCTAAACCACAGCGTCACTGGAAAATTTTTCAAAATTGTGATTGTTGACTAATGTCTATTTCCAGTGTGGTGTGGACAGAGAACACATTCCTTGAATAGAAGGATGTCTAACAGTGTCAGGAGTGGTAATTTCTCCGTAATACGGTATTAAAGAGACCATTGCTGAAACACAGGCAGTAGGGTCTCAGAAAAGAACTACAAGAATAGAAAATGGTTTGGGAATAGGTTTTTTGCAGTGAGAGAATGACAGAAGCTCTATTCATTTAGTTAATTAAGAAAATGACTAGATTATATTCTTTAAATATCCATGTGGGGAAGAGATTTTTGATAACAAATCAATTTTTAGCATAGCAAAGGAAGGCGTAATAAGACCCAAAGATTACATTTAAAATGGTAAACGGAGTTTTCCAGCCATCTAGTATTTTGATAAACAGAAATCAGGCTTCTTAATCTCAATTTCCAGCTGACAAGTTCTCAGTTTACAACAACATTTTATATTTTCTCTATAGTACCTTTCTGAAATGCTTTTCAGCTCTTACTGCTGAATCTCATGTGTAGTTCCCCAGGTACCCAAGGCAATGCAGTTATTTTCACTGGCTCTCCTGATTATCTAAGCTTCCTAATACTGTACTATCAGGATACATCATTCCCACTTTTCTTTTATGACTATCAGGGAAAACATTTATCTTAATACAGATGGCACCTTTTCAATATTGTCCTAAGTCAATCACCATGGTCACCTCACAGTTGTGCTCTTAAATTCCACTTTCTCCAAGCAAGTAAGCAGTTTTCTTTTCAGCAGCATAATGAGTGCATTATAAAAGGATAGACAGAATATGCCCCCTTTATTTCTTTTCTCTAGAAAATGAAGTCATTCTATTTAAAAGAAAACAAAAGGAAAAAAAAAGAAAAAAAATAGAAAAGATTAAGTTAGTTTGGCACATCCTGCTTTGGTAAGCCAATATTCCACTTCCCTTTTATCTGTAGCTTTAATGGTCTTTCCCTTCAAAACCTGTTTTAAAACTACATGCATTCATGAGCCAGACTCACAAATGTGCAGTTGCACACAGCACCTTCCTCTTCTTACACACAGGCAAAGCACTTGTCTTTGGATGTAGCACTACCATTAATTCAGTAAGCTTGATTTATAGTAGTTACTACTAGATCTGTATTTTGGTGCAAATTCTCTAAGAGGACAGCCACTGCTGGATTTGTTCCCCTTTTATTAAAATCATCTGTAATTTTGTTTTTATTTCTATTATAGTTATTTCCATTATTTCATTCCCATTTATACTTCATTCTTCTTGTAACCAGTAATTATCAATTTACTGAAAAGCATAGCAAATTACTCTTTCATTTTGTGTCAATAGCTATGGTTTCTTTAACCTCTTTACCATTCAGCTACTTATTTTAGGTCTTTCGCTTGTCTTCGTCCCTAGGTGTCTCTATGCTTCTGTTTAGTCCATAAACACAGTGAAGAATTGCTGTAGAATAATCATCTTTTTAACCTATAGTTTGTCAGCTGCTTCTCTGTGGTCATCTATGCCCATCTGGTGGTTAAATGCAAGGCAGCTGATTACTTTCAGTGAGGCTTGAGCTGGTGTGTTTTTTCACAATTGAGGTGTGTTTATAGATAATTTCTGTGCTTCAGATGACTGGTGGTCACTTGTAGAGCGGTTGCTATTCACCAAAGGCATGTTCTATACCCACAACTTAGCAAACTCTGGCCTTTTGGAAGACTAAATCCACCTACAGGTCTAAATTTCTGCATCCTTCTAACTGAATTTCCAATTGCCCAGTCTAAAGTTGTTTTCTATAATGCCTTCCTTAAATGCAAACTGTTCCAAATATTTATAAGCTTATTAACCCTTTCAAGTGCTCTCCAGTTGTGTCAGAAATTGTTGATGAAGAAATGTGTGTGCAGTAACAGCACAGAGATGTAACTGTCTTCAGAATGGTATTTTCTAAAATGCAACTAAATGAAATGTTAAATGAAAGTCTGTCATAATGACCTATTCTCACCAAAATGTCTTTATCTAGTATAAGCAATGAACCAGATTGTTTGAGTAAGCAATTATATTCTTCTGCGCGTAAGAGTGGTAAAATGCATGACTCCTTGCACTTTTATTTAAAACTGTGGGAAATGTGAAAAACCCCTCAGACTGCTGGGGAAATGGTTGACTTATATTCAGTTTTCTGATCGTTTTGACCCCAGCAGTGTCCAGGAGGTATCACATTGCACTAAATAAAGAAGACGAATTATAATCCACTTTAGAAGCTGCCTCTTTTTAGTAGTTACTTCCTTTTGTCACGTTTGCATGCTTATGTGTGGAGTCTGTGGAGTTCAAAACTCTTAAGTTTTGGACTAAAATTCCTCTCTCTTGTGAACTCCTCATGTTATCTCTCCCTGCCTTTTATTTAAGTGAAATGATTCCAGAACAAACGCCAGCCAAACTTTCTACACTTTTTGACTGTGGAAGGTGAAACACATATTTTGGGCTGCAATTTTTAAGCACAACCTTGATACCGGCTCCTGTTTATTTCCAGAACTAAAAGAATATCTTAAAAAATTAACTATAACATTTTATTAGCTTCTCTCAGTTATTGACTAATACTCTCCCCAGGCATGCATTTTCTCATACTTTGACAAAAGTACCTACCTGAGTGAAACTGTGGGCTTTTTGATGTCAAAGACAAAACTCAATTTCATGACTGGATTTTACCCTCTGGGTTATGTTTTCAAAATATACATTTCAACAGTATAAAATGTCCTGAAAATCCCATGCCAACACAACCGGCACCACACATAGTAGAACATTTTTGCATTGGCATGAATAATGCTGGCACCTCCCTTCCTGTGGTTTTGCTTTTTCTGTACATAGGCATTTAGTTTTAAATTTTGGGAGAAAATGTTATTTATACTTTTATCTACATAACATCTACATCAGTATAAACAATACTGGTAATAAATAACAATACAACTATGTTTGTTTTGCTTTTTACATTGCCTTTATGTTAGCCCTAACCAATGCTGTATTGATTTTACATTTCTTAAGTGTTTTTCTATTTTAAAGTCCTTAGCAGTGTGGGCCTTTATTACAGCAGAGTGGTACTTGACCCTCATCATAATGGGCATGTTCTCAATACCAGCAGCCTTTCCAGCACTCTCACCGGAGTAGAGTGCTCGTGATACATTTACTGTAGTGTGGTGAGTAATACACATTTAGAATTCGGTTTACTCCATTATATTTCACATCACTGTAAAACCCACCAGAAATAAGTAAATTACTTTTTAATGGACACTGTATTGTTTCTATGATCTACATCTTTCTTGAGAACAGATTGTTTCTTTATCCTGTTAGACTGCAGGGCTCCTTTTGATCACAATTCACTCTGGATTTGACTGACTGCAGAGCCCTACTTACCAAAAAAGTTCTCATGGGCTTGGCTCACCACAATATCAGAGAACATAAGCCTTCTTCAAGGCATTAAAGATACCAAGGAATAACAAAATGCAATTCAGAGAGGAAAAATTACAGGTTTTAACACAAGGATCACATAAAGATAACGCCAGAGAATCAGGATGATGGACCAGTGCTCCTTCTCCAGTCTTTTTTTTTTGACAGAATCCTTCTACTTAGCAACAGCAATACACATTTTATGAAAACAAAAAAAAAAGCTTTTATTCTATCAGAATGATTTATAGTCATAAATATAAGCTGAATAACAGGTAAGTATGTTTCTTAAAGAAAAAACAGCACTTGAAAATTACTCTAAAAAAACCTCCTGTGGTAAAAGACCCTCATAAAACTAGACATGAACCACAGGCACAAGAGCTTTTGGCACAGACAGAGCATACTTATAGGAGCAGCACTGAAAGGATTACTCGGCTTTTGGGAAAACTTGTCCTTTGCAAGCATGGAAAATCCTCACCAGACTTGAATAATAGAAAATTTTATTTAATATACAATCCATGGTTCTTATGTTTAAAAATGTTATCTGTTTTTACAGATCACCTTGAGTGAGCATGAATATATGGAAATGTATAGATGGAAAATGTAAAAATCAAAACTGAAGATCAAACTTATCCAGCTTTTATAACAAACAAATAAACAAACAAAAATTATACATGGGATTTAAACAGATGTCTTACATGTGGAGACTGCTCATATTTTTCCACTCCCTACAGTGTTTCTGTATGCAGTTATACAGCATGATATACAATTCTAAAATGCCAGAGAACTGTCATACACTACATTTGTTTTCATTAGGTGAGCAACCTATGCCAGAGCTCCTTGATCAAACACCATTCAACAGTCACACAAAAATCTATTAAACAGAACAGAAAAAACTTTGCTATCAACACTCACACTTACTATAAATATTATCTTCTTACTCAACTGATCTGCTTCCTCTCTGATTATTAGGTTTGTATCTACTGACTTTATTGACATAAAAACCTTTGCTTAACTTTATTTCTATAAGCCCCACAAACCAAAAAGGTGCTTATTACTACATTTATTCACGTTTGTGCAAAACTTAAGAGTTGCTTGTTTGTTCTAATCAGATTTATATTTTTCAATCCTATTAAGAAAATAGAATTAAATGGAAATCACCAAGAGGCTAACTTACCCACATTTTTATAAATGGTGAGAAAACATCAAGAAAGATCTCATTTTCATTGTTTGCTCTCACAATTTGCAGCTTTGGCAGTTTACACAACACTCTTTTTTTACTTTATAAACTGACCTCTTTTATTTTTGGACTGTTGAGACTCAGCAAACATGGAACATAACGATATCAGTTTTATTCACTTTTCAGATTAAAAGTAAGCTTTAACTGTTCTTGAAAATCCATTCCCAATTCTATGGTTCATGAATCACAAACTGCCCCACCATGTGAACTGTGCCTTCATGCACACCTGGCCTACTCCAGTTTCCTGGCCTATCTTCACAGCTCAAAGAGAATTACAGAAGATAAGTTCTGATGCAGTCAAGTGGCTACAGGGTACTGAAAGCAACATTAAATAAATGAACTATTGTTAGCTATCAGTTTGACTCTCTGCCAACCAGCTAAATGAATCACTTTGAAAAATTAAACAAAAAGAGGTTTAATTCGACATGACTGTTTGACTTTCTGCTTTTTTGTTTTAGTGGGGACCCAAGGCTGATGCCATGCCATGCTAGGCAGAGAATAAGCACCACATATTTGTCCATTACCAACCCATAACTAATGCATTAAACCCTCTTATTTTTCACTTCTATTGTTTGTTATTAGAAATCTGTAGTGCAGACACATAAGTCTACAATAAAGCCTCTGGATATTTTACAACTAAAACTTCTCCATCCTCTTAAAATATTTAGCTGGTTTTCTTTGCTCTTTATGTAGTAAATAAGCCTGCAGGGGTACTGAATACAGATGGCTAAACAATTTTGGGTATTTTTGCAGTTTATGTGTGCCCTTCAATCTCTTAGAAAAGGCAAAGGGCAGGAGAGGCAGGGTTGCTGCAATAAAATGTTTTACACAGTAAATTTGGCTTGGTTGCGTAAAATGTTAGTGCTGGAGTAAACCACCAGTTTGGCAAATAAAGTTAGCATGAGGCCTGTTGCCTGGCCATTTACAGTTTTGTGTTTCTTCTCTTCAATAGGTTTCTTTTCCTTGTTGCTACTTACAATAAACACTCTGGGCCAAATTTTCCACCCTGCTACAGCATGTGACCGCATTGGCACTAATTCGGTAACACTGGTGTAACTGAGGCAGAAGAATTTTCTCTTCACATTTACAGTCTGCCTTTCATCTGAGGATATCAAAGAACAATCCTGACCAAAATCAGATTCCAAGATCTAAACCCTCCAAAGCTTTGGGAGAGTGTAGAGCCAGCCTTTGCAGCCAGATCCATTTCTGTTCCATATTTAAGGTACTTCTGCCTTGATCTGAGAGATACAATTAGTTGCAACACTCCCTACACAAAATGGGAACCTAAAGGGAACATTGAGAATTGTTAAAACCTGTGGCTTGTTTCAAAATCAACTTCTTGTTTAGAGACATAATTGTGGTTCTAGACGGCTTAAGCCCAAAACAGTTTCGAATGTTTTATTTTCTGCTTAGTGCAAACCCAATTGCATGAATAGTTTTCCCTGAAAGAAAAAAACCCTATCTAAGGCATTTGAAAACTTAGTTCAAGTTGCCTGTGGAAAGAATTAAACAAAATAAACTGTTACTATGAAACACATTATTCCATGCCTTTTAGTCAAAACAGCAGACAACCATTTCAGTTCCTTCAATCAATCAATCAATTCAGTCAATGTGATACATTTCCTGCAATGTTCAGAAACTAATAAGTAAAAAATACAAAAGTTGGATCTCTACAGAAGAGAAATAATTCATAATTTTAAAAGAACCTGCGCTAGGGGTCATTTGAATTGAGTTGGCTTCCATTAGAAGGGTTTCTTTAAAACATGCCCTGTCCTGCACAGGGACCCTGACTTTGCTAGATACAGAATTCACTTGGGTGGATGGCTGGGCTGCTCTGAAGACAACACAGCCTGCTTCAACCTGTGGGGATGGAAGTAACAGGCATAACTCTTTCTCCCTCTTTGCAGAGAAAGCCAGGGGAGGTCAGTGAAGCTTCCTGTGGCCTTGTTCATGAGCAGATACTAAACCCACAATTTTTCCAAGCTACAATCAATTGTATTTATTAAAAAAAAAAAAAAAGGAAAGGAAATTGTAAAGATGAGCATAGGCTAGGGAATGACTTGGTAGAAGTAAATCTTGGACTGAATTAATGGCCTTTAATTTTTCTCACTGATTTCTGAAAGCTGAGGCGCGCAGGGGGGTGGAAAGGGAAGAATGACATTTAAATACCCCAGCCTCAGCATGGCACAACACCCCTTCTCAACACAGAATTCAGCTGTTGGGCAGATGAGAGTAAAACAACATTTTTAGAAGCTGTAAGTCTGCTTATGTTGTCCTGAAGTATGACCAGAATGCTAATACAGCAAAGCCATGCTCTGTTTCATGGACCTCCCACTGAGTTCATGCTTCACGCACTGCACAGAAAGACAAGTTTTGCATGTTAGACTAAAATTAACTCTTCCTTTTCTTCCCTCCAAATGAATAAAAGAGGCACTATGCATAGTGTTGCTGTGGGCCTGGGAATCCAGTTCCCTCAGCTGCTCTCAACACCACCGGCCAGGCTGTGAGGGGCAGCACAGCCATCAACAGCAGCTTCTCTGCCATCAGTGCAGCAAGCTTTTCCTTCCAGCAAAAGGATTTCCCGTCACAGGATTTCTGTCTGCCTACATCACCCCTGTGAGCTGCTGGAAAACCACGTCAGAGATGACTTCTCTGGCACGGGTTTTTATGGATATACAACAGACAAGTCCTCTCGACAGAGGACTTAATTCACATTAAAGTGAATTTTAATTTTGGGTTAGAAATGAATGGATGTAAACCAACGTAAGTATCAGACACACTCATCTCTCAGAATGAGTGACTGAAAAAAGGCACCTATCTTTTTGCAGTCTTGTCTACGACTCAAATATCTTATCCTTTACTACTTGTATTTTACAGGCTGAAATTTTTCACTGAATAATTGCCCAAAGGCAACACCTACCTTTTTATTTTCAATGTTTTATAAAATGAACCTGAGCCATAAGCTCTTAAACTCAAATCAGCTACTTTCACAATTTCAGTGTTTAGAATTTGAGAGCAACCTAAAATGTTGATGATAGCTGTGTAATGCTTTAGTGCTCTTGACAGACTAATTGCAGGTTCTCTGCTTTGAAAAGAGGGAGAGATTTATAAGAACTTTTAGAAGCAAGAATATTATTTTCAAGTTACTGAATGTAACACATTTTCCACTTTAAGTTATATACATATAATTTTGAATATTAGTAATATAATTCTTACTTGAAGTTTCCCCTGAGAAACTACAGAACTATTGCATTCACCTTTTAGAACACTTCTTCTAACAAAAGAAATATGTGTACACAGCTTCTAGGTCAACATTATTCAAAAGAAAGTCCCCGTGTATTTTTGTAACAACTGCCCTTTCTTTTAATTTCATTCGCATCACAAATCTCAGATTAGTAAATGCTAAGAAATGGGGATTTTGTGACATTTGAGATTAGATTCATTAGCTCTAAAAAATCTAATTTACATGCACAAAACTCATATTATTCACTCTTCTAACCTATACCTTACTTCAAAAAAGCAGTAATAAGACTAGAACAAAATCATATTGGAGAAACCAAAAACCTCCAAAGACTTTCTTTGGAGTAGCTGAACCCTAAGCATAGGGAAAGGAAAAAACTAATTACATTTAAAATCTGTACAGACCACCATGAACCTATCAGGGTTTTTTTCTCAAAAGTGAAAAAGAGACAACACATACCATAGTACAGAGCCTGAGGAAGACTAAAGAATATCATCTTTTCCTCAGGGCCTCCATGCAAAAACACACATGAACAGAGGCACTAGTGTTCTCTAAAGCCTTTGTGCTGTATCCAGGAAGGATGCAGACACTTAAAGCAAGACTGAAATTGGAACCGAGACCCTGAGACTAAAATTGGAATCCAAATAAGACTCATCAACTGTTGCCTAATCTTGAAGTTGCTTTAATTTATCCAGTATATGTGTATCTGATTGATTCAGTGCTTTTTCTGCTATTTCCAACCTATTTATGATCAGGATCCAGAAAAAACATGTTCCACTAGCTTGAAACCTCTGAATAACTAGAAGCAAAAGACATTCAGAGAGACATTTAACACATATTCA
This sequence comes from Falcunculus frontatus, assembly GCA_013398115.1. Lineage (NCBI taxonomy): Eukaryota > Metazoa > Chordata > Aves > Passeriformes > Falcunculus > Falcunculus frontatus. Next base: position 1,997,792 of record VZRV01010041.1, read on the forward strand.
TGGAACCGGGCTTTCTAGAGGCAGGAGTTGTGAGCCATCACGTTTATATTTTTTTAACAACCAGAGGTGTGTGCACTTCTTTTTAAAGAAGATATTACACCATTTACTTGGGAAGGTAGAAATGCAAGTTCAACAACTTAAGGACATAATTTGAGAGCATTCGGATTGTGCCCCTGGAGCTGTTGGCTAATACAGGGGCTTATCATGCGTACAAAGATCAGTTGAGATACAGCAATTTACAGCACAGAGTATATTTCTGAGTGGTAGCAATACAGACCACTTGCCAACCAGATGGAGTATTCTGGGTTCTGGTGTTTGCTCCTGAGGCTGGAATAAGGACAAAAATCCAGATCACTGTGATGTACATAAACAGGAAGCATACAAACAGGTTTCTTCCTGGCTTTCTTGGATCAATGAATCTTGAACGCTTTTCTGGATGCAGTCACAACTTCAGTAGTATAGGCAGGGTGTAGTTTAAAGGTATTTTGTGAGAAGTAAGAAATCTTCATTTCCTGCCCTTGGTAATATGGAACTCTTGAATCTCAGTAAATGGACATCAACAACCCTAAGTGGAACAAACTGCAGCTCTACACCATCACCTCCATGTCCCCCTGGCAGAACGAAACTGATGAGTACAGCCTGAACTCAAAGCCTCTGTGTGTTATGGCCAGGTTCCTGATGAGATCATAAAGAGACCAAGACTGACATGTTCATTTCAGAGTCCACTTGCCTGCATGCAGATTTGCCTCTCAAGACAATGGCGGTGATCCGAACTCTTTCAAGTCCTCAGATTGTTAGCCCTTAAACTGTCAGCCAGTTACGAGAAGCAGATGGCTGTCACACTATCCATAAATGTGCAATCAAATACGCTGAAATTTGAGGGTCTTTCATGAAAAGGGGTTCTAGACTGGCATGCAAGGATAGAAATATAAACCCTTTGAAGCTGTAAGTCAGATTTGCTCCTTCAGCAGAGAATCAAGATTTCTAGTGCTTCTTTCTGGCTCTCTGCAGAAAGTTGCCCGTACAGGTCTCTTGCAGTTGTTTGTTTGGTTTATCCTCTCCCCATTCCTAGCACAGTTAACTCTAACACTTAGCACAGGATGTAGGGTACAGGGTAGAGTGCCTAATTTAAAAGTACCTAATTTTTAAGCAACCTTTACAAGGGCTAGCCCTTAGTCTCTGGACTGAACCAACTATTAACTCCTATAAAAGTATAAATGTGTTCATAGATGCTCTTTAAATAAGAGTCTGTGAATAAATTCTATGCTCTTCTGTTATGGCTCAGCTAGGTAGTGTCTGCAGTACTCTGTGAGACTTCTTACATAAAAAGTTCTGAAAACCTTGCTATTTCAGGTCAGTAAGTCAGGAACCTATCTAATACTTAAACTAAGGGAAACATCCTCACAGAGTGCTTAACTGGAAGCTATTTAAATATTTAAGTTACACCAATGCAACTTGTTTCTACAAGCTCAGGACATGCTGCTCTGCATTTATTCTGCATATACAGACTTCTCCAAAGGGAGCACAGGGCATAAGATTCCAGGTCTGAGAACAGTCCATTCCATATAATCCTGAATTAACTTGCAAAAAGGCAAGCCAGTGTTGGTTAATGCCATTCTAGCTATGGGTTTAGTACATGCTGTTCCCTCTAATACCTCATTGCTCTACATTCTTAATTCACTTGAGCACTATGCGTGCTCAGTTTTGGTGCAACATTCATATTTCACCTATCATGCAAAATTCCTCCTGCCATCACTAGCAGGCCTACCAGGAGATCTGGAGATATTATAGCCCTTATTTATAGTTCTGACAAAAGGCAGCTTGGTTTATTGTTCTGACGCTAGCATAGTATTTACATTCAAAGCCACTGTGTGCCAGAAAGCAGGCACAAAGTAGACTGTCTTTATTTCTCATGGCTGCTAAAAACCAAAGAATAGATGGCTAAATGAAAAGGGAACTAAGGTAGATACAGCAAAGGACACATCCTCTTCCGTGTGTCACCACTTGTCACGCTATGTTTGCATGATCTGAAACCCAAATTTTAAGAAAGATGAAAGTTTAGAAATAAAAAATCTGCTCACTTTTTAACTGAAACTGAACTCATGCTTCATGTGTGGAATTAGGAGACTTTCATAAAACCTCGTCTGGCCTTGGATGATTCTGAGGTATTTTTGTTGGGTCCCAAACTCTATAAACCAGCCACTACTAACAGCTTCCTTCTGTGAAAGGCTCTGGTTCAAACTACAGCAAAACTCAAAGGCTAAATCCAAAATAAACAGTTCCTGTAAAAGTAAATTGATAAATAGCTCCCCTGTAATCATATAATTAGTGGTACAATGTGCTAACCGCTTTTGTGAAAGCAATTTTAATGCTTGCCATTCACATTGTCAAAAATATCATTGACCCAGTTGCTTAAAAACAATTGCTGAAATGAATGTTGGTCTCTGCTGTGGTTATTAATGCTGGGGCAGATCTTGCTGTATAAAGACAGCAACATACCCTTCATTGGTACACATCCACGCTGTGTTTTTTTATTATTTCCTAAGAAAATCTGGAGATTGAGGCAGGGTGGCAAGGATCCACATCTGGCCTGTTCACTTATTCCCAGTCACTGGATCCACCAGCCAAACTTCCTACATACTGAGGATCAGTAGCTGGTAGGAAAAAATTGTACAGCAACAAATTCAAAACTTTTCATATCTAAAGCTTCAGTAATACAATCACACTTTATCGAACGCAGACGTGATTCCCTCCCCAAAGGCTTTCTCACCATAGGGAGACTCTTACATTTACAAATCAGGTAAAACCCAGGATGACAAGAGGGACTTTAAGGAAATTTTGCACCCCTTACTGGGAAATAGAGATCAAGATGTTTAGAGCTAAGTACAATTAGGTCTAAAGAAATGCTGGAATTCAATCAATAGAAGCAAATACCCTCATTTTAACTTTATCCAAGATCATCATCAAGAGTGCAAAACTTCTGCAGTCTGCAAAATGTTTTATCTTTGTAAAAAGTTTAGTCCTTATGAGTGAAAAGAGTTTTCCACTCGCCTACCATTAAGTCAGTAATTATAGAACAACATTTCTCAAGATGTAGATCATTCCTTAGGAAATAGACTAATTTTGGTGAGCAACTTTCCTAACAGAGGCTAAGAAGCCATTATTAAAAATCAAAGCTCTAACTCTTGTGGTTGTGAAAGGTGCCTGCAAAAAAAGGGAGCAATTGGCTCAGAAGGGTCTTCCTGCAGCTCTTACTCTTAGACATGCACTAAATCCACCAAATACAAGAGGTGCTGATGCCAGTACTGCTCACTATTTCACTACTAATGCAAGAACAAAGGAAAATGTACCTTAGAAGGAATCCTTAACCCTGTGGTTCTGAGTGTAAACAGTAAAAAAAAAGGCATATAATAAGGGAAAACCAGAATATACATACGCTAAGGTGTTTGAAGTAAAAAGCTCATGAAAAAGCAATGGGTTTGATTGATTTCACTTTGGAAATGAGCTCAGCTTTTAAAAGACTGAGAAGTACTGTTACAGGAAGATGTAAAGGTTTTACAGTAACAATAGATGCCCAAATAGCAACAAAGCACTACACACAAAACTCCTGACTTGCAAGTAAACAGCTGTGCAACCTGTGCCTATTAGTCTCAACTCTCAGTTTTCAACTTCTTGTCTCCTAAGCTTGAAAGGAAATTCTTTACTAATAAACCAATAAACCTACCTATAAATATTATCTTCCATTCAAATGTCATTTAACCATAGTTTGACCCAGATAAGTGACTCTCCACCTTTCTTTATCAGCACACCTAGTTTCAGGACAATGAACCCAATTCTGGCTGATCCCTCCCCATGAATGCTACAGCTTCCCTGTCTGGGAAACACTAACCTTGACTGTGAGACTTATGGAAGAATAAGCAGAAGTGTCAGCGCATTCAGAAACAGGTGTATAGCCAATATACCTTTCACTTTGAGTTCTCAGAATAAATACAGACACACTCAATTTCATACGCAGGTACACAACTGTTCATTCAGCCAATCTATAATCTAAAGAAGATCTTTTTCCTACACCCTGGACAAACAAAAAGGAAAAAAAGGAGAAAGTTATGTTGTTACAGATATTTTTATTTCTGAATACTCAGGAAGATATTTGATACTTCAGGGATGGGCTAGATGGACTGTAGAAATAATTGCACAAAAAATCATATCCAGGGCAACAGCATCAGGGTTTGATGTCTAAACAAAAGAGTATTCTGGCACAAGCAGCTCCCATGATGGACTTGGAAGAAGACAAACCAAATTTCAAAGGAATAGCAAGCCAAACCTATTAAATATAAACATGGTGTTGAAGCCAGTCATTCAGTCCTCACTAGTTCCAATGGTCTTCCATACCGATGGGGCTCGGAACCCAAGTCATAGCAAAGAATGCCATTCAGCAGCAGTGGTGGAAATAAGGAAAATTAAGACTGGAGCTGTAAAAGCAAATGGAAAAATGTGATGTAGCATCAGGATTGCCATGTGCTGTTTGTTGTGGAAAATAACCTAGAAAGTAACTTGTTTATAAAATGGACAGTATATAAACTTTGACATTTAAAAAATAGCTCTAAATCAACAGGAAACACTGAGAAGGCTGGAATTTGGATTCGTATTCAGCCCTTCAATGAGTTCCATTCTACAGTTATTCTTGTTAAGATCAACTCCTTTTCTACACATCCATACTATTGAAAAGCACGATGACTTCCAAAGACCATCACCTGGAGGCTGGCTGTCAGCTGGCCTCACAGATCATACCATGCAAACACTGCAATTTCCACCCAGTCTTGAGAAATGCAGCTTAGCACAGATCTAGGAATAGATGCTAAAGGCAAAACCAACACACTTACATCAAGCAGGTAGTATTTCTGCTTGTTTTCTTTCTATTCCTTTTCTCACTTTGAGCACATACTGCCTTTTGAAAAAGTAGAATTAGGATCTACTCAGCCTTCATATTTTTGTACTTTTAACAGAAAACAAGAGTTAAATTCTTTCATGACACAGCTGTGTAGAACAGGGTAGAAGAAAACTTGATCATGTTGGGGAAGGCATGGGGGGAGGAGGAGGCAATAGACTTTCATTGCATTGTTCCGGACATGCAGGAAGAAAGACAAAATGCAAGGGATGTGGTTTATTTTGGCTGCAGCTTTATTAACTCAGCTCCTCTGGGAACTACCATCAAGAACTTGTACAGTGCAGGTCGTCATTCTTTCCATAATCATTCCCACCTGCTGGAGAGCCGCAGTTGGCCTCCTTTCTTCCTTCACTCCTCCCCTCACTCCTCCTACCCCCACCTCCACAGCTGGTCACCAGCTCGCTACTGACCACCATAGCTCCCCACAAAAGAGTAAAGGGGCTGGAAGAGGCAATTGATTCCTTGCTGTTACAGACTTTAGCAATTCTTACTCTCTCTCAGCTTGTCACCCTCCTCCAATTCTTCCTTCAGTTCTGTTTTATCATACATTCAGATCTTTGTGGAACAAATGCCTATATTGCACATCTGCCTAATGGAGGTGACAGCAACCAGCTTGGCTGAGCTTGTCCAACCTTCCACCTTGTTTCCCAGAGAGTTAACAGTGCAGATTTGTGGCTAAGCATAAAGCTGCTACCAAAATCTATGTATACAGACTCAGGAAAGTGCCTCAAATAGAAATAAACACCTTTTATCCAGAATTCTGATTATCATGACATTTACAATTGCTGTAACAATTTGAAAATACCATTTTAAGTATCAAAAGAAGTGGGTTTTTACACTGGTCAGAGAAAGTGAGAAGTAGAGAACAATCTAAATTCCATGATGTTTATATACACATCAGAAGATCTCTTTATTTGCACATTCTCAACTTCATTCTTTGACTCTAAGAATGGACATAATACCTGCAAAGACAGAGACCAAAGGGCTTGGAATGAGAGAGACAATGTGTTTCACAAGTGTCAAGACTGCATCTAAGGGAAGGATGTGCCTATTGACTATCTGCACACACAATCAATCCCTTGGGTTCTTCACACATCAGGCTGATATGAAATGTGTGTCTGAGTGTAGACCTGCTCCCCACATTTTCTGGCAGGAAGATGGGTCCTGGGTGTGCAAATTCTGTGTGGAGGAATGAAGGATGAACAAATGCAGCAAGAATTATACTCCCATCAAAAGTCTGTCTTTTAAGAAAATAGCAAATACACCATCAAAAGCACACACAGAAAAGGTTTTCTGATATAAGGCCAGCCATTTATCAGGTAAAAGCCACAAAAGTGTCTATGGAAAATTCCATCTGGTATTCCAATGTTATGACCACTGCGTCTTAAAAAGCAATCAGTCTATTTTTGTACTTCTGTTCGTCTAAGATTTTCTTGTATTTGTTTTGGCAACGTATCTACATTTTCTATGAATTATCAGTGAATGTGGGAAAGGCTTTCTAGGACCTTCAGTGCAACAAATGTGTTTGGAAATACTTATATTTCTTAAGCCATTAAAATGCAGTTGTAAGCAGTAGCTATGCTATCACTGCCATGTCATTTTAGATAATTATCTCCCTTCTACAAATAACAGCTAGTGCAGACCCACTGACCCTGCTCCCTTCTGAACTAATTCTCTTTTCTCCTCTCTTACTGCTTCAGTAACCAAATTGAAATAATTAGAAGCTACACCAGTTTTAGAGGCAGTGTAAGACCAGAAATGGAGCTATTCCCATTGACTTTAGAGAAAACGGGACATCAGTATGCATGATGCTGGCTCCAAGAATACAAAATTAGGAGGACTTTGAATTTCTGCTGTCATGTTTATTTATTTTTCACACACAATTCACTAGTAAAATCAACTCCATAAAGGAAAAATGCATTAATAAAAATGGAACACATTTTCATCTGGGTTTTGTATTTTCTAAATTAATTCCCTTGAAAATTAAATACATAATTGAAACAGAAATTATATATTTATTACTCACAAAAATATATCATGTGCAAGATGCTGAATGTTGAACTACTTAGAGAAACTTACTCCTTTGCATTTTTCACATGAAGTTGCATTATGGGAATTGATGGATCTTTTCTGGAATCAAGGACATTTGTCTCTGTTCCCAAATGCAGAAGAATGGAAATATAGTATTCTATCATTATGCTATGCTTGGTCCAGGTCCATTCAATTTTTTTCCTCATGTTTTGGAAACATACAGACATGAAAACCAATGTCTGCCTGGCCCAGTAGGAGATAGTAAAATACTTCACAAACACCAGATGGGATTTTAACAATGTTTGTAAAACATAAAACGCTTGAAGCAGTCTCTGCAAACTGAAAAACTGAACATGCTTCATCTCATTATAAGTCTTTTTTTTTCACCTAGTGGATTTTTTAAGGTTTTTGTTATAAGACTGACACTAACAGATCTCTGATGTTTAAAAGGACACCTAAAAATCAATTACTTTGGAAACTAATATTGATACAGATACTTGTGTAATGTCACCAGTGTAAATACTATGCTATCTTTATAATGTGACTGCATGGTCACAATCCTGGAAAAAACGCACAAATTATATTTTTGTTTCATTCTTCTATTAAATAACAAAGCCATTTGCGGGTTTCAAGATATTGTATTATGTTTATGTTTCTAACCATCAGATAACATTTTAAAAGTACAAAAGTAGACTGCCTATCCATCATCACATCGGAAGAAATAATAATGAGCTCCTACTCCTCCAGGATTAGGAATGCTGCCGAATGGAAAATTTAAGAAAGCTGCTTTTACCACAAGATACAAAATGATTTAAACTGAAATTGTCTGGGGGAGATGAGCCAAAGGCACTGAATTTCTTATTAAAAAAGGGAAACATTTCAAAAGCATTGAGAAAAGTTATTTAGACTATTTTCTAACTAATTTTCTGTTAGTTCAGTTTTTCTTTCAAAGCTATCATCTGAAAATGTAAGGCAGCAGTAGCTGAAATAATACCCTTTAAAATGGAATTTTATATTTAGAAACAATCAAAAAGAGCAATTCATGTCAAAGTAATAGTTAAGTTCACAACCATTCTGAAATTTCAGCATAGTGCCCTGATAATGGATGAACAGAACCATCAAAATCTTGAAAGTCTTCCCAGGATGGAAAATCATTTTAAGCTATATAAAAAAATCAAGTTAATTTTCATGCAATATAATATAATATAATATAATATAATATAATATAATATAATATAATATAATATAATTCTCTAAAAGGAAAGACTACTTGTTCTCTTAAAACCAAACAGAATTTCAATTAACTGAATAGTTGAAAGCATACTGTACAGAAGTATTCTTACTGACCTTGCTAAACATTTCTGCTTATAGGGTACCTGCTCTTTCCCAAACAAAGGATATGCAGCTCTTAATTAATTTGACAATTTGCTGCCTCCATCAGACAAAGCAGTTGTTCCAAGCCAGATCTGTCACTAGCATTAACAGGTGTGTGCTCTCCTGATCCAGGAGACCTGGTCTCCCCAACTTGGTAAGCTGCAAAGTCACACTATGGTTCCCCTTGGATTCAGTCTCTTGCATCCCAGCAGCACAGCGATCTGAGTTTAAGCAAAGGGCTCTCTTTTTGTCATGCATTGAAGACGGAGCTGCTGCACTCCCAAGGGAAGTGACAGCCAGTGACTCCAGAGAGCCTGGAGCTCCTCCTTCTCACCTCCGGGCAGAATACTGTGAGCAAACAGGACACAGTAGCACTGGCGTTGCTCTAGAAGACAAGAGGCCAGGGTGAGACCACTGAATGCAAATGGAAGGGTGGCTTTGTGTGAGGCAGGAATTCCAAAGTCCTGCAAGCCAGCAGAACTCAGATGGGGCAGACTCTTACCCACCCTGGGGGGGCATGGGCCTGGTGGCAACTTCAAGGGCAATCAGGGTCACACTGAAGAAGTATTAAGCAGCACAAGATGTAATGGAGATAATGGTGGAAAATAGCTTTTTTGGCTGCTTTTTCTAGAATTAGGCACCTCATTTAATGCAGTTTCAGCAATCTTCAGCTTAGGGAACTAAGTGGTGGTAATGCAAAATAGCTTAGCTTAGAAAGATTTAATTCCAGACATGCCTATTGCCATCTGAAGGTACTTAGGAGAATGTGGCAGTCTAGATATTTTTGCATCAGGTTTACCAGATTCTCTCAGTCACAATTTAGATTTATCATATAATTTTAAAGAGGTGTCAAAGGAATTGTGGCCCCCTAGAATATGCCCCTTTTATTTGTGACTCCTGGATGACTTTATGCATAAAAGGGCAAAGTGTTGAATGAAGTAAAACCACAAACGAGTTATACATGGTCATCTTTAAACCAGAAGAGTATTTAGTGCCTTTAAGTTTCCCTATCCCTTTGCACTGCAGGCCAGATTTTCATAAGGTGAAGCTTGATAGCCATGTATTTTATGAGCCTAACTTTTGCATCAGAAAATGCCGCAATTGCATCCTTAAATACAGCTTTATTTCGAGAAAACACATGGATACTTGTGTGACTAAAGGACCGGTGAGGTCTTACTGCATTCAGTATGAACCTTTCCACCAACTTCAGTGGGATTAATGTCAACAGTGAAATCATATTTTTATTAAGAAATGAAAGATTTCTGTAGACAGTTGCATAAAACAAACAACAAAAGGATGGAGTCAGATATGTCATGATGTCTGGCTTGTTTTGTGAAAATCCTACACTGAAGGTCATCCAAGAATGATTTCAGGAGAGGCAGTGCTGGCATAACATTTTTGTTATGTTTTTTGTAGAGTTGGTTGTTCTATTAATTTCACAGCAGATATTGCTATAGAAACTGAAATGTTATGAATTATTAATTGATTATTTTCATTCTCTTTTCCTGTGGTGCATTATTGTACTTTCTGAGGGTTTCATGTGAAGTGCAGTTTGTGCATTTTGGTTAAATATTTTTAAACCAGTAACACAATCAGGATAAAGAACAGCCAAAATAAATTCTACTCATGAAAATTTTATTTTGGTTAAGTAATGCATATATATGTACACATGCTACACATTTGGCTGCATCCATTTACAAGCAAAATCTGCCTTCATAGAAATTTATGCGCTGAAACAAGGGACAAACTTTAAAAGCTGGAACACTTCAACAGAGATCTTTTTATAACAATCCTATAATTTGAGTTACTCAGTTCCACATGTGGCACCCCCTTGACAACTACAGCAACTGTGAGTCTACAGTCACAGAATTAGGAATATAGCATATATTCCTTAGTGATAAAGATATAAACAGTCAGTGTCCTGAAGGAATTCACAGGATAAATCATATCTCACTATGAAGTTCTTTACTAAAATACTCCCTATAAAACTCTGGTCTTTGAGTGCTTTTACTTCACAAAGACCTCATGCATTTTGTATCAATTTTATTCAGTTTGCAAGTTAAAATATGTTTTTGCTTCCTTTTGTAAATGGCACCCCTCCAAACTAGGCCTGAAATGTAAAAGTCAAAATAGATTTTCTCAAGTTTATACTCATCAGTATCACCAGTAGAAGATGCTTCACAGCTGAACCTCCATTAGAAATGCTATTGTGCAAGACTGAAAATAATCAAATCCCTCTCACTAAATTTGTTGGCTTTTCAGAAAAAAAAAAAAGCAGCTAAAACACACTGGCAAGGGCTGTGCTACCTTTGGAACAGCTGCAAGCACCGCTGCTCACACATGGCTGTAGAAGGATCTGCTGCAGGCTGCTTCCCAGGGCCTGCCTGGTGGTGCCTCAGCTTGTATTCTGTCTTGCACTGGCTTGCTTTCTGTGTCATTTTAGGCTTCAGCGTTCCTTAACTGGTGCTTCAGCACCTTCACGAACCCTGAAGAAGGCCATAACTACAGAGCATAAGTCTTGTGGCCCTCTGGCTTCCATGAGAATGACCTTCTGGGGACCACACTCATCCTTAACATCAGCACAGCGAGCTGGCAAAGCTCACCAGATAATAGAGGCAAACAATTAGAGGAAAAATGAATCATTTTTGGTGCACACTTACAGTGAATTTGAGTTTATTCACAGTAATTTTCCTCAGAATTGCTTACATGCAGAGGAGTAGGCTCTGAATTTTAGTAGGAAATGGAAAGCTGTGTCTCCCTTTGCCTCCTTTGAAAATGGCTCTCTGTACATTAGTTTGGATGCAGCAAGAAAAAAGTCAGATTGAAAGAACTCTTTTTTTCTAATTTCTTTCTGGCTGTAGAACAAAACTGTCAATTACTTTTGCAGTGTGTGTATGTGTCCAGATGCTGCTTTTCAAGTAACACATCCTACCCAATCTCCGCATTATGACTCCATCCATGCCTAGAGCCTTCAACTGTACTAAATTCTCATTCCCGTCTTCCCTTTCTCATCCAAAAGAGAGTATGAGGCTGCATGAGTCCTGACCTACATCACTTTTAATGAACTCATATGCTAACTGCCCTTTCTGCATTTAAAAATTTACATCTGGAAACAATAATAAAGTAACTTTGCCTGTAAGTAACTCTATCCACGCTACTTACAACTTAAATAACATTTTAGTTTTATTTCTATTTAAATAATTTGAGTAAGGTATCTCTGAGATGCTGGCTGGTTCTCCTTGTCTTGGCTGAAGGATGCAGAGCACCCCTTCAATCTCCGAATGTGGTCTTTCTGTCTCTTCTGAAAGAAGTTACTAAGGAAAGCCAGTGGTGTTGGTTCACCTGCCTTCTTCCTTAAAACCTATTATTCATAATTTGAAACACCTACCTGATGACTATAAAGGCAGAAGCTACTGGCCGGGATTCAGTACATTTCAGCAAACATTATCCCATGGTATTATTACAGCAGACAAACATAATGTGCAGAAGAAATTATTTCAAAAGAATCTATGATTGCAAAGAAGATACACCTAATATAAAATGAAGCTAGAAAAAAACCTAGATTTCATAGAATGTATACTGTATTTTAATGAACAGTGCATGCTTCTCACAGGATTTTTTCAAGCAGCATATGGAATACTTTTATCTTCTGCATTTTGTGATAGGATCAAATAGGCTAAAACACAGATAGAACTGAGAGTAGGTTAATCATATTCATATTATTACACCACATCTTGAAAATCCAGGCATTCATGTCAACAGAGTATTTTTTTCTCCAGTATATCGAAAACAAAATATAATGGCTACAGCTGTGCTCCTTTTTTGGTTTCAGAAAGCAACATCTTTGATTCTTCAAGTGCATCTCTACTCTGCAGAACTATTTAATGCAGCCACTTGGCAATTCACACAACTTGTGGATGTGGTGCTTAGGGACGTGGTTTAGTGGGACTTGGCAGTGTTAGATTAATGGTTGGACTCAATGGCCTCAAGAGTGTTTTGCAATCTAAATGATTCTGTGATTCTATGGCACAAACTCAGCTTTGCATGTGTCCTGAAAGATTTGTCTGGTCTAAGCCCGCTCAGGTATTTCAATACAGAAATACAGAGGCATGTAAACACCCCTATTCTGTGTCATAATATAGCCCTTGTGAGTCAAAACTTCCACTGACTTAAATTAAAATTAGCATAATAGAGTATGGACTGAAAGATCGGCTTTCTACTTCTATTACCGGATTTTCTTCTTCTTTGGTGACAGAAAAACCGAATCTTGAAACCTCACCCTTCAAATTTCAGTATTTTCCATCGTGTGTCTCAAAGGCAGGTATAATGGCAGAGGAGTACCTAAAGTGAGGATGCTTTCAAAGCAGTTTATTTTCTCCATTCATTGCCTGCACAGAGCTTAGAGTGGTAAATGGTGCTTTAATGGTTTGAATCTAAGTGAATTGTGCACACCTGTCTAATAAATGCTGTTTATATGGGAAGCTTCTAAGGCAATCACATAAAAGCAGGGAGTTCTAAACATCTCCAGTTTATTAAATCCATATACACACATACATACATACATACATATATATATATATATAAAAAATATAATATGAAGACTCACTATATCTATATTCTGTTGTCCTGGCAATATCTGGGTGACTGCTGAAATACTGAAGATGCAGGTGGTTAACAAACCTGCAGGAATATTGTCTGGTTTCTGTGTACTATCTACTACTATCATGCCCACTTAAGTATCAAAAGGATAAAAAACTTACAGATGTGCTATTATAACTAAAATTATTTGAAGTGCATTTACATTACACTACAAAGTAAATCTAAGAGCTATTGTGACAGATGTTACAACAGCATCTGGAAATGGTAATAGCAGCTGCACGCCTTTCTTCACTCTTCTGATAGGCTCCAATGGCCAGTACTACCATTAATCCCTTGGACTACATTGTAGGTTCAGCATTTTCAGCAAGTATCCTTGAGCAAAGCAACCTGTAAAACACACACTGACTTCAAAGCCAGTTTTACAAATGACATTTGTAATGCCAGTTCCTTGAGGTAAATAGAGGGGCAACTCACAAAAATAATCACATGAGGTTTCTCCAAGTTACCTCTGTAGCTTCTGATTGTGATTTTTTTCTACTTTCTGAAAAACCATCTAGTAAATCAAGGGTATTGTGACCAGGCTATCTGAGGATACATCATCAGGATTATCGTCATAGAACTATCAGGGTGGTTTTTTAACCTGCCTTCTCATGTCTGCTTACCTTGTATCTGGGTTCCTCACTGCTATCATGTGACAGATTTAGTCACCCTGTTTCTTAAAAAGTTCAGAGGGTTCCGTCAGAATTGCCCCTTGTATATTAGGTTTTAGTAACTCCATAAATTTTGGAATATATCTCATAATAATTCTGGCATCATGTCTGTACAGGCAGTTTTCCAGAAGATTAGTAGAAAAAGCACGTCCTTTTTTTGACAGTAACCCTTAATGAAAGTCACAGCACAGGACCAAACACACCTGTAACCTGACATGTCCATGGCAGGGTGATGGGAATCTGCTGTGTCAAGATGATCTCACTGCTTTTTCACATGGAATTCAAACTCGTCAGGTGAAAAACAAACTCCATATCCACCCACAGAATAAAGAAATGAGAAAATCACACTGGGCACTGGAGTGAGAGAAGGGAAGGAAAAACTCACAAAGGTTAAGTTTAGCCTTCAAAGACCACACTTTCAAACTAATTCCATTGTTAATAGAAGGAGATTAGCTGTACTGGAGGGAAATATCAAGAACGCCTAGATGATGGCTTCTACTCTGTACCATCTTCTCACTCTTGGAGTATTGTATGTTGCCCTGCTTTCCTCTGGCACTGGAAACTTCTCTTTCAAACAAATTATGTGCTTCTGTTCACTGTTTTGGGGAAGTAAGGAGAGTTCCCATTCATCTACTCTCTCTCCCATGCAGCGAACAGTTGTGTCAAGCAGCTCTGTGATAACTGTTGGTCACAATGAAGGATGTTAAAACCATTCCCTTTCAGCTAGCCTGTGATGCCTTTCCTCAATGTAGAGGCATGTCAGAGACCATTACCTGAGTCCTCTGTCTAAGAGATAATGTGAAAGATTGCTTTTGAAATGAGCTGTATGTGGTTTTCCACAGCTTTATTAATAGATGGTACAAGAGGACATGCAGCCATTTTCCTTAATGCCCGAGGAGGTGCCCAATCTGCAGCCCTGTCCTCTGCACCTGTATCTATCACACCTCTCTTCTAGCAAAGGTCTGCTGGTGTGTAAAGGGTCAAAGTGCAGAAAGGGGACCCAGGCTTCATTCTTTACACAAGCAGAATACCATTTCCTACCTTGGAATCTAAAAGGCCTTTCAAGATGAACGTGGGGTTAAAGACTAAATTATACAAACTCTTGTTCAAAAGTTTAATCTTTCTGTCACATATAGAACAGAAACACAGAGCAATGTATGCTGGAAGGACTTTAAGAGGTTACCTTGTTCCATTTCCAGCTCAAGGACCAGATTTAGATTAGGTGTCTCATGGCTTATTCAGTTGAGATGTAAAAAAGAATCAATGGATCTTGAGATAAATTATCACCAGAATCTAGGGGTGGCTAAAAGGAAGTGAGAGAGGGAATATTAGTTTACTGCTGAGTTTTACAGAAAAGCTAAGAATAGTTAGTCTGCATCCTCACTTCTCCACTTCTCGCTCCTCTCTTTTAGTACCTGAAATCACAGAAAGTAAAAACTTGTTTCTGTCTAGTATTTTCTTTTCTGGTCTATCTAATGCTCTTTCATCATAAATCTAATATTACTTCAGACTGCCGGAGGATTTCAAATGCAAGTTTTAAATTTCTGATGCATTTTAAAGATTATATTTAATCTATTTTAATAGACGCTTGATTATATTTTTGCCTCAAAGTGTAATTGGTTGAAATAAGCAGCAACTCGTGTCTTTTCAATTCTACTGCCGGGAGCGCCTGGAGGCGAAGGGCTCAGAGCTCCAGCAGCAACCAGGAGAGGGAGCCCATGCTTTTAGCTTGGTCTTGTTTCACTGCCGGCGGGAGCAGCGTGAAAAGGCAACATCAAGCGTACAGATTCTGAACAGATAAACTCAAGTTTTGATAAGAGACGGTAGCCAAATTACTTTTTAATTCAAGCAGAAGTGTCTATCTCTTGGGTGCGTGTGCTTTTGGCAAAACAATAAATAAAACCCACACCTTCCAGTAATAGGCTGTTTAAAAAATTAATTTATATGAATACACAAATATATGGGAAACCATTCAACTTCTTCATGGATAAGCTTGTAGATATTGTTGGAATCTATTAATTAGGCCTTGGCCTCATGTGCCTTTTCATCTGTCACTTCTTTTTCAAAAGTCAAACTAGTGACTTCAGCTACTGCTTCATACGGCTTCATTGTCAGTTCAACCACACCTTTACACTCCAGTGCTACGAGCAAATCTATGCACTTATTTTGTCCGTATGAGGATTCCCAAAGAACTCATACAGTGTACAAGAAATAGATTTATAATACATACCTGTGACTTTTCCAAAAACTAGTTCATCCTTTTAATGTCTTAATGAAATCTAATTGCTTATGTTGTTTGGTTTTAAGTTTGGTTGTGGTTTTTTTTCAAATAGCTCTTTTGCAACATAGTTAGTCTTTGTGTGAAAGCAACAATAAACATATTTTTCATGTATTATGGGTATGCTTTTACAGAAATTTCTCTGAACAGTTTCAATTCACTTAAACACAATTCTAAACCTGCTAGGTTTTACTCTGGCGAGGTAGTGAGACAGAAATAGAAAGAATAGCTTTGCATGCCAAATATCATGGCTCTACCACAAAAGCCCCTATAATTTAGACAGACCACAGTAAATAGTAGGTTGTATTTGAGAAATATCTATGTACCTGTTATAACATTTTATTTGTATCGATCAACCCAAAGCAGCTGTTAAGAGACGAAATAACTCAGTTTCACTACATTAACTTTTACACATCAAAATAATTTAAGGATAAAATTAAATTAATGTTAAATTCAATGCTGTCCCTTAGATAGATAGTCTCAAAAAAAAAAAAAATTAAGAGTTTACATATTACATATGTAATATGTACATATTACATATTACATAAAGAAGCTTCTCTTTAAAAAGGCCATGGGAAAAACTTTGCTGATATACTGCTGGAAAACTCTAAAACAGGAGGAAATTCTAAACATTAAAGCTCCAAAGTAAAATATATCATAAATAATCTAATTCAATCAGCACAGTAAATCTGAATTTAGGATTTCAAAATACCCTTACTAAGTCTAACTTTTGAAACTCCTTTTAAGTTGTTACCAATTTTTAATTAAGTTGTTCAAAGTTAGAAAGCAAAAACTGCTTGTGTCAAAATTAGCACTTAGATTTTGAAAGTGCAAATAAATAGAAATAACACATTTTGAAGATTTCTGAGCACAACCGAGCATTACTGAAGAGTGGTGTCTGATTCGACACCCGTATTCACCTGCAAATTCACCTGTAAATAATATGCTTTTGCCCTAAATAAAGTTTAATACAATGTTAATGTATTCACATGTTATGCATAGTCTGACAAGTCATCCTTTACCTCTGACATGGTATAGAAGGGGCAAATTTTGCTCTCTGTTACAAATGGGTCAAGCTGTAAGTTGTTGAGGGGGTAGAAGTCTGAAGCAAAACAAGAGGACTGTTGAATTCTGTTGCATGGCCACAAGCAACACAACATCCCTCATGCAGTCTTCCTCTCCTTCCAAACCATTTCAATTGTGTTAAGTGCCCATGTCCAAAGAAATACTCCTGAAGATCATCAGGCAACAGACCTAACATTTCATACTTTTTCTGCAATAAGATTTTCTAAAATTCTGGATGAGGAGTACTTGTAGTTGTAGTAGTAATAGTAGCTGTTGTTGTTATCATTATTATCATTAAGTGCATTAAGTGTGTTTTTGTTTTACAGATGAAGGTGTGTTCCCTGAAAAGGAAAACCTATAATGGAAATGGAAGTGGAAACATACAAACACATTGCTTTTGACTTGTTGCATTTGAAATCCATTCCAAGGGGCCAAACTGAAAAGTAATCATTTTTCGATATGATGCATTGCTTTCTCCTTTTGTCATTTTCTTTCTCTTTTTAAATTTTCAATATCATCTGTTTTTACCATAGTTCACAGAAATATTTCAGAGAAAAATTAAACTTGACCAAGAGCTCCTTTCTGTACCACTGCCAGATTCCAAGAGGCATTAGACCAAAATGGTAAGTACCGATTTACTTTTAATCTTGTGTTTCACCAGTCCCAGGGGCTCATATATTGAGCCAAATGCAGACCAAAAAATGTACATAAACAGAACATACTAAATCTGACCTTTTCATGTTAGTTTGCCAGTGTTTCCTGTATGTAACTTCTCAGGGTTCTGATCTACTGCAGCAGCAACACTAATTGTAATCAATGGCGGGATACTTTTGCACAGCCGCCCTGATTTAACTATCCACAAATACATGAAATCATTAATGTAAGTGCTTTGAACCACCTTCTGGAGGAGTCTGTTACACTTAATCAGCTTCAGAAAGATGCCTGAGAGAATAAATTTGGGTGGTATAAACATTCTCTTCTCATATCCTACTGTCTCCATTAATTGCTAAAGAAACGTAGCCAAACCCTCACAGGCCCAAGTTGTTAACAGAAATAAATACAGTGGCTTCTGTGGTCCAGGTCCATATAAATTTGGATTTCCTTCAGGCAGTCTTTTAAAACAAAATTCCTACAGCAACTATGCATTTGGAAATTTCAGTTCTCATGATAGCAATTGGAGGGATATCCCAACCATCCAGCATGGGAAACTGTATCAGACAAAGAGGCTCTAAGGTGCCCTGGGAGATCTCAATGGACTGAGAGAAAAGAGTTCTCTCAGTTTGAAGCCAGAAGCCAGCAACTGCCTTGAGCAGGTACCTCTCTGTCTTCAATGATGACAGATGAAGCTAAATGAAGCAACACCCTGCTCCCTGTTTCGTAAAGGGGTTAGTGCCATGGGCCTGTGCTGGCACTCTGTTGAGATGGGATTTATAAATATAAAACTCTCTCAGATAAGTAGCTTGCTTCAAAGACGAACACAGCCCAAAACAAATGTGCCTGCCCTAAAGTCAGCTAACCAGCCTTGCCAAGGAACAGAAAAGCAACACAATGCAATGCATGTTATAAACATGTTAATGTTATGCAAGGCCCTGATTCTGATATTCAGTCCAGAAATCTATCTCTACATCTTTCAAAAAAAATTAGCACAAATGCATACCAATTCTCAGAGTATTAGCACTATCAGGGCAGTGTTTGTAGAAGAAAGAGCATAGAAACCTAAGAGTTGTGTATTTCAGCTTACTGAATTTATTGCATGTACCAAGACCTCTTGCCTCTTTTTTTGCAAGTGTTTTGTGGGCCACCTTCTCTCCTCTTCTCTGTAAAGACATCCCTGTCATTTCCCTGCTCTAAAACTCCTATTTTCTCTGAGTGTCCCCATTCTTTTTCCAAATACAAAGGTTTATCCAACTCATTCTCATCTTCCTATAAACACCTGTGTGGCAATCATTCTTCCACCCTTTGCTTTATGCCTCCCTGCACAAGGCTCCTTCTCTCTTCAGCCCCTTGGCAGCTGTAGACATCCCACTTTTCCTTTCTGATGGTTGCTCTAGCCAAATTCTTGACCCATTCCCTTCCTCCAGCTACCACAGGGGCTTTGCATGATTACCAGCCATGCAGAAGAAACAGCATTTCTTGTACATCCATGTGCCTCTGGCAGGCACTGGTGGAAACTTTGTGGATATGTTGAAGGTCGCAGATCTCTATTTTGCTCCCTCCCTTTGTGTCATTCTACATTACTGCAGATGGGACTGCATCAACTTCAGAGACTCAACAGAGGTGTATCCTGACAGTTGATCACCATGGCTCAAAGTGTGGATGAAGCATGTGAGCCACAGAAACAAGGACACTTCAACTGTTCTGATTAACTATAAAGCTTTGGGAATTAATTTTTCACTGGGCAGTATGCAAACAGTTTTCAAGAAGTTCCTGAAAAATTAAGTCACATAAGGCATTTCCCATCTGATTTATTCCAAGGTTCTAGTCAATAACAGGAGAAGCTCTGCTGTCAAGAGGACAGAGATGTTTCAAATGTTTTGGTCTTACTCACCAACAAAAAAATCTTGACTTCCCTCTCTGCAAAGAAATTTGCTTTTTCTGTGCTTACACCTCAGATGACAAATATACAGAGAAAGAAATAAAAATACAGGCCTCTCCCTCCTTCTAGAGGGGAATTTACAGGAAAACAAGGTACTACGCCACATATAAAGCCTTCTAACAATTTGTCACAATCAGGTGATTCTTTCTTACACACATTTCTGCCTTTTGCATGGCAGTTGATCCCGGAATGACTAAAGCTATTACAACCATCACAAAAAAGAAAAAGAAGTACAAAAAATATTATTGTGACCTCCTTCAAACAACTACAGAACAATGTAATCACTCATTATACAGTATGATGCAAACACACTTCAAAACCACAGGAACCCCAGGGTGTTTGCCACACAGACACAGTGGGAGAAGGAGGAAAGAATTGGACAGAATTTCTATAGGTGCTGCTAAACTAAGAAATTACTCTATTCATATACATGGTAGGTATAAACTCTTGTCTTTTACCCAGAGCAGAATGCAGATCAACACAGCACATACAGGACACAGAAATGAATCATGCCTCTCCACATGCATACGTATTCAAAGGTTTGACATTTTACAAGAGTTTAAGGAAAACGAAAACAACCCTGCGACCCTCTGTGAACTGGAGTTAACTTCCTCGCAGAAGTAGAGGTATTGACTTTCCATGGGAGTGATGAACTTTTGTTGCATTAAGTGAAAAATATATTGAAGACCTCCCTCAAAGTCCCACTGACAAACACCACAGAATGCAGAGCTCTCTGAGCTTAACTATAATGCTAAAATGCACAGTAGTGCATTTCTAAATGCTTGGTTCTGACACCTGCTATTATATGGCACAGGTAGTTGTTGATTACTTTTGTGGGGTGAGAAAGTAGAGACCCAAGACTACGCAATTCAGGAAACTGTCAAAGGGATTCCTCCATCACAACATACCCTTCCAAAATTCACATCCTTCTTTCAGTCCTTTCAGAGAAATATTTGAGCCCACTTGGCGTTTGGCTTCAAACTACTAGGTGTTCTTCTGTCCATGAAAAAACAGGACAAACCAGTTCAGAGACCTGCTGCAACAATTTCCTATCAGAAGGCACGGTTAAGACTACGCTATAAACACCTGACTAGAGGAAGGCAACAGTTGATTTGACATGCCTTGCTGCCACACTCCCAGTTCTGCACCTTTCTGAAGAAACTGTGTCTTAGCTGTGGATATGAATGTCTGGGGCTACAAGTGAGACAAACTTCGAACGGGCAGTTAGATAAATCTTGAGAAAATAAGATTTACTGAGCCAAAAAGAAAGCTCTTGTCTGTTCTCAAAGTTTAGTTGTTCTGATAAAAATCTTGTTCCTCATTTACCATTCTTCCTGCATATTTAGATATAACTCACATGTTCTCCTCTTTCTTCTGGCTTTACCTGAGACATGCAAGGATAAGGTAAAAGGCCAGTAATTGCTAGAGTTTAGAAGTTTCATTTAATGTAAAATTTAAAGCACATAGTTTCTGTGTTGGTGAAAATACTCAATGCTTTTGCAGCCTGGCTGTGATTCTCTGAATGATGTTACATCTGCCCCCGCTCAAAATAATAGGAGGTTCTCTTCATATACTTTATTTTCACATTTTCACCCTAACACATGGATTTTATTTCCTAAACAGAAAATTACTGTAACAATCAGCTTTCATTTCCTCCAAAAAAAAATCAGTAAATCTTCAGCCTACATATTTACATTTTTGCCTTGTTTCTTTCCCAAATTTCTAACTATTAAAATGTGCTTGGGTAATCCTGACTTTTGCACTAACACTGCCAACTTTACAATCAGATATTTTCAGACTAAAAATAATGTTCATGCCAGCATTTGCTTCAAAATTATATGTATAAGCCAACTATCACCGCATGAATTGTAACAGTAATAATACTTCTTTTTCTATTTTTGTACATACTTCCCATCAGAAACTTGACTACTGAAGCATATTTCAAAAGAATCCAAGTAAATCTCAGCTGTCAGATGTTTCACCTGAGTCCTACCACCACACTGACTGCAGAACTGCCGAGGGAATCGTGCAGCTAGATGGCGGTGTGCCAAACTAAAGAATCAATACGAAATTGACTATTTCTAATAATGCATGACATAGTATGCCTTAAATAGCATTAAAACCTAAAACCCAAGTCCATAATGATAAAATAAAACCGTCCATAATATTATTTTGACTGAAAAGCTGTAGCCAGGTGGTAAATTGAGCCAGGGCAATTTAAAATGTTGTATTTTGTTCTGGTCCAAAGAGTGACTCTACCCTAACCATCCTACATTTCAGGTACCAGCTCTTATCACTATGTAAAACAGAAACAGTGCAATCTACCTTGAAGAACATTGTATGGCTTAGCAAAGGGATGTAAATACCTGTGCTAGCTCAAGGTCCTCCACGAAATGGGACAGATAACGTGATGCAAATGAATGTGAACATTCACCAACAGGTAAATGCGGAACCAAATGAACACAGCACATCAATAGCCTTCTGCTCTATGTACGAAAAGCCTGTATGGTGATAAATCTTGAAGCATGCACCATTCTCCAAGGCTAGCTGGGATGAAAAGACAAATCAGGTGTCATTCAAGGAGGAAAGGATCCTTCTGCTCACATCACTGGGCAGTTGCTGTACTGCTCTCCAGCAGAACAGCCTCGGGCCTGCAGAGCTGCACACTTGCCCACTGAACCCTTTCAGTGTAATGACTTTAACACATTCAATGAAGAATTTCTTATCCCAATAGCAGAAAAAGAATCCCACTGTGCACAGGATCTTTGTTTTCTCCACAGTCTAAACACACAGTTGTACTTACTGCCTTCTAGGAACCTACCCTTCATCCATAGGCAGGAAAGGAAAAAACAGGCTACAGTCAACTATAAACTATCTGGTCCTCAGAGCTTTTTACTATGGCTCTGTATTGGACTCGCCTTAATATATAAATTAGCTGCTACTCTTGCTAGTGCAGGATCTGTTGACATCTGCTTTAAACTGCATTTTGGCTGGGACAACTGATCACTTCAGGATTAAGCATAATTTTCCACTGTAAAATGTTTTAGCCACACTTTTTAAAAATAATTCTATTCAGTTTAAGTTTACAAAACAGAAATAGCAGTGAATATTTTAGATAGACAGTTTTCTTTTTACAGTATTTTAAACCCAAATAGATATGGGGTTTTGCCTGAGTATCACCAAGACAGATTCGAGAGAGCATTCTGCTAAGATCCCAAGGGATTTTGTTTATTGCCTCAATGAAAGCCGAAGAGCATTGATGGCTGTACCATGGATGTCACTTCAAGTGACTGGGACATTATGGTGAGATGTTAGAACCCGCAGGAAATCTGACAGTCTCAATGGCCTTTTGGAACAGTAACAGCGCCTCCCAGAGACGTTACCAAGCAGATTGTTGTCTTTCCTTTTCCCTTTATGGAGAACCAGAGACCTATGAGAAACATGAAAAGGAAAAAACCATACAGCCTAGTTTAAAAGCACAAAGGTAGGAATTATCTATATCCGTTCCTACGAAATCCTTCTTTTAATCTTCAAGCTACTTTACTTTCAAAAAATCTTTAAGTAAAATTGTATAGAAGTACATTAAACATTTTAAAGAAAGTCACTAGCTCAACAAATGTATTTATGCAAAATAAGCAACATACAGAAGAGGACTTTTACAGTTGAACCCTCACTACTAATTAATCTATATCTGTCTAACGTCAGATATCTTGTGTAAGCTGATAAATCCTCAACAGAA
Organism: Falcunculus frontatus; assembly: GCA_013398115.1. Taxonomy (NCBI): domain Eukaryota; kingdom Metazoa; phylum Chordata; class Aves; order Passeriformes; genus Falcunculus; species Falcunculus frontatus. Next base: position 2,021,132 of record VZRV01010041.1, read on the forward strand.
AATGAACAATATACTCCTGGCTTTCTAGAACAAAAAAAGAAGTGTATAAAAGCCTCAGGTTACATAAAAACTGTTTCACTACACTTATGAAAAATATAAACTTATAGACATGGGCAAAAGACAGCCAGAACTTTTGGGGAAAGAGGTCTCCTGGACACATATCACGGCACAGAACGAAAAATCCTCTTCCTGGAGAATTTTTCTCTTTGGGCATTTCTCAAGGACGCTTTATGCTTTCAAGCACTGTTGTTATTAGCTTAGGATAAGGTGATGCTTGGGGAAAAGTTTCACAGCAGCCTGGTAGGCCAAAACATTTTGGCCTATCTAACTAGCCAGACAGCATATTCCTTTTTTATTATTTTGAACAAAACACTTGAGTTCCAGTACAAGATCCTCCTGTAGCTCAGATTATACCAGAATATGGTCCAGAGGTGAAAAAAGGTTTTACAAACTGGGTAGAATATAAAAGCATGTATTTTGCTGGCCTTTTCATTAGGCTCTCATTTCAGACTTAATTGTAGATTCAAAGAGAGTATAGCAGAAAACCTTTAACTAATGTTCTCCAACACATATTGAGTAGCCTGACCAACAATTTAGTTACCAGTCTAAACAGGAATTGGGCTGGTACTGGGTTCTTAAACTCGCACCTAGTCTCAAATCTGGAGCTTGTGGTCAACTTTGTTCACACTGAAAACTGCTTTGGAGGAAAAAGGTTTTAAAAAAACTTGCCATCCTCACCTTTCCCTCACTCAAGTCACTGAAGCATCACACAAAGGCAACTTTGTGCACTACCTGAGGAGAACCTCTGGCTAGAAGATGGGTGAGGGACGTCTCAAGAGCTTTTAACAGCAGCCTCACTGTGAACTCAGTTTCCCTCAGCTGCCAGTCTCCTTCAGAAAATTGTTGCCAGTTTGGCAAGCCTGTAATTTAACCATGTTGTAAGGGAAGCGAGTGGATCCTCATCATTGACCAGGAGCAGGGTCTGCAGCTGGACCAGTAACTGACTAAATAAGGCCTTAGAGGTTGGATCTCCCTAAGAGCCCACTGGAGCACCAAAGCCTTTGTCCCATCTCTCCAGAGACCCACCCCTTACCCCATGGCCTCAGGACCTTACCCCCACTTCCAGAACCACCTGTTCTCCCACGTTCCAGAAATGTCCACCACGTGCATCCCTGCCGAGGGGAGATTCTGCCTCAAGAAGAAAGGACTGAGAGGGAACCTCATTAATGTGTATAAATACCCAAAGGGTGGGAGGGCATGCCAAGAAGGTGAAGCCAGGCTTTTTTCAGTGGAGAAAAGGACACAAGGCAATAGGCAGAAGTTGGACAATGCTCTCAGGCATATGGTGAGATTCTTGGGGTGTCCTGGGCAGGGCCAGGATTTGGCCTCGATGATCCTGATGGGTCCCTTCCAACTCAGTTTGGAACTCAGGTTCTATGATTGTATGATGCACAGAAGTTCCACCTGATTATGAGGAAGAACCTCTTCACCGAGCCGGTGACCACGCATTGGAACCGGTTGTGGAGTCTCCCTCACTGGAGGTATTCAGGAACTCCCTGGATGCAATCCTGTTCAGTGCGCTCTGGGATGACTGCTTGAGCAGGCAGGTTGGACCAGATGCCCCACTGCGGTCCCCTCCAGCCTGACCCACTGTGTGAATGCATGAGATCACGGCCCGAGGCGAGCGCCGAGGCGCGGCCGCCGCCCGCACGGAGGGCCGGCGGAAGGCGGTGTTCCCCCGCTCCCTCCTCCCGCCTGCCCGCCGGGCCCGCGGCCGCCCCCGCCCTCCCGCTCGCTCGCACGGCGGCGCGGGCAGGGCCCG